>JAODKC010000010.1:429524-478233 GCA_026777985.1 Mormyrops attenuatus | reverse complement strand
TGTGCGGGTCGATATTGAAAAATCTTTCATTCAGAAAATCTCATTTTGAGAATTGATTTTAAGGATAAAATATAAATTTTTAACCTGGTAATTTAAATGCCTATATTATTATAAGGAGCAGGCCCTTAATTCTCCGATCGGCGATAGTAACCAGGGTATGGGATCGATTTTTTTCGAAAAGAAAATCAGTGGTATCGCTCATCCTTACTCCGAGTTGCAATAGACTAACCTTAAGATTCATGATGTTCACTGTGCATCTGTACTAGCAAAACATCTCGCAACTTGGATTATTAGTCAGGTGCTGCATTAGACACTAATGCAGTAACATGTGAATATTTTGTAATCCAACTAATGTAACGCAAACACCTTCTGAAAAACGACCTGGTTTCATTTTCTTAACGTTAAAATAAATATGACGGCAAGCTCAATCTCATTTCATAGGCAAGATCACACAAGATATTCACCGTCAGCTCAGATACTTCATTTACACCGCGTGCGTCAAAGATGCAATGACGTAGCGCTCGCGCGCCAACCCGAGCGATCACGTGGTCCAAAGACTCGGATAAGACGAGCAGCGGCCGCATTTCAAGTTAACGGGGTATTTTTCTTCTTCTCTTTCTGTATTTCATTTTATTTTATTTGTCTTCGCCCCTGGCGGAACTACTGATTTGTATACACAAGATGTTTATACTTGATGTATTCTGTGTACTTTCATATTCAATAAAAATCAAGTTAAGGGGGATAACGACAGGTGCACATTTATATATGTGTTAGATTTACATAAGTGGTCGTTATAAAGTGAATTTGCAAAGACAGTGTTTATGTAATCCAAAGACGGCCAGTAATATACAGTTTTAAGCAGTGCTTTAAGTGCGGAAGCAGTCGCTGGTATTCCCCTTGGTATTCAGCTTCAGCAGATAGAGAGGGTAACAAGGTACTGCCTACTGGTGAGTACCGGAGCACTTCAAGCACTGATATCAATGAATAATTATTTCTGACATTATAGCAAAAATCAAGTACATTTGCTTATTGCAAACAAGGTTTTGAAAATATGTCGTTCCACTTTAAAATTCATAATCTGCCCTGAGTAATATATAATGTTTAATGAACAAGCTGACTTGGGGGTGGTTGGCTGCTCCATGCATTTAACACTGACCGAAGACGGTACTCATAGCGGGCTTCTTCTGCTTTTAATAACCAGGAATATTAAAAGTTGAGTTAGTGGAGCACCGGTTTCTGACGTAGACCTTACCGTCCCTAGAACAGAACATTAATACGAGGATCAAAGATGGACAAAAATCAACTATTTATAAATCAACTATTAATAATATTATGACACGCGCTGGTTAACTGTATAAGAAGACAGAATGGAGCTTTCTCCTAATATCCGTTAATGATCACTTGGAAGAAAGTGAACAGCGTGAAAATTCACTGTTTTTAAAACAAACTCAGTAGAACTTATAAACAATGGAACCAGCTATCAAAATTATCTTTATCACGTGGTATATACATCAGTAGTGATAATTTTATAAGAGTTATAGTTTTTAACACATTTTCTATACAAATCTTACCTGACTTACGCGTCTTTCAATGAAAATGTGTTCCTCTCGGTGGCTGTTTCCGTGTTTTGCTTCAATAAAAAAAATCATGCAAAAAACGTGGTTATATTAGTCAATATATCGAAGCACATCAAACGAATAAAACGTTTTACCCCGAAGAGATCGAATCCATCTGACTGACTTTGTTTTACTCACAAGAGTACGTCAAGGCAACTAGACCTGTCAGCCAACGAATATTATTTTGAAGCAGAAATGCTGTTTTTTAACAACATTCGTATTGTGTGTCTCTGCGTTCACTGTCGGTCAGGTTTGATGGTGGCTTCGCTTATAGACCTCTCCCGTAAGCACGCCCTCACTTAGAGCACCTCCAGTCACCTAGCTCTTCTCCCGCAGGCAGTTTCACAGCCCTCCACTTTGTTCAGATATTAACATTTATCGTATTTTTTCCCTAAAAGTAACTTATACGTTTGGCCAAATTCATTAAAGTTTTCGTCGTTGTTGCCTTTTTATGCGTTGCATCATGTTGTTTGTCCAAAAAAGAACACATCCGTGGACTACATTGATGGCAAAGTAGCAAATCACATCCTGAAAAGAGACGGGTGTTAAGTAAATGTGTGGGTAGAAAATTACTGTGAAATTTATGAAAGTCTTTAAAACATGAATAGTGGAAATCAATGGAATGCCTGAAGAGTGAATGCGCATAATTTCTCTGCAATCAATATCAGACCCCCACCCCCACCACTTGCCTTGATAAGCGCATAGTGAGGACATAGTTGTTTGCAAATAAAACATAAATGACGTGAATGAAAAGAATGATGTCCCTTCATTGACTGCGGCAATACTTCAGTTCCAATTTACCGTATACTCTAAAGAAAACGGTCATTTTAAAGTTAATAGAATGTTTTAGTAGATTTGATCATTTGGTGTGCCATGCAAAATACTAACAATTGATGGACTTGGCTTATCCATATCTGACAGGACATTTAAAATAAGCAGCAATATGGTAATGATGTGCAGGGCACCTTAGAATAATGATTAGTATGAGTTGATTGCTATATGTTGTCATGTGTCTATATATTGGCAAGGGAAAAAATCTACTTAAGCTGCCAGATATGGCAGGAGGCATGGAAGCTCTGAGGGTAACACTGTCGCTACACCTCCAGATGTTTGATGGATGGATGGATATTAAGTGTATGCCAGTGTACACAGATAAACTTAATTAAACATAATTAATACAATGGAAAAAGTGTCAGTGGTCCTACTAGTGGTGATTTTAAGTAAAATGCCCAGTAAATAAATAGCCAGGTAAATACCCCAATACCCAGTACTTAAAAATCCATAAAGTGTTTCTGTTCAAGAATTTCTTTGCAAAACAGAAATTAGGAAATTCAGATAGAGAGACCAAGAAAGACCTTTTAAAACCATTATTAGCAGTTAGAGTTTTCAGCTCTGAATTGAATAATTATTTAGGTACATTCAGAGGCGTTATAAAGGGGGGAAGTTAGGAGGATTCCAAGGGCCACTGAGTGACAGGGGCCCTAAAACATCTGGAACATAACTGGATTGGTCTGGGTTGGAGGACCAATATGATATGCTTTAATGGGGCCCAAAATCCAGCACCCCTGGGTACACTAAGTAACTAATTCAACTAATTCAATTATTCTTATGCTCAGAGAGGCTAATTCTTGTGATGTATTCTGTGGTTTTTCAGGTCAGTTTGCTGACTAAGATCCTGAGAACTGGATATTGAAGTGTGTTCTTGAACTGCAGCCGTTTCACTCTACTCCTGTGCTGCTGCTGTGGACTGGCATTCCAGATGCTGAAGATAAGTTTCAATAAGTCCTTTTGCTGGTCTCTCATTCATGGAATTACTTTCGGTTGGAGGTGATTCGGGTTGTTTTTGGATTGGAAAGTTCAGTGTTAGATACCGTTTAATCTGGGAAAGTTAATAGTTTGAATCAATTTGTCTTTAATTGGAAATGACTTTATACATACCTTTCCAACCCAAACAAGTTTCATATAAATGAAGTGACATTGTCAGTCTAGTTACAGCTAATCCCAATGAGAAGTACTGCATCTCCGTGTACAGCTGTCATTATCGATTATATTTAATAATCAAGTTATCTGCCAATTAATTTGACGATTAATTGCATAATTGTTTATATATTGTAGTTGGATGTATCAGACACAGGGATGATGCAGCGTATGCAAGGGTACTGGTCAGTTTTGTTGAGTGGTGTGAGCTGAATACATGGATTTGTTAAACTGAATATTAAACCATCCCAAAGACTGTTTTACACGGTCGTGACCAGCTTGCCAATGGGTATTCACAAAGGCTTGACTTGGCTATGTATATGCCTTGAGGGCTCTTCTTACAACCAATTCTCATCATTTGCGAGGGAACCAGAGAAGAGCCAATTCAGTGGAAAGGATCAGCATGAAGGGCTTTTAAACAGAGAGGCTGTGCAGTAGCATGGGAGTGACAGAGCGGTTGCTATCGCCATAGATCAGCAGTGATGGCTGGGCTGCAGGTAACACAGGCTGTTGTGGAACTTGAGCAGTCTTGGGGCTTCATTGAGATATATATATCTATGCTATGGTCTCACAAAGACAGCAAACCTTGACCTTTGACTGTAATCAGAGTCTATAACTGACGATGTTGTCAGAACAACAACAATGTATTCCACAGACAGCTCCAGCTGCTCCCCACCCCCCTCTAATTCCTACTCCTCCCACCCCCCTCACTTCTACAATTTCCAGAAATACTGGATAGTTCAACAGGAAATGTGAAAGCCAATAAATGTGTTTTTACCCGAATGCTCTGAGTCCTAGTCATGACACGTAACTCTGAAACTACACCTATTCATTTATTGCACATTCCATTTACATGCCGATTTGCACACTTTGATATTTGAGTACCACTGACTTACTCCTGGGAAGTCTGAAAAAGAGCCATACTTTCAGACTTACTATGTTCACAAGATGGCTTTTGCATCCTTTGAGAAATCGCATTAACCGGATGAAGTCTGAAGCTGCCCCTTCTCTTTGCCATCATTATGCATCACTGCTTTAGTTTGAGATACACAGTTTAAAACATGCCCATTTGTATAGATTGCAACTTTCATACGCGTTTAGAACAATCTAATGTAATTTAATGAAGCTCATGTCATATTTGGATGCATTTTTTAAGTGAACCTACCACAAACATTGTACATTTTTCCTGTACACTGATGGCCAAAGTTGAAGGAAGCAGAGAGGGTGGCTGGTTCAGAGGGCATCTAGAGAAGCTCCTGGAAGAAGCTCTGTGTCTGAATTCTGACTGACCTGTAGGAATTCACTGCAATTCAGCTTCAAGTTTCAAATCCAAATCATTCCTTTTTGTTTAGTATACAAACAAGATCAAATTCGACATAACTCATACAGAGAATGAATGCAAATAATATAGTCACTATTAGTACACTAGTGCTCTGTCAGAAAGAAAGAGTACCAATTTGTACCTTTCCTTGTCACTGGGGCTGTACCCTCAAGGCTATATGTACCTTTTAATATACAGAAATGGACTATGAGGAACATTTCTTTACCACTGGGGGTACATTAATGTTGTTTGTACCTCGGGCATATTCCTCAGAGTCCATTTCTGTACCTTAAATTAGACTCAAAGGTACATTTACCTGCAACTGGCAGACCCTTGAGGGTACAGCCCCAGTGACAAGGAAAGGTACAAATTGGTACTCTCTTTTTTCCTGGCATTGTGACACAATTGATATTGGATGATAAAAATGTAATTTTAAGCCAAAGAATCAGATTATTGCTGACAGTCAAGCCGGTTTCACAGCATCCGGTGTTGTGGCAGTTTGCTGAGACCTGCCTGTTGCCCTGGGCAAAAGCATTTATTTCTCCAGTGTTTCCTCAGCTTATGATCTTGACTAATTTTCCATGCATAGAATACAGTCTATGCAGTTAATCTGTAGAAAAACAGAGATGAGTATCAACACACAGATTGTTCTTCTTGTTTTAATCATCAGTTATATGGAACCTAATCAGATCCCGATGATCAATTTAATTATGCCCAGAGCATGAAAGCCAGTATCCTTCCTTTTGTTTCTTGTTAACCTTTAGTTCCATGGCAACAAAATACAATACAAAGAGTGATGTCACAAATTGTTTACCTATTGAAAGTAATTCCTGTAATCCTCTTCAACCAAAAAATGATAGATTACTCATTTCAAGGAGAGAGCCAATAGAGAGCAGCCAGCCTCTTGCCTGTTCTTTAAAATCCATATTTCAACAAGTCCAGTAAGTAATTCAAATGCACAGAAATCTATACCTCTGCTTGTTGGCCATATAAGTACTGTAACCAGTGATCTTAATTACTTAGTCCTGATAAAGGCCGAAATGACACTGAGCCTCTAGAGGACTGAGTGAGTTTTTCATTTCAACCCATTTCTCTGGCTTAAACTAATTAGTAATTAATTACTTCAAACCATTTATTCCAGTAAATTTCCCAAAAGTGCAGGACTGAGGAACTTGAGTCTAGGGAAAAGCAACTGAAATCTTTATATGGATTTTGTCATTCGAAAGTGAAACATTTTCCTAAAAGCTGGAGCCAACTAACTAACTGGGAAGGGTGGAGGAAGGCTTAAATCTGCACTGTACTCCAGGGGTTGTCTAAAAGGGAGACTAAAGGCTATTGTGTCTTTTGTATCTCAGCTGCATTGTTACATCTAATTTTATTTTTCCATTATAAATGAACATGCCCCAAGAGGGTCCTACACAATCATGGTGTACAATCACCACTGTACAATCGATTAAACTGGATTACCTGAAAAAGCATCCATTTAAAGTTTGCCTTCTCGATTACTCATCAACATAGTGGAATGAAGATGGAGCAAAATGGATGAGGGTCCAAATACAGAGCGAAAGTCACTGTGCGGACGCACTTCACATTAAAAGTGAAAGAAAATGCAGACATGCAGAAGACTTTCAGGTTTGAGACACTCACCCAATAATGCAAAGTTAGCCCTCGATAACAAAAAGCCATGTGTCCTTCAGCCTTTTTGAGTAGCCTAGCATGTCGTTGTCTCTGTTTTCCTTTAAATCGTTTTGCTTAATTTACATTTTATGATTCCTGCATCTCAAAATAACCGCACCTGAAATGAAGGTTAACCCCCCCCAACACTTAGCCGCATCATCCTAGAAAATATGGTACATAACCTTAAATTATTTTTTTTTGTAAGCGTATTGTGTGTACTGAGTAGGGCTGAACAATGCTAGAAAATGTTCACATTGTGATATTTGAAATCTTTGCAATAAACTGAGAAAACAAGGAGTTGAAAATTTTTGCTATATTAACTGTAGCCAAATAGAACTTAAGTTATTTCCATACGTCCGAAGATCAGTTATTCGGTAACCAGTTATTGTTCACTTTTCTCCTCATCGCACATTTTCATTCAGTTTCTCACAAATGCGCCATACTGTCTATATGTGAGTAAAACAGCAAGTGTAAGAATGCTTATGATTGGCTTGGTGAATGCATGCAGAGCTCAGGCAAAGACACCTGTGGTAAATTTTAGACTAATTTTTCTAAACATACAGTATGTAACATTGAAAAGGAACCTAGTGAAATTGCAAAATTTGCTAAGTTTTGCTTCCTATGACAGAATAAAAATGTTTGAACATATTGATGGGTTCAATCCAGCCGATTAACCTCGGTCCTCCTGATGTGACAGCTACATGTGCTGTTGCCGCACTCCGCCATTTTGTGTGTTTGGAATTTTCTCCCATGCATGTATGCGTGGGTTTACACCGGATCATCCTCTTTCCTCCAATAGTCCAAAAACCTGTTACTTAAGTGAACCGGAATGCCTAATTTATGTGTGACTGTATGTGTGAGTTCAGGCACCAACTGTAATGTATAATGTACAGATATTATATTTTATATATGTATTTAGTATATCAGAAGCAGAAAACTTCATTAATCCTGGAGGAAATTGTTTATGTTACAATGGCTCAGAAGACAGGAAAAGGTGCAAAAGGCAGGGACCAAAAAAATACAATATTGTGTGCAGATAAGTCAAGCTGTCACGATCCATGCCCGAGCGGGGAGTGGGGAAGCAGATCAGGTAGACGAGAGTTCAACAAACGGGGTTTTATTAATGGATTGGGGCAGACAGGGAGCAGCACAGAACAAACGTCAATGACAGACCTGGGGAAACAGACTTGAATGCGGACTAAAATACACTAGACTGAAGACAGGAAACGTAGAAAAGCTGGCAAACGGAAGGATTCCACATGAGGGTAACGAGGTGGGCGTGGCACACGCAAGGGCTGGACAGATTCAACATCACCGCTAATTACCAGCCATTTCTTGAGTTGAGTCACGTGTGGGGGAACTGGGAAAGAACTAAGGTTTGCAGGGCTGGAGCTCACCAGGACTGGAGCTGGAGACCCCTGTCCTAGACTGTTACATGACAGCCTTAACTACACCCCCATACTTAACATGCACAAGTAACATTTCAAGCCCAGTGGGCCTGCACTACCTCCAACATGTATGTCTTCTCCAGAGGGGCAGGCATGTGCAGTTTCCACTGGTGCACCAGCCAAGGAAAAAATATATATACTTACAGCCATTGATGTAAGGTTATTTATTACTAGTAGGCTAAATAAGTAAATCCAATTCAGGGGTACATTTTGCAAAAGCTCCTATTCAGTTGCATGGCTCCAAGTATGTACGTTGCTAACACTGTTAGCAACTATGCTTTTGGGAAATGTAGCCCAGGTTAGCAGGGGAGTAGTAAACAACATTGCAAAGTCTGTGATACTGACATTGACAAGAGGCTTCTGTACTGCCTGTGGCCTACGTTTGCTTAGCTAAACAAATATCGAATCAATGCTTAAGTCATGAAAATTGAAAGCAAAAGCCCAAATTCATTACAAACAATGCATTTATGAACTGCTCAGCTTGCTTGAGTTCTTGATAAAACTTGCATGACGAAATAATAGTTTCAATATTGTTGTTCCAATGCTAAAAACAGACTTATGACTATGCTATCGTTGTGCACAGGCTGAAGTGGGAGAATTACAGTTGCGTGTGGCAATAAATAATAACAATAAAATGTACAATATAATAAATACATAATCCAATAGCAACTGTTTATCATTAGCAAGTAACCCACACAACTTATGTGCTATACTGTTACACGACTGCTGTAAATGCAGTCCATCCTTGACAAAAACATCATTATGCGTCGCACTGTAGAGATGTTGGTTCTATGTGAGCCAGACCTCTCTGTTCTCCTCACATCTTTTGCTGCATCTTACTTCAGTCCCTAGCACAAATCCAAGGTAAGCTTACCAAAAGCTGCATTTCCCATTCATCTTCCATAGCCACTTGTCTTTCGCAGGGTCGTGGGGTTCCTGAACCTGTCCCAGAAGCTATGGGGATGAGGCAGGGAACAACCTAGGATGGGGCGCCAACCCATCGCACAGCACACACACATAGAGCCAGGGCGGAGACTCGAACCCTAATCTCCAAAGGTTTGAGGTAACTGCTAGCCACCGTGCCCACTCCATTCACCATCACTGGTAAACTGTTCAGCTAATTTCAAGTTTGATTACAAAAATGCACACAAAGCAGTTCAAGTATTACAAAGGACAAATTTGCATGAATCTAATTGGTCATCCTGCTCTGCTGGCTGCTATCATGAAAATGGTAGTGAGGTCACAGACCGCGATGCTAAGAGATCACCTGCATTATGAGATGATGGGCGTCAGATAAGATGAGTTCATTCTGTTTGAGGTATAACTGCACACTGCATAGCGCTGCAGTTCTCGCAGTGCGATACACTACACAGCCTCTGCAGCTAGAATCCACTAGGGTTAGAAAAAAAGACACCCCTTTGTTCCCATACACTTGTTCAGCATTCAGTTATCATAATCTATTTTATTGCGATGATTATGTAAATTTCAAACTTTTACGCGTTAAAAGCATTTTTCCAAGAGAACCTGTGGTGTGCAAGAACTATTGACTGGTCATGTGTGTGTCAAATAAATCCAGCATCCTGGGGATTGCAGCCCTCATTCACACTAGTCATCCAGTGCACCCTGTAGCTCAGAAATACCCTAAAACAGTGCAGTAAGAAAGCTTCAGCAAACCACGGTATATTTAAAATTAGAGTTGTGAAATTATGATTATTGATTAAAAATGTGCACATTGCATAATAGAATAACCATTTAAAAACCAAAAATAGGAGCTTTGCATTCCAAAGTCAGCAGTACCAAAATGTAAAAATACACTCAAAATACACGTTAGGACCTTGAGAAGGCTCTTAACACTGGCTAAGGCTGTTCACCGATTGGCTCTAATATGTAGCTTTTATCCAAAGGGTCTAATAAATGGGACAGTGTGTTGATCTGCAGATTAGGACTCTGTGCCTGTGAACAGAAGGTTGTCAGTTTCAATCCCATAGTCAGCAAAGTAGTCACATCACTGCTGAACAAGGCTCTTAACCTTGACTGCTCTAGGGGCACTGTAAAAATGACTGACCGGTGCTCTGACCTCAATATGTGCCAGTATGTGTCCCATAGGACAGAAAGACGGACTATGTGAAGACTTGGGAATTTACGAGAGGTTTATACCAAGAAAATCTGTGATAATTTCACTTCCTCCGTGATGCAGGTAATTCAGGGGCTGTAGAGAACTACATATTCTGCATATAATTAGTGGTGGCCAAGTATACAACATACATAATTTTTCATGCCTTGATTTGGACCCCCATATACCGATTGGGCTCTAGGCAGCTGCCTAATTTGCCTAGGCCTGGATCCGGCCCGGGGTACAGTCCAGGGCAAAAAGAAATGAGCCAAACCCTAACTGCACAATAGTTTTGGCCCTTTTTTGCCCAGGAGGGTACTTACTCCATGTAAAACGACAAAGGCATTCTACAAAATGTAATCTGGATAGAAGAAAATAATGCAGTACTCACCATGTACACAAGATGGCAGTAAAGGAACAGCCACAGGCCTTAGCCTGGCAATTCCTCTCAAAGGACTGCTCCATCCTGTATGAATGACTTTACCGAGAGCTTTCCCTCCCACAAGCTGAACTTCCAGCTGTTTATCAGATGGTCTGACTGCCCTCTACGCCCCAACCAATGACCCCAACATGTCAGTCAACAGCAAACCTGTCGGCGGTGTTCGTTGGAGATCCAGGAAGACCACCCTTGGCTTTGCTAATCTCCCACACTCCTCTCTCTTAGACAACAGTCTATGCCTCAACAGAGAACATCTTCACAGAAGTAAGCTGCAATGTACAGTCCTGTGAAAGTCTTAGGCAGTCAAAGAACGTCTACAGCTGTTTATCTGGGTACTAAGTGTATATTTACTCAGACGAAAACAACGAATTTAACATTAGAACGTATTAAAATGAAGTTACACAATAAAAATAACAAAAATTTCTTATGTTTTCCCAAAAGTTACTGATATCTTGCTGGATGGCTAGATGAATTCCGCTTTGGTTACCGAGCCTCTCCTCAGGGACACCTCAGCCATTCTGTATGTACATGTCAAATTTCATCACCAGCTCAATTAATTAACTTAATTAGTTAACTAAATGAGGCATTGATTAGCCAAATAAGGTGGGGTAGTGTCTGAGCAAAAATACATGGGTGTATTAGACAGTTGCTGCAAATACTGAGGTGAATTTACGAAAGGTTTTGAAATGGGTAAGCTGACATTTTGACAGACATATCATCATAGTTTTACATCAACAGGAAGATTTTTGCACAGTACTGTACCTTCACAGTACTGTACCTTTTTAGGTGCTAATAGAAGCACTATGGAGGAGAAAGGACTTCAGTCACATGTTTACATTAGCTTTCTCACCCTTTATCAAGCCAAACTATCTGTGATGTTAGTGGTATTCTGTTGTAATAACTAATAAACATCAAGGCGTTGTCTTAAAGTTGCAGTATGTGGTAGTGCCATATTTCAGGGCCTCTTTGTGTATCCCGGCGATCATTCCTCTCCCCCTGGGGCCCATGGCTGGAAGCCCTGGACAGGCAGAAACAAACACCAGGTCTGGGCATTAATCACCACCAGTAGCTGCTAACCTGAGTACTTCTACTCCATTTGTCTTTTTTCCATTGGGTTTGTCTGGCCTCGGGCTGAAACAGCAGTTCAGCCACAGTGATGGGTGACTTTTCACAGGAAACATGAGTTTGGAATGAACGACAGCCATAACCACACAAAAAGACTAAACCAAAAGACCTACCAGCAGTTTAATTATGACAGCCTTGTTACAGCAATTTAACAGAAGAAAACGGCTGGCATAGCGTTAAACTTAAAAAAACACACTGTACTGTAGGCTTTAAGGCAGGTTTAAGAATAAACTTACCCCCCAAACAAATTTCTATTATGAACATCTTTATTCAAAAGGTGTTTAACTGCATCTATTCTGTATAAAACAGCTGAATAAAGGGATTAACCAACCATCTGCCAGACAAACTTGGAGACTCCAAACAAACTTGGAGACTCCAAGTTTGTCTGGCACTTTCTGGACCTGATATTGAGATGGGAGACTGCTGTGCTTCCTGGATTCATACCCATGACTTGGCAGTGTTGACAGGTGAGCCTCAGCTGTGTCCTGCATGAGTGTGGATGGACAGCCCCACCCATGTGTGCGAGAGCCTCTACAGACTGAGTGCCGATACAGACACACTTCCCAGCCCCCCACAAGGTCACATGGTCCTGAGCATCTCAGCTCAGCCTACTCATTCAATACTCTCTTTTCGTTTAAGAATCGTATCATCGCAAAAAGCTTAAAGACGTGTGGTCATACGTCATCTTAAAAAGTCTTCCAGAAAGAATCAGACGTTCGTTTGGACATTTTTCGAAGGTTAACATACTTGAAACTCTTGGTAAAGCCACTCACTCACCAAGAATGTTTATCAACCCAACACCTGAAATAAAAAGGTAATACTGAAGAGCCAAAGGTGATGATCAGCACAAACACCCTACGCTTTCCCCATTTCACGATTATAGCCCTGACATGCCAGTACTGCAAATATATTTTCCATGTGTTGTGAACAAGTAATAAAATAAGAAGCATGAATACCAGTGCGCTTGCTTTCCAGTATAAGGAGCATGCAAATTACAAACATCCAGTGTCACAGAGAAACTCTTTGTCACAACAGACATTCTAAATCATGTCAGAACAATAATTCACTTCTCTTCTCAGAAGTTCAATTTTCCACTACTAGCTTTTTATGAGCCCTGACTGACCCCAGGGACACCTGACCCCACTGTAGGCTCAGCAAAAGGCACATCTGACAACTCGACCACAATGCATGAATACTCCATAGCAGTTAGACACCCCTCGCATCATGAGTTGCGAGAAAACTGGACGATTTCCTGGTGCCAAATGAAGAAATCCGATCCGGGCTGTACACTGGGTGCAGTGATGACTGAGAAATCACAGGAATCCAGGGAAATGGCTGCCCCTCCCATATTACTGACCTGCACCTGGTTCTTTGGTTTACTGAAATTACTGAATAACAAATGGTAAACCTTATCCGACCTTGACTGGTTTTCAGCATCTGCCAGTTGTTACTATAATTTACTTTGCCAGGCGACACTATAATCCAAATCAACTTGCACAGCTTACAATACTTTGCAAAACATATAGCTGAATATTTATGGAAGCAATTTAAGTAAAGTGCCACACTCTAGGATAAAACAGTGAATCTTCAGTTTGAGACAGAAGTCAAGAACTGTATGGTTATATCCTAGATCTTCAACCTCCTCATAATAGAGTTTTCTGTACTTTCCACAGTAGCAGCAACCAGTGGTGAAATTTACCAAAGCAATACTATAGAAAATGGGATGTCTACAGGGCACAACTGCTTCCTGGTACGTGGTTCTCTGTGACAGAGAGATTGAAGCCTCTAGAGCTACATTGCAGCTGGTTTCCATGTTGCTTGTTGCGTTTAGGATTAAAAATGCCAACAAATCTGCGGGTATTTTTCAACAGCCCACAGTATTGTAGCCGTGGCTGCAGCTGACGAAGACCAGGCCAGTTTTGCCCAGTGGTGTAGCATATGGATGGGGGTGCATGGAAAATGAAATGGGAAAGAACTGCTGTTGTCTTGAGGAGCATGTAAATATGGACAAAGATATGACTGGTGTGGAAGTACCTTTTAAAATCCTGACTGGGATGGATCTACTGTAAAACCAAGATCGTCAGCAGAACTGCTCAGTGATATTAAAGCCGTTTTGTCCTGAATGCAGTTAAACTCCGGAGAAACACACAGTGTTTATTGGTTCTTCACATTCCACTCAAAAACAGTCCAATTTGTTTCCATTGGCTGGTCCTCTGAGAAGCTGAGTCATGTAGAAATTTGAAGGATCTGTTCTACATGCTAGGACACTATTTAGCACATGGGAAAGTTAAGTTAGTTTGAGAAAGGGGAAAAACTGGAGAGTTACACCGCTTCGGCACTACACAAACAGGCCACTTTGGTAAAAGTGAGAACAGGCGAAACCTGGACTCTCTAGGTCTCCCGCTCTCTTCTCCCAGCAGGGCAGTGCGGAACACCTTCAGTCTTTGGCAAATCATTAACATGACATGGAGGAGATGCAGTTCCTTAAAAATGAAGAGTCAAAGTATAAAATAACAATCTTTACTGGTTTCGTCCTCAGTATTAGCTCATAAAAATGTTGTTCCCCAGTCTCTTCTGTAATCCAAAGCTATAATTAAGCATGTAGTCTAAATATATGTCTTGACATGAAAATAAATGACTTGGGGTTGGTATAACATTGTTTGTTTTGTTAAACTTCTACAGTATTACTTTTACAAAAACATCTGTGCCAAGCATTCCCTTTTGATTACCCACTTTTTTTGCGAAACTTTAAATATTATATTGATGTTACACTCATCCATCTTCCATAGCCACAGTGATTTATATTATACAGAGGGTGGACAAAAATCATAGAAACACCTAACATTATATGAAGAAGGAATGGAGACACTATTTGCCTTCGGAACAGCTTCAGCCCTTTGTGGAATGCTGCCGTACAAGTCCTGAACTGTGTCTAGAAGTATGTTCGTTCAAGAAATTTGTTCAAGCCTCCAGTACTACTTTGAGCAACAGTGACAGAAACCCATGGCAGCTCAGTTATGTTTCGATCTGGTGATTGGAAAACCCATGGAAGATACTTGATTTCATCTTGTTCATAAAACCGCTCATTTCTTTAGCGGTGTGTGTGTGTGTGTGTGAACATTGGAATATGGGGACAACACAAGAGAACAGTGCTTGCACCAAAAGGTGCTCCCCATCCAGTAAAACAGCCTTATATTCCTCGGCTGTTAAACAGCCACACAGAGTAATCATGAGTTAGTAATAGAGTTAGTGGTAACCCCTAACAGCCATCTGCTGCTGAAGGTGCTCTTTGGGTTCCCCAGTTACCAACAGGTCGTCCCCGTTTGGCATATGCTGTCATAGTCTGAGACATTTTACCTTGACAAATTCAATTACTTTGCCACAATTTTCGTAGCTGACAAATCTGCAACGAGGCATTTATGTTATTTTCCGAACCCCAGTATATGGATAAAAAATAAGAAAAACAGCTATCAGTCAGTATTTCTGAATTCCTTTTATCTGTTTTTTTGTAGACTGTATTCTATATTGAACACAGGGTAAATCTATTTGTGGTTCTCAAGCAAAGTCATGTGCCATATACAGTAACAGTCAAAAGTCTGGACACGCCAAGCCGCCTACAAAGGAGAGTGATAGAGTGTCGCATCACATGACCTGGTCACCTGACCTAAACACAGGCGAAAAGGTTTTGGAGGAGTTTTACCAGAGAGTGAAGGAAAAGCGGCCAATGAGAGCTCAGCATAAGTGGGACCTCCTTCAGGAAAGCTGGAAAAGCATCCCAGAAAGCCACATCATGGAACTGGAGCAGAGGAGAAAGTAGGTCCAGTCCCTGGACCAATTGGGGTTAAGGGTCTTGCTCATGGGTCCAATGTTGGGATCACTCTGCCAGCCCAGGGATTTGAAGCCGCAACCTTCTGAGTCCCAACCCACAGAGCTGCCTCACCTCCCAGCAAATTACTTTTTCAAATACGTTTTCGGTCAGTGCATAATTATATTTGCGTTATTTTATAGTTCTGATGTTTTTATAATTATTCCAAAATGTTGAGAATAGTACAAAGAAACCTATGGGTAGGTGTGTCCTGACTTTTGACTGATACTGTATGGGCTGTGTGTCTATATGCTTAAAGTCTAGTCCTGTCTGACACAATCTGTTCTTTGCTATGCCTGACATCACATATGTGGATGCACTTGAACATTTTAGTCAATGCCGATCATATGCCCTGCACTTTGTTTGTTATGCCTGTTCACAGTCTTAGTCCAATGTAAAATTCCCCAGCAGTGGAAAACTCCAGAGATGTTTTATTTACCTTTATAGTATGTCAGAAACACAGTTTATCTTATGCTTGAGAAATGTTATGCTCTGAAACACGACATTCTCAAACATCAAGCAACTTTTCTTTCCGTTTTGTAGCGTACCACCAGACTTGCATTGTCGTTGTTAACTAGCCAAAAAAAACACCTTTTATCCCAAATTTTACAAACCTAAAGCAATTAGTCACACATTGATTTTCATTTTTAAAACGGAAAGATGCTGAAGAGGCAGCGCTGATGTAACTATGGTGCAGGATAATTGTAGCCTCTGTTAGAGCTTAGGTCTTTTTTTTTCTTCCTCTCGATGGTCACATGCTGCACCTGTCCAATAAAAAGACATAAAAAGACAGTGAGCAACATGAGCACAAAGTGTTAATACTGTATTAATACTAAGATTAGTACACAGTGGTGGAAAACCAACCTAGAGTCATTTGTTTCTGGGGACAAACCACAAATTTTTTATTGAATAAGCCATGTGCACCTTAACTGGAACCGGATTCTCATACAGCACAGAACTTCATGCCTGTAGAGATGATCTAGCAAAAACAAGTACAGCAGTTCCACTACACGCATGCACACATGCATAGTTACACCCACACATACACTAATCACTACAAAGCTACATATATAAAAAACACACTTTCACACACTCTCCACAACAACAATAAGACTTCATGAAGAAAAGCAAAGACTTATCTTCAAAAGGATTTCTTAAAAACTTAACACTGTTTATTCCAGATATAATTTTGTTTTGCATTAGGACCAATCACAGATAAGAGCAGGTAACGACCAATATTATAATTCACATGGCCGTGACTTCAGTGGGACAGAGAAATATTCTCCTGAAATACGAAAGGTCTGCTGAAGCCGAAGTGTAAAGCCCGGTCGATTCCTCGCTGTTACGTCTGTCTTTTTGGTCTGTACATGATGCACGTAAATCTTGCCATCAGGAGTCTCTGCAGCTGCAGCCCAGATTTTTGGTCTAGATGATTTTTTGGCGTGTCTACTGCATGTGTGAAGAATTGATGGTCTGCTGGTCTGGTGAAATATCATCGCTGTACGCATGCACCAATCACAGCTGTCTGCGTATACAGACAAATGTAGTATGTATGCAAAAGTCCGAGCACAGACCGTAACGACATGCAGACAAGTGAAGTATGAACTAGGCTTAAGGCAGTATTTTCTGTATAATGACGCACTGACTGAATGAGCTGGCACACTCTGATAAACAGGCCCACACGATCGCAGATGCCAGCACATAGAACCTGCCTATTTTACTTACAGAGCAGTCTCTGCATTCCTTCAAGAAAACTGAATGATGGCAAGTGGGTATTTATCAGTGGGTGTACCACTGAACAACGTCAAATGGGAATATAATTTCTATAATTTTGATCACCACTATGATCAGCACTATAAGCCAGTTAGCCCTACTCATTGTAAGCTATTACTCAGTCTGCTGACCCATTGTTACTCCTTGACTGCACCCCCTTCCATGACCCACTCCTCTTAGCTACCTGAGCCACAATGCACCGGCCCTGCTGGCCAGCAAACACCAGGCAGACAAGGATCTTACGCAGTATGGCACTCAGATTGGGTGGCTCTCTGCTGGCCTTGGGTGGGGTCTGGGTCTTGGTGGTGGGACGACAAACCTTGGATTCACATAGCAAAGGAAATGTTGACACTCAGCAGAGGTACAGAGAAAGTGTAAAAGTGCAGCTAATATGTAAGCTTATGTGCAGGGAATTACACTGCCCACAGAGCAGTTGGACAACATCCTACATCATAATAGATTCAAGTCAAGCTACATATCCTCAAGGTTCTCCCCTCAAAGAGAAGGCAGTGACCGGCACATTTAACAGCTTGCAGGTTTACTCCAGTCATGGACCAGAAGGACATTTTGTTAACATGCAGCAAAAATCAGGGCACAGATGTTTATGCAGTGAAGTGCTACACAACTGCAAGGAATGGCCTGAAATTAACCACAGTACAGAGAGAGACAGGAACGTACTGTAGGAAACAGGGGGCGGGGGGTGGGCGTGTACGCTTCAGTATTTATTGCTTTATACTTAAATTATTATTTTGTGCCCCCGCCCCCACACCAATGGAAAGAGAGCAATTGTATTGGTGGGTCAGGGCCTAGGATGAACACTGAAAAGAAATGCCAGTATGACAAGACGTCTAATAATGACATTAGTGAGGACTGACAGCCGTATCTACACGGACTAAACAATCAACTTCGAACAACTTCTTATATTCCTCAAAGCATGAGATTCTCAAACACAGTTTCATTACAGAAATGCGTTTGCTGGGCATGATGAACTGGGTGTTATTTCCACGTGGTGTAAAATCCCTGCCTGAAGGAATAACCAACCCAAAACCACCCATCCAGACTAGTTAGTCAGAGCAGCAAGTCACTGCATTACACACTCAGCTTCCTGGCACTGAAGTCTATCACCCTATAGTCTTTCATTCAGAGGAGGCCACTGTTTCATCTCTTTTGTTCACTGAGGAATGAGCTTGACTGGCTGTCTAAGACAGATGCATGTGTGCATTGACATACAAGGGACACGCAACTTGCTTACAAGGAAGCACGGGTCGGAGTCTGTAAAAGGGTGACATTTCCAGAATCAGACACGGATGTACTACTTCAAAGCAAATAAAGCAATTCACAGAGGGCAATTTCCTGCTCATCTTTACCTGCGTTTTTAAAGAGCTTCTACTTCATTTTTGTTCTTTCACTTTTATAAGGGAAGTTATTAATGACATGAAAAACTGCAAATGACAAGTTTACAAAGAGAGGAAAAAGTGCATTTTGACCCTGTTTTTCCCACACTTGCTTAGCACACAAACAAACATAACTGCACTAAGAATTTTCTTGCAAAATAACACACTGAAACCGAGAGGGCAAATGTAGCAGTAACATATATTATATTTCAGTGGACTCATTTTCACGGGATAACATTCTTCTGACCCCATATCTCATGAGTATAATAACATTTAGAAAAACATTCAGAAAATAGATTTTATGGGAAAGAGACACTTAACCTGCTGAATCTTGTTCTAGTAGATATGCCATGGCACCTTGGCTTAGTCTTTCTATGACATATGATATGATTAATGCTAGTGTAAACATTATTGAAATCAAGAGAAGTAAGAATGATTCTATCTGAAGGCATCCAGTAAATAAAACAAGCAGTTCACCATGCAAGATGGACGGAACCACCAATAAGAGAGCATCTAGTTTTCTTCTTAAGTGAAACTGGTTTTATCTATCTGGCTAAAGTACAATATAGATTAAAAAACAAAGGCGTTTAAAAAGCTAGATAAATCTCCAAAGCAGTCCTGGTTGAGCATATTGCTTAATGGGACATCAGCAATGTGCAGCCCCAGACCTGAGGGGCAGTACTAGTTTCAGAAGAGAAGCTCTTTGAACACAGACACCGGCTGCCCTTGTGGCATCAGACCTCGTGTCCTGGGCCCAACTCTATGGTCCCTCATTTTTCATTGTCATCTGAGAGGGGACTAACACAAACAAACTGGTGGGGGATGATGATGGATCTCAGGCAATCAGTGTTGTCCAACCTACTTGAAAATTGGCTTTTGTCCAAATCTGTACAGCTTCAAACCGCTCAAATTATAGTTTTGTCTGTCTGCAAGCGGCTGTTGTACTTTTGCCACAAATACATTTCTGCAGGGGACCCTGATGTCAGTCTCATCATTACTGTGTCCTCCGCATCACTGCCTGCAATCCTCAGTTATTTTGGCAGAGCTACAATCCAAGAAGGAGGTAAACGACCAACTGAGATTTTCAAAGAAAGAAAATGCTTTGTTTCTTTGTTAATGGGTCACAGATACACCATGTCAGATTAGTATTTCCCCACTAAGTAATATGAAAATAAGGACTTATCCTGAGCAAAACCTGAATACTGATTTGGAACAAGCAGCCCTTACCTGCAGCCGGAAACAACTCTAGAGATTGTGGGCCCCATGAATGTATATCATATTTGACCCCCAACTCAGAACGATCCAATTATATTCCAAATTTTTTAGGGCCCCCACCACTCAAGGGCCATTGGAATCATCCCACCCCTTATGGCAACAAAAGTTAGTTTCCACTTCATTTGCCATTAGAAGTGATACCATTTAACCTAAAATAATCCAGCAAATTTGATAATCAAACAAACAAAATGTAACAGATCTTTATTAGTATTATTTAGGGTACAGTACCAGGTTTTCATGGTTCAGTTCAGTTCACAAATCACAGTTCAGTCAATCTGGGCTATTGTTCAAAGCAATGAATATTCAGACAGAAAATACTAACACGTGTTCCTCAAATAGCAACTTTTTACTGGTGAGAATAACAAAAAAATCTTGTCCTTAAACAAATAATCTGTCATGCATGCTGTCATTGTGCCCAATTCTACATGTGATTATTGATTGGCTGACCAGATTGTCACTAAGCAATCAAGTGAGTGATTACTTGAGAGGTGAGACCACAGGTTAGAGTTTTATTTCCCTGATTTTTAAAATTGTTTTGACTTACAGCATGAGAGATTACACAACCCTACAGTCGCATATTTTCAGTATGATAACTGATATCAAACATCAGTTTGGTGGACTGAACTCTGACCTGTATACCACAGTTTTATTTTTTTTGGCGAACCGTTTCACCCCTAATATTATCTAAGTTATTGTATTCTTATGTTTGTTGCCTGCCCATATGTGCGCAAATATGTTTTTTGTACAATATTGTTCTTGCACTCTTTGCATTTGCTGTGCTGCCTTGGTACCAGAATTTTAAAAGTTCATTCATATCCACTTTTGTAAATTCTTGTGCGGTGTAGATGCTGTCCCCGACTTATGACTGGGTTCCATTCCAACAGACATCCACTTGCACTTACAAGCAGTCTGCCGGAATAGGATGGTCACGCTGACATTTAGGTGTGAGAATGAGACTGCGAGCTGGGACTGAGGCTAGGATGGTCACTCTGCCATACAGCAGACCTGCAGTACTTTCCTGCGACAACATACAGGGCGGAGCATGCAGCAGGCGGCGCAGCTCTGCCGGGTGTGCAGACACACAAAATTTACATGCATTTTTACATGCATTCCCTTATTTATATTTATTTTTTTAAACTTAATCTTAAATGAGATTCATCATAAGTTGCACCTGTTATAAATTAGGAACAGTCTGTATTAATAGTCAAAACTGTCCATTTAATACAATCAAGAGAAACCTAGCGCATACCACGTAACACAGGCTACGAGTCTTTTCCAGGATCTGTGCAACAAGTTGCTTTCTGATCACATAATTCCATTTTTTTGAATCTCCAAGGAGAAAATGAGATCATACCGTCCAACCATTTACAAAGTAAAACTGTTTTACTCTTGCCTTTAATGTTGGGCTCTGGATGTATTAGACACACAAAGCTGCAGGTCACTCCAAGTAAGGCAAAGAGCCCATGTAAAACTTGCAGACTACATTAGACCTAAACTACCCATCAACAGCTCATCTGCTCTGGAATGCGAGCTATTCAAAGGCAGTCCAATGGGATATGAGAAAAACCAAGGCGATGAAGTCCAGGGAATTTCTGCATGGACAGACAGGGATGCATTACAAAGCTATAAGCTCCCAGGTCCCATAGCAAAAAAGCAGGCAAAGTGAACACAGTGGATTATGAAAAAAAGATGTGCTTGCAAGACTTACAACGTTTCTGTCTACTGGTACACCAAGCACAGCCTGACACATTGTGCTTGTAGGACCTCCTTTGTATGCTACAGATATTGCAGGGATAAACACTTAGTGGTCAGGGGGCCAAATCCTGATATATATTGTCAGAAAGCATCTTTCTCTATGGACTTCTGAGGGGCAGATTTATTGAGATAAACCCATCTTAAATTATCAACAGTTCCATTCGGGGAAAATGTAAAACTGTTGCTCATTCATTATGTTGCACTTTATTTTGGTATTTTGCTCTGGGAAGACTTACATGTCTGCGCAGGCGTGGAGAGAGGAGGGCCGCCCTCATTGCGTAAAGAGTCAGCTGCTCCGCCCACTGACTGAATCAACCAATTAGAGAACAAAACTATCATGGATACAGTTGGAAGGTTGAAATCACACACTACCTAAGATATCACCTAAAGAAGGTTGACATTTAGATAGTTCATTTAACTTTTACTTACCCGTTAGTCATCATGAACCTCACCTTTATTCCATACAGTTAAACTCCCTCAGCACTATGCACAAATCTGATTGCTTCCGTGTCTCTACTGATAACTTCATAGTACGTGTTACGAAGCATGAAATGCTGGCCTTGTACATTACCTCAAATTTAAACTGCACAAATACATGGGAGCCACTTAATTAATTAATTTTGTGGTCTCCGTATGTCTGATATATAGTATAATTAACTTCATGCTGTACTGAGTCTCTTCCATTTCAGCGTACTGGGGCAACATTAATATGGGATAACTAATGAATGAACACAATCACTACACAATACAATTTTTTGTAATTTACAAGTGTTTATTCATTGAGATAAGAAAACAAACGAAGAGAAACCAAAGTACAAAGTATATTGCTTTTACTTTAACGCCGAGTTGCCTGTCGGATCAATCAAAATGCATTATCAATAGAATGAGAAAATGATTAGTCCTTCGTTTAAGAAAAGAAAAAAACATAAGTGGAACAGAATCTAAAAAAAGTGAGTTGTCCCCACAAATAAATGTTCTTATTTACTTAAATAATGTAGGTCTTAAAATTAGCCTGAAAATAACAGTAAATTGTACAAATGAATGCTCAGATTATTACCGCTTTAGACTATAAATGCAGTAATATAAAATGTTAAGAAAAAATGACTGTACAAAAATCAGTTTGTTTGGCGTTTGATTTTTATACAGTGCTACAGCAAAACTATTACATTACGATCGAGCAACACAAAAGTTTATTTAAAAAAATAGCGATATATCTTGATCAGCATAATTTTTGTTTTATATTCTTGAAAAATACTAAGAACCGCTTATATAGACTCCCGGTGTGATTTCAAAATCAGTCCCAACATGAGGGGCATCTTTCTATATCGAAAAAACAGGGGAAAATGCAACACAGATATGGATCACTATTTAGCTATTTTAATTCTAAATGATATGGCACGGCCAATATTGTTTTGTGGTTATTAAACGCCATCCATAAACAAGCGACTGAGAATTAACATGAGATCTTGAACAAACTTCAGGGTATGTGACTTCACATGCATGATGAAGGATAAGGCGCAAATGCACACGTACACAATCGCAAAGATTTTATGCGCCGTGTTCTTTAGCTTTTAGTAATTATTCAGTCGCTTTTCCGACTAAACTCTGTCATGAGATGTAGCTACAATTCATAAAAAATGTACTTCATACCGATTTAATTAATACAATACGATATGTATAGAGCACTATAAATATGAAATACAATCCAGTAATTTATTAAACCGTAATTTTTCATATTTAAAAACAAAGCTGATGCCATTTTAAATATAAAGTTTAATTACAGCAGATAGTATTTCGATGTTATTTTAATAGACATTTCCAACACGATTCAGAAGAGGTAACTGCATTTCTGATTTGTATATCTTTGGATGAGTTACTGTTCGTTCTCATGTAAGTTGTATGTTTGCCAGTGTGAGATTTCTGACCAACACAATAATCTAGCAGGTTTGCGTAAGTCGCCGCGAAATCTTAATATCCGTTTGCGTTAAGACAGGCCGAATGTATAGGACGCGCTTGTCAAATAGGTAGTGAAGCCGCATGCCTCTTTGTAACTATAACATCAGAAAGTTTGAGATCAGAGTCATTATAGACTTGGGATTGCATCTGAAGCAAGTATAAAACCAATAAATTAAGGAGCGCGTGATGTACTTCAGCTCAGTCAACGTATTTCTTTCCAGAAACAAAGGACAATTCAGTATAACGGGTTACACCTTTATACTCAGAGTGTAATATTTTAAACATTATTTTGTGGCAGAATATTGAAATGATATATGCCTTTCTTGTACAGCTTAAAGTTCACAATATAGGCCTACAAGCTTCAAAGTGACATGAGATATTTTAACCTGCAGGTCAAAGTAGATTCACCGAACTCCATTAACAGAAACTCATTAACTGAAACAATTTTCTCTTAAGTTAAATTGTATTGATTCCCTGGTGTATTTAGAAACAAGGCACAATCAACTAAAACTCAGTAATATTTAGGCCTAATTATTAAGCTTAACTAGTATTGGCTCTGGGAAAAATAGGGACGGTTAGAAGCTGTTTAGCGTGTAGGCCTAATATATTGCCACTAGTCTGAAACCGGATTAAAGTAATGTGTTTTATACAGGAGCGTACCTAGACATCCCCCCCCCCCAAAATGTCACCTTGCCCCCAGTTCTAATTATTTTACATATTCAAGGGCCCCTGTCAAGTGTTAGGCCCCTGGAATCTACCTGGGTATTCATGCCCACTGACGCCTTCGGTTTTATAAAAGGTCTTATCGCCAGATTCCTTTTATGTGTCTTCGTGTACCCGGGACCAACAAAATGAACATAAGTTTAAGCAGGAGGATTTCATATCAACCCATGCGGGGATGTTTACCAATATCAGCTAATTATTTACGCACAGCATAATTAGGCAGAACAGTACGTGAGGTTAACTCAGTTTCTGTTCCAACAAAAATTCTATAAATTTATGTTGCTTTTAAATGGGCATTCCGCAATCAGCATCACTATACGATGTTACACAAATGGTTAAAATAAAAGGAATCGTTACGTCGATTTTGCATAAAATTACGTATTGCCTTTTTGAATGATATTTCTACTCTTAAATACAGCTTGTTTGGCGGATACATAGACACAGTAGTCTGCGATATATTCGTAACGTTATCTGCTTTAAAATTCCCTTTGAAATAGTTTCTCAATATACTGTAGGCTACTGTATGCTCGGCAATACACTTCTCACCCTAATGTCCGTACATTCCTCATAGATATCACACTAATAGATTCGGCAGACAAAGCTTTTACAGACTTTTGCAAATGCATCATGGAAAACTAAACGTTATGTTTTGCAAAATCCACAAATCCTGCGGACCACGATGGACGTCATGGCACAGCGATAGCACAGTAGGCCTACACTGTGGTCTGAAATAACACAGTACAGTTACTTAAATTGCACACTGAAGATAACGTTTTTCTTAATACAGCATGAATTCTGTATGAATACATAGGCATTATTTGATTTACGTTTCTATAAAGTTCATCCACAGCATATTTTAAACATGTAAGGCGAAAAGACCCCTACAAAACCCCGAGTTGGAAAGGTTAACGATGAAACCGAAATAGTAGCCAGGGGCGGGGTGGTCGGTGACGACGGTAAGGAAGCTGCTCTCAGTATCTGAGCCTTATCATACTGCAAAGAGGATCGCGGTACAACGCACTATGTTTTATTTAGATTATTACCTTATTCAGATATTCCATATGCGCTTGGCTTAATCAGTAGTAAAATGAACTGCCTGTTCAGTTTTTTTGAGACAAATTCTCTATTACTTCTGAAACCGGTAATGTACTTTTAATTTAATATAGAAAAATATGTAAAAATGGACGCGGTTGTGTATCAGTAATTATCCTTCTAAGAAGAGGAAATGTACTGCATTAACTTCGTTTACATATATAGAGACCTAGTTTCACGGTGAAAAGAGTCAGTACATGAAAGACAGGAGGTTAAGTTACTGCAGGAACAGTGAGCTGTCGGAATACAGCAGAACGCGATCCACCCGAACGGCTTCGCGCGAACGCAACTCTCTCACTCCGGAAGACTTTTTTCATCATTACGGATCAAACGTCTACTCTTTCCATTATAGATGATGTCATACAAATAAAGCGCTATCAAAGATCCTACGATCTTCCAGCGGACTTTTGGAAATGGTTTGTTCAAGGGATCCGTTCTAAACATTTAAAACGTGGACGTTCCAGCCGGCATTTCCCAATATACGTTTTCCCGTTTACAATAAAATACTCCGCGGAGTGTGTCGAACGGGAGCAACATTAACAGCCTGGGATGATTTCTGCAATATCCAGCCCGTGGTTGACGCAGCTCTCTCACTTCTGCGACGTTGCCGCCTTCACCACAAACAGCCTGAACAGCCTCAGCACCCCTGGAAGTTTCCGTCTTCCCGCAACGCCACGGGACTCCTACCGTCAACACGACTCTTACTTCGAGCCCTGCACCGGCGCCGGGCATGCCGACAGCTACCCGAGGTGCAATCAAGCTCAGTCCCCGCAGAGCGATGCCGGGACCTCCAGCTGCCCCTTATCCTCCGCCATGGCGCCCAGCAGAAATCCACTGGTAAAAAAGAACCCTAAAGTGGCCAACGTTACCGTCCAGTTGGAAATGAAGGCACTCTGGGATGAATTTAATCAGCTTGGAACTGAGATGATCGTTACTAAAGCGGGGAGGTAAAAATTACTAATACAGACGAAAATGGTTTAATATTAAATGGATTTTGCCATTACTAAATTTAAACCAATCAATCTGCGAGGAACTGGCTGTTTTTGGCAATATTTAAAAAATATTATCTTAAAATGAAATGCTCTATAATTTGAGAAGCCATTGTAAAATTCTTTATGAATTCTATAAATTATAGAAATAACGATCAAAAGAATAGGTCATCACTAACCTACTGTCACACTTATATTTAAAATACATACATAAAAAGTGAATAAAATTAACCTAAATTTATTATGTGTTGGGGGAAGGAATAACGTTACAGCAAATTAAATTTAATTTGGCTCCCTACAGTTACCTTTGTCCTTAAGTTGTCTACTTTCCACGTTGATAGTAACAGTAGAACATAACGTTAAAATTATTTTAGCGCATAATTTTGGTGTGTAAACCCATACCAAAATAATACAAAAAATCTGTCTATAAAATCGGGAAATCCGTATGTTACCTTAACTGTGCATTTAAAAATGTTTCATAATTAATAGTCTGTACGAAATTTTTTAATATGCTGCAAGGTTTCCTAAGAATCTGAAAATTTTATTGTTTAACAAGAAACATTTTATTGTTTAGTCTGTTACAACTTCAGCAACACTGTATAACAGCAGGATAAAATGGTTACATATTCAGAAACATTAAGCCAAGATAGTACAGATTATATAGATGTAAGAAATTATATTGGTGTCTGTGTTAAAACAAATGTCTATTAGCGTCTGTTTGAAAAATTTTGAAAATGTGTTTTTGTTACTGTGTGTGGGAAAATGTGCAGACTTTTAGGCTACAGGACTTTGCAGAACACGCGGCACTTGATTAATTATCTCCCAAGGTAGTTATCACGACAGAATTCAAACAGATACAAGTACTCCGTCATTAGCACGGCCAGAAAGGCGTACCTGTTACTAATCAGTCCATTTTAGTTGTATTTTACAATCACAACGACTGGGGGGAATCTGATTATGGAGCAGAATTCAAAGGAAACTGTCCTTTTTACAAAATAGTGCTTTACGAAAACATGCGAAGCACCTTAGTTAAGAGAATTTGGTATAAAATTAATCTGCAAAGCAAGATGCGTGCGAAATTTGGTGATATTACCATACAGAGAATAAAATACCGTAACATTATTATTCTCGTTTCCAAATATGTCCAGTAAGGAATAATCTTATCTCGTAATTTCAATTTATTTATTTATATATATATATATATTTAAAAATGTATATTATAAAAATCACATTTCAGAAATCACACTACACTGTACATTTATTCGGATAACGTTATGAGACAGTTTAGATTACGTATATCAGTTTTAGCATCTGCAAAAGGACAAATTAAGTTTAAATAGGTAGGCCTATAATAAATTGTTTGTAAGACTCCGCCGTATTTCTTGCTGATAACCTTTGTTCGTGTTATCATCATTGCAGTTATTTAATGCATTATAATAGGTTAATTTCACGTCGGAACCTTAGTAGAATTAGACAGGATTCGACGAGATTCGTTCATTATTTTCCAGATGCTGTGTTATAATTGAATCCGATGTAACACTTTGTAGGAAGGCAAATATTTTTTCACGTGTTGCCTTCCCGTAATACGGTGAGATTTACGGTGCTAAGGAGCAACAGGAGTAATGGCCTATAAACATTTCATTAACCAGATATTGAAATTACTTGCAAACAATAAGGCCAGAAGACCAATAACTGCAATATCTCTCAAACTGGTGTAGATGATATATGTTTACTGTAATAAAACTGGATAACAAGCCCAGTACTATTGGGATTTTTTTTGAAACGTCGATTCTGTTTATCTTTCAGACGAATGTTCCCCGCGTTTCAGGTGAAACTTTTCGGACTTGATATCCACGCCGAATATATGCTTTTAATGGATTTTATACCACTCGATGATAAACGTTACAGGTATGTCAGGTGATTCACGTCGCGCCATTGATAATCTGCTAGGAATTAAATTTATTAGCCCTACCTTTTTTTCCAAGCATAATATATTTAGAACGTATACCAAAGGCGTTTCACATTTGTACTCCTGAGTATTAACGCTAACTTTTCGGTCGGCAGGTACGCCTTCCACAGCTCGTCATGGTTAGTCGCTGGTAAGGCGGATGCAGCCACGCCCGGACGGGTGCATTATCACCCAGACTCTCCAGCGAAAGGATCACAGTGGATGAAACAGATAGTCTCTTTTGACAAATTAAAACTCACCAATAACTTGCTAGATGACAACGGACATGTACGTATCCCTCAAGCAAGATCTATATAAACCAGCCTCGTTGTTTTAACTGATATGGTCTGTAGTTTCGTTTTGAGAATCCCTAAAGGTAGATTTCCCCCCATAAAAGAACACCTTTACGAATTTCAGCCTTATGTTATTTTCTTTTTACTGTTAATTCAAAATAAACTAAGACAACGACCGACCACTGAAGCCTACGCGTCTGAAAAACAGCATCGATACTACGTGAGAAAAATCGTTGCCCTGTGACTTTTTTTCCAGATCATTCTCAACTCAATGCATAGATATCAGCCAAGATTTCATATCGTTTATGTTGATCCAAGGAAAGACAGCGAGAAGTACGCTGAAGAAAACTACAAGACCTATGTGTTCGAGGAGACCCGATTCACTGCGGTGACAGCTTACCAGAATCACAGAGTAAGCCTATTGTCATTCCCCAGACCAACCAGTCACAGAATCACATCCAGTTGCACCCACACTTGAATATCTGCATTAATTAATAACATGGCTGTTTAAACAGAAAAATAGGTGAACATAATAATAAGATAAAGGAAGTAATTAAGGAAATGAGGACAATTGTGTACGTTCTGCTGATTAGCATTTTTTAGTCCCTGGGACAATGTTTATACCACTGAGCAAAAATTGTTGGTGTCATGTCAGCAATTCTAGTAAAAGTTTCACGTTGTTGTTCAGTTATTCTAATATTCTCCAGTTTAATGACAGCTTCACGTGTCCGACATGGTTTCACACACAGTGTTAGCTAACTATAAATGCTGCTTTAGGTGTACAACCATGGGAAAATGGAATAAAATCCCCTCCGTTTTAATGATCCCATGTTTTCTTATACACTGATAAACTGTGATGCAGTCTTTTAAAAACTTTAATTGATAAATAAGTAAAGGATATTATTGCTGATCCTTGAGTGAAATACTTTCTTACAGTCGCAGGGGACAATAACCATGTTTTGTCGGCTGTAGATCACGCAGCTGAAAATTGCTAGCAATCCGTTTGCGAAGGGCTTTAGGGACTGTGATCCTGAAATGTGGTAAGCAGCATGCCTGAAAGTGACTGACTCATGATGCTCTGTTGAAACACTCTTCAAATGGAATCCTCCCACTTTTTAATTACTTGAATGATGCTTGGAGTTCTAGAAGCTTTGCTAATGGATATTAAGATGCACTGTGAGCACTAACTATGACTGCCTTCTAAGTATGACAATACGAACATAATCAAATGCTAATACATACACGACGGGCAACATTGGCAGTCTAAGGAATCTGTAATCACACATTGGTTTGATTGTAGAGTTTCAAACAATTTTACCTCCTTCACTCAAAGAGGATCCTGCGCTAATACTAGGCAGGATCACTGATGGAATGACAGTATACAGCAGTAACAAAAACAGGTGCTCTACAACCGGTTTATGGTGGTTACATTTGAATAGCAACCATTCTATTGTATCTATAGCTATTACTTTTCCAATGAAATTTCACGTCATTTTTACAGTCCATTTTGGATTGCAAGCCCTTTTACCCTTTTATGATAATGTTGACAAAAAGTAGTTTTCAATACTAGGAAAAATCCATATTTAACTTGTAATAGTTTGTAACAAAAACATGCAAAATTTTGCATTTTTAATTCTATAGGCCTCGGAACCACAGGCCTCACTCTCTGCCAGTTGTGAGCAACACTGTCAGAAACAGAAGCTCATTGTCAGACCCTCACCCCAGCAGCACAGAGACAGGTTTGGGCTCCCCAAACTAGACAGAACTGTAAAATACAGAACACTATTTTGTTAATACCAATCATTAAGATATCCACCTAAGCTGATGGCCTGGTGTAGAACTGAGCTCACATAATTTCCTTGTTTGACGCAGAAGACAGTCTGCGGGACTACGACAGGGAACAGCCAAGCAGCACACCGACCCTTCCAGACCCAGCTCACCAACTCATGGCACGCATCCTGAGTCCCACTCTCTCGGTTCCAAGTGGACTCCATTCCATGCCACTCTCGACCAGCCGCCCCTCCCATGACACGCGCTTCGATGGATATCCTCATCCTTCAGACACCATGGGCCACCTTCCTTACAAATTCACCACTACCTACCAGCACTACCTGAGCACCAAGGCTCGGCCAGCCCCCTATCCCCTGCCCAGCATGAGAGAGCACGGATACCCCCATGCCTTGAACTCTGCCAGCAACATATATACCACCCCAAATGGCCCAAAAACATTTGAATATGGGCCAATATGAGTTTATTTTAGATATATCAAAATGTAAAAAAACATACAAGCTCTAAAATCAGTTACTTGGCTATATGCAAAATATCAAATATCTAGAGAACATTCAGTGGACAACCTAAATTATGTGCACACCATCATATGGAAAGTTGGGGAATCCACGAAGGCATCTTATAGAAGACAGAGCGGTGACGCTGGTGCATGCAGGTAGTGCATTCCTTCTGGGTGGAATTTGATTGTAGGCAATTTTGTGTCATCATAAGCAGCCCAGTGGCAGACGTGCTGTGGAAGTCTACACACTGGTGAGAGATCCAGAACATCATCAGGGCCAGCAAAATAACTTCACATGTACCCGAAAGAGGATAAGAAGAAATGACAATTAAGAAAACCCACCACTAAGTCCCTGGAGATACTCTTGGAGACCTGTACGTACAGCTTGGACTTCCTATTATTCAAGTCAAAGGGCAATTAAGGAGATTAACAAGAAATGTTTCTTACCATGCTGTTAGGTATATACTATATGATTCCAGTATGTTTAACTGGGTTATATTTTACTGAAATTCAGAGATTATGCTATAATTCTGGGTGTTTTTTTTTTTTTTTTAAAAAAAAGTCGCATGCATTATTTGCATGTTCAAGTGTGCTGCCCCGTTTGGCGACAAATCGACATCTAGCTTGCTATTGCCACGTTGCAGTTCTATGTACAAGTTTTAAATGATCCAGCAGATATGAAAATATTAAGTCATTATTGGTGTCAGTTTATGAAATACTCAGTGTTCTTCATTAGTGCAGTCAATTTTCTGCTGACTTCAAGAGAAAGTTTTTGAAGATATGCATGCGTGAAGATATGCATAGTTTCTGTAGATATGTAAAGATTAATGTCATTTCTGTTTGAAGTTTAAATTGGATGTTGAAACTGAATGAAGCTTGATAAATGGATTGAAAAGCACAAAGCCTTTTGTGATTAATATAAGGAAAGATTCACAGTGTACACCATGGTGTTAAGAGGAAAGAGTGACACTGAAAACCTTTCAAGCCAATAGTGGAGCTGTTTAACAAAGGCCAGATGAAAACTTAGCATTTTTCTGCACCTGTGCCTCAGAAAGAGCATCATTTTATCCTTTTTATTGTTACTCAACTGCACCTTACAATAAATCTTCCCAATAAAAACAGCAGCAGAAGATTAACCAGTGTCAAAGCAGAAATCATGCAAGCTGACCTTCATTCTGTGGTTCTCTTATTATACAAACCTAGCCAGGCATCAACATTTGAAGCAAGTGTGTCATTTTGCTATTCTGAAAGAGGTTACATACAATTACCAGTTCTGATTCTGATAACAGTTCAGATTGAAAATTTACCACCATCCCACCCCAGTTTATTAAAAGGCAATTGTCAAAGCCACATACTTCACACCTCCTAAACTAGATCCCTGTTATCCATGAGGCAAACAAATGAGTGCACATGGACAAGAACGTCACCCCTCACATGTCGCCCAAAAGCCATGTTTTTCAACGCTAAATGCTGCATGCCAACTAGCCGTTATATTTACAATGAACCACCAGAAGCCAAGAGCTGCAAAGGAAAATAGTTTGAGGGAAAATAGTTTGCTCTTTGAAGATCTGAGGGATGCAGTTTGAGGACTCTGACTGGTGTCCCTACTTTAACGGAAACAGTCTGTCAGGCCATCATCACTCATAGACACAGCAACTCATTGGAATAGACCCCACCCCTGGCCCCCTGCCCGAGGCACTGTAGGCAATGTGGTGAAGTGAGCAGGATCCAGTCATTGTTAGACCTCAGGCTGTTAAATCACTTAGTTGCAAAGGATGTGGGGATTAAGATGGCTATGATGATGGCTGAAGGTAGAGTCAAAGGTTAAACAATAATATCAGCAGCTAAAGCGAGGTCAAATTAATTGGGGGGAGGGGGGCATGGAAGGCCTTAATTCATATGGTACTTACATCAATACCTATACATCAGAAGACGTCTCTTCCCCCCACCCCCAATAAGTGTCTCTTGGCATCTAGTAATCCTTCGCCTTTGAAATTTTAGTGATAAATTACCAGAGCATCCATTATAATCGGTTTAGTAAACAATACTATTCCACAGCCACCAGTACATTGCAAGACATGCTTAACTCCATTTCCTGTGGGAAGTCAAACATCCTTACACAAACATAAAAACAAACTGAAAAACGTTTCCCATCTTTCTGGGAGACATGACGGAACCTTATTTCCTATACACAGTACATCATTGGTTCCTGTGTTCCCAACCAGGAAGTAAGTGTTTGGGTGCCCAGACAGCACAGACTCTCCTCGTCAGAGCATCGCATCAGTGGACACAAGTTTCTATAGTCAGGATGACAAATCATAAGTCACTAATTTTAGGATATATTATCAAATATATAATTTAAAAAAGATTTAGCCAAAACAGACCATTACCATTATGGTTGACTGTCACAATATAGCTTTTTATTTACCAGTATGTTGACATTACACTGTTTTGATACAATCCAACAAAAAAGCAGTTTTAACACAATAAGGAAAGTTATTTTCTACATGCATGTTGTGAACTATCTACAATGAACAACACTTTTGACAAAAGGCACAAGCCTCATACTACTGGTTGTAGAAAACCTGAAATTACATAAAAACTAAAAATGATGAAAGGTGGTGTTAAATGTGCTTAGTTTTAAGGTCATTAAGGTGCTTTGTGCTTAAGTTTGTAGCGGTACGTCTGACAAACTAGCTAGGTAAATAAGACTGCAAACGATGCAAACAAAATCCAATTTACAGGCACATAAGCTAGAAATTGTTCATCAGGGCATGTCAAGGAAACAATTCCCAAAACACGTACAAGATGTTGTGACACACCAGCTAGACTGCGGGGTTGACGTTTTAAGTCAGCAGTATGAAGAGTTGACACCGGTAGCAAACCACAGCCAACTCAGAGTCGTCGATTCTCCCACCAAACACAAGTAAAAAAAAAAGGTGCTTAAAATTACATACTTTTGAGTTAAGCGTGTTCTTTCCTATTCAGCGCGGACATAATTATTCAATCAACTTCACAGCAAAAAATAAGCTTATGCGCTACCGCGTAGTCTGCAATATATTATTCCAAACTAATTTTTAGCGCAGTGTTTCTCAATTCCAGTTCTCAGGGACCCAGACGGTCCACATTTTTGCTATCTCCCAACTCCCGGAGAATTAGGGGAGTAAAAATGTGGACCGTCTGGGGGTCCCCGAGGAATAGTTTGAGAAAACCTGTTTTAGTCAGTGTCACTAAAAATCCACACATGTAACCTATTATACATTGAATGGTTACCAATTATGCGGGTGCCCTGCTCAGGTAGAAACTCCTGATCCAGGGTATGTTAGGAGTGTGCAAAAATATCGTGTATTCAATGAATCACTTTTAAAGATATGTGCGGTGTAATATCTGTAAAATTTGTGAATCGATCTTTTAGGCTATATTTTCCCCCAGTTTTCTCGTTAATTTCTACAATGGTTAAACACAGGGTTGCACCGGACCACATTGCAACGCAGATTCGGCAGCTCATTTCGGTGCCGATTGAAATATCTTCCCTCTGAAGCTCAGGCAACTGAAGCGTCACTGCGCGTCACGAGCCATCGCTAGTTAACATTACACTCTCCCTGATGTCCACAGACGCCTAACTTTACCTAGTGGCTACATTAAGCACGGTTAAAACGCGTAAAGTTAAACGCTCTTAAGTGTGGCCGTATTTCGCTCAAATAACTTAAAATGATTGTTTTATGGTCATTTATTTCCATAAAGTGCCAGGTTACCAGCGACCCGAACACAGTAAAGTGTCTATTTTTACGCGTACTTCTGAAGTGCTGCGTTTTTCTTAAACAGCGACTCAAACAAAAACGTGTTTTGCCCATTATTTCATCTCCCTGATGCAGAATTACTTGGAAAAACATTAGAATTTTGTTTATATTTACCTCTTATTTCCCCACTGGCACTCTGTCCGTAAACGGTGAGATGTGAATTAGACGTTATCTTGTGGTAGCTTTTGTGGATTGAGAACAATTATAGATTTTGATCACTGGACCCTTACGGACGAATATCAGCATCTTTTCAGGAGGTTGAGGCTTTACTATACAAGTAAACAAACAGGAAGGCACATGTAGCCTGGCAGCCATTATGAAACATTATACACTATTATTATTTGTATGTTATGTCGATCGGGAAATAATTTTTAATGGAAATAAAGTTCTATATTTTTATATTGACAAATGGTTGCATTTGTTTAGGAAATGTTCTTAGTGTTATTCAAGAAAAGTTTGCAGTTTCTGTTATTTGTGGCTTTAAAGTTATGTAGGTATGCAAAAAGGCTTTCTGAAAGTCTTATGTGCACAAGGATTAAGGGGTTAATACACAGTACTTAACATGGCAAAGCTACGTAACCATTTAACAGGACATCGCCCAGATGTGCCGGTGCCAAACCTTCAGCCAAGCATGCACGTGGACCTTTCCTTCATACAAAAAAATTACAAACTCTAATTTACGTTTTCACACACATCTTTAAGTTAAAGTTCTTCTGAAACACAGCGTGTGAGTTTCAGCCTTCTTTGTACTTTTAAAGAGACAGGTTGGTTTTGTTAAGGAACTATCTCCACACTACTCAAAATAAAAAGATTGGTATATTATTCTATTTAGAGCTTTTTAAACATCGGTCCAAGTATGGAAAGCTGCTATATAGTATTTCATATCTCATTCCAATCAAACCGATATTGAATCAGAATCGAATTGTTAGCTTGTGAACCGGAATCAAATTAAAAATCGGGGCATCTCTGCAAATACCCATTTGTTAACAACACAATGTATATAAATCATGCAGTTACAGGACAGGAACTGTAGTTAATATTAATATCAAACACCAGAATGGGGAAGAAAGTTAATTTAAGTGATTTTAAACATGGCATGGGTCTTGGTGCCAGGTGGGCTGGTATGAGGATTTTAGAAACTGCTGATCTGGGATTTTCACACACAACCATTTCTAGGGTTTACAGAGAAAAAGAAAAAAAAACATCCAGTGAATTCTCTGGGCTGAAATGCTTTTTTGATGGCAGAGATCTGAGAAGAATGGCCAGACTGGTTCAAGCTGATGGAAAAGCAATAGTAACTCAACCACTCGTTATAACCACGGTATGCAGAAGAGCATCTCTGAACCCACAAAACATCAAATCTTGAATCTAGATGGGCTACAGAAGCAGAAAACGACACTCCTGTCAGCCAAGAACAGGAAACTGAGCATACAGTGGGCATGGGCTCACCAAAGTTGAACATGACAATGAGTTCACTGTACTCAAATGGTCCCCAGAATCACCAGATCTCAATCCACTACAGCACCTACGGAATGTGGTGGAACTGGAGATTCACATTATGAAGGTGCAGCGGACACATCTGCAGAAACTGTGTGATGCTAGTATGTCAGCATGGACCAACATCACTGAGAAATGAATGAATGAATGAATCTACACCATGAAGAATTGAGGCACTTTTGAAAGCAAAAGGGGGTCCAACCTACTGCTTGCAAAATGCACCTAATAAAGTGGCCAGTGAGTGCTTTTCACAGATGCATCTAGTATTTTCATAGTAATATGCACTTTTAGATTAGATGCCAAATTGCACTTTGTTGCCTGCATAATTGTAATTAGTGCAATAATAATAAAAGTTAAATCTGCAGTAAATTCTCCTAGCTCTACAAACCACCCAAAAAAAATAGTGTTTGTGTCAGAAGACAGAAAGAACTGACTTGCTGTGCACTGGGTCAGTGTGACTGAATTTATAAGGGGCAAACACCTATCCATACCCTCAAATATCAACATGCATATGGCATGTATAATAGGGGATACCCTATTATGCAGTTTTGTGTCATAGCATTCGAGAAATACTGATGGGGTAAGGAAACTGAAAATGAACAAATCATAAGTTGACCCAGACCATCGAGTTACTACATTTGGTGACTATCATGTCAGCATTACAGATTACATGCATGTTAATAGAATGACTAACAAACGGCTTAATTAGCACTCAGTCTGCATCTGCTGCTGTATCCTGTTGTGCATTTCATAAATAAAACTGATTTGATCTGAGGTGCCCTTATCGCAATGTCAGTGCAGTCGATTTCCCCGTTTACATTAGGAGACCTGGACATCACTGCAAATGGTGAACATGCAAATATAAAAACTAACAGCATACAGAAACATACATTTAATGCAAAAAGTGCAAAAAAAGTGCAAACATATTATACACAGTGCAAACAGTAAACATCTTGGTGGTTCATGAAAACTCATTCCTTTCTAATACTTCCATTTACGTAGTCACTAGCAAGAACATCATTCTGCTGTATCATTCTTATGACTAAAGACTATTTTCATGTGGATCCATGTATGAAGTCTGACACCTAATTCACACTTAGTGCAACTAGTGACAATTACAGATACTTTCAACTCATAGGAAGAGGTGACAAGATATATTTGAAATGGCAAATAAAATTCTTCATGGCAAAGACTTACACAAATAAACAGAATCCCAGTAGTGACGTGAAGTCAAAAATAAATAAATAAGAATAAAAAAATACATCCCAGTTCACACATTTAGATTTACTGGCCTGCTAATGGTGACTTGTGGAGCCATCTGCAAAAAATATTTTGGCAAAACTGAGATGATCTGACTTCAGCTTATTAATAAGGATTTAATCAAAAGCATAGAGTGTGGTGCGGTCATCAAGAGAGTCACTAATAAAACAAACTACAGAGTTGGAGCTTCCTCTCTGTTCACCAGTAGACGACAAATATATGTAATGTGGCCTGCAAACCTGACCAGTGTTATTCCAGGACTTGGAAGACAGAGGGAAAGTCTAAAAAGTTCCTCAAAACAATTCACAAACGTTAGGCTATTTAAGAAAGTAGTGGACTAAAAGGAGAAATTTATGTGCAGTTTCATTGTTTTTGTAAGTATAGAACCTCATAACTTCTACACCCTTTGAACAATATAGTATTTTTTGTTTGAAAGCAGGTTAAATTTCACTTGAGGCTCAAACAACATTTTTTTTAGATAATAAAAATTGGGGTGCTTATCACATGAATGGAACAAAGCAACAGATCAATGTTTTATATACAAGTTGTACATACATATGTATTTAATTCTAAAAAATTGAAATACAACTCCAAGCCCTTCACATCAGTGGGAACAGGTCACATGTACCAGGACTAAGCCATCAGATATTTGTGGGGTTTTGTAAGAGGTAACAGCTGAAGAACATAATGGACAGACAGAAATTACTGTTTATTATTCATTAATAAAACGACATATAAAAAAAAAAAAAGTGCAAATGTGCGAAGTTTGTATCACTACTGACAAAAAAGTCCAGTCGACTCAAAATGTAACCATAATTCTGACACGACCCACACACCTGTACCACAGACAATAACAATACCTAACCATTTTTGATTATTCTAATCCAAATCCAAAATCTCAGGCACAAGCAAACCATGCAGCACACAGTCTAAATTAGCAGCAGATCTCCTGGAGCGGCCTCCAGACAAGCCCAGATCCTTGGGCACCGGGGCTTTGTGCAGCTTCAACCATTTACCCACACCAGTGACAGATCCCGTCAGCAGTCAGGGAGATGGATAAACATGCAGAGCCAAAACATGGCACTGTTAAGGATGAGTTCCTTTGAATCGCCTCTGATTTAAGGAACCCTTGGGAGGGAATCCCTCTCAACCAGTCCACTGTCATATTCATAAAACATTAGACTTCAGGTATAAATACATGCATCTCCAGCTGTTTTCCCCAGAGACGCTATCTGAATAATAAATGGTTCTTTACTGTGCACTTAAACTGTACCTGGGCATCTGGTCTATTGGATGTAATCAAAATGGATGGTATAAGAATTGTCTGCGTCTTTCATCCAGGCAAATCCTGCTCTGGGAGAGAAAAGAAAGGCAACCATTGTGCAGCAGTTCACATGGGGGAGATTAAACAATTCCAACATCCGAACTCCTGAGGGGAAAGAGACCAACAAAAACTGCAGCCTCAGTCACTGCTTTGATTGTATTTCACCAGCTTGCTTTGCACTAATACTTTATCATATTAAGCACTTGTGCAAGTGTAAAGTGCAGGAGGGTATTTGCTGCAGACAGTTCAGGTTCACTCTAGGGCTGGGTGAAAAGGACCAAATACCAGATTTAGATGATCTTACGCAGAATAGCGACACGCAATATATCACTGTATTATATATGAAGTGGGTTAAACGTTCAGTAATTAGGATAAATTTATGCCTACATCCGTGTTGCATGAGTCAAAGCAGCTTTACGAAAAGCGTTTCACTCCACTATATCCACCAACAGATTCTTCCCCCCCCCCCTCAGTTTATGACATTGCTCTCAAATCAGAAGGTGAACGTTCATAAACAAAACCTTCAAACCTATTCGATTAAATGGCTCTAAAAACAGATGTCTGACAACCACTGAAAGTGTGCTCAACTGTAAAGACCCTAATTTTTAGGCACAAAATTAGCCTTCAATACAATAAAACAAATACTACAAATTACAATATTTTAACCTGTGTGCAGTTTGGCAATGTTGTAAAACTAAATGAACCCAGTATCTATGATTCCTCACCTTTCCCTTCTGCCATCTTGCCACTGAGAGATTAACTGAATGGTTTGATTTTAGTTGTGAGTTCTGTGCAATGTCATGATTGAAGCTCTCGTGATATTTACAACTAGGAAGGAATAATATTGGTCTCAATGAAATATCTTTAATACTGGCCTAATATTAACAAACAGTGAAAGTATATTAATGTAAACAATACTGTGTCATACTATATCTTGTTCTGAAAATAAATCGATACCGTAAAAATCCGATATACCGCCCAGCCCAGAGTTCACTCCATCTCCTATGTCATTATATAGCCCTCTCCCCTTGCAACCAACAGATGGCATCTGTAGAATATCAGTGCCAGCTAAAAACACTTTGCAGTTAGCAAGCTTTACAAATATTATCAGTTACACCACACCCAAATTCTTCAGGCATCAAAGAAATCAGTCGTCACTATCCATCATCCCTTACTGTTAACGAGCCGCAAGAATTCTTTTTTCCTTGCCAATAAGAGCTCTCGAAGCTTGCAACACTTAAACACTAGCTGGGACTAGCTGATGATGCTGCAAGTTGAGAAACTTTGGCATCAATCACAGATCAAAGGAAGTGATAACTAATCAGATATACAGCCTGTCTCCTTTGACTTCACATGCATTAGCCTGCAAAGCTACGTTCTCCTTTCACTCACACTTTCCAAGACACGTTCTAATAATCTCTCACTACTGTCACACACACACACACACACACACGTTTGTATCCATATCTTTATAGGGACTGTTCATTCAATTCTATGGAAAAACCCTAATCCCAACAATGACAACCATAACCCCTACCCAGCCCTAACTCTAATCATAAGTCTTGTATTTTGTTTGGTTTCTTTTGGCATGTTAATATTTGAAAAATCTCGAGAAAAACTAAAGTTTCTTTCTGTTTGGACTGCAAAAATGTCCCAAGGTCAAAACAGGTTTTTATTGCATTGTGGGCACATTTGGCCACACACACAGTAACACATTCTTCTTCCCCTTATAGCCGCCTTACAACTGGGGGAGTTTACTGATACCAAGCGCATATGGAGAAGCAATAAGAATGTAAAAGGTACCTGTGAATTCAGATGTTCAAGATGGCTGTGAGGAAGGCAGACACACACCTGTGCTTGCTGTCATCATCTCTCAAATAGACAGTCACGCCTGACTTAAGATCTCACACAGCTCTAACACAAGAGGAATCTGTTAGTCATGTGAGCTGCCCCCAGCAAAGCAAACTCAGTAAGCAATCACATAAGTAGCTAGTAGGTATACACTTGCTTAAGGACAAAAAAAAAAAGGCACACATACGAAGACCATGCTTAAGACAGAATGTATAATGAACACTGTCCTTCACGGTGACGACTTCACAGAGTAGCATGTGCAATATTTTCTTACACTGCTGAAATGTGCAATATTTTCATATTGTGAAACAATCACAAGGAGAGGAATATGTATAAAACACCTACTTTCTTTTATCAATTTTTATATTGCTTACATTATATTTATATTCAATTTTATATTCTGTTTACTTACACAGATTTTCCAATTGTTCTATTGGTTTATTTTATATTCTACTCCTTATTTTTTCTGTATTTAATATCCTTCCTGTCTTTTTTCTTTTCTTTCACTGTCAAGGGCAGTATTCTCGGTGTACTTTGTGCAATGACAATAAAGCCATTCATTCATAGCTTCAGTCTTTGTCCTTGACCAGTATGTGGGTCACTTTTTATCCAATAATGAAAAATACATTTTTTGGTATAGCCTTGTTCTGAGACATGCATGTAGGAGAGACAGGAATTCGACAAAACTCAACGTGAGAACAGCCTTATGCATCAAATTTAATCTCTTCACTTCTGTACAGCAGTATCTTCCCAAATGGAAACACTGTCTGAATAATAGAACAATATCCAGTGGTTGCCAATATCAAAAATAACTGGTTCATTTTTTGCTTGATTCCAAGCAGCACTTCAACTATTTTCAACAACAGAACACCAAGCATACAGCTAGTCCTGCTATGTGTGTGTGTGTACTTCATACCCACTGCAAATTATGCACTCATTTAGTATTGGTACAATGTTGAGAACAGGGGTCTGGGTAAGACTTCAAATCATATCTCGCACGTGTGAAAGTTTTTACATAATCTTTGGCAAAAGTCCATGTTGGATCTTGGGATCATAAGCGATAAACTGAGAATAGGCCTGTTGGCTGGCGCTCTTGTCCTGTGGATAGCTAAATAAATAAAAATGTTAGATATTATCGTCTCCTCATCATTTCTCACTCAAGACAGTTATAGGCTAACATTACAGGTTTTACGTTTCACGATCTGTTGCATACAATAGACTTAGCCTATAGCATGATGATGAGCTAGGCCTGCAGTATTAATGTATAATTCTTCAACTGATACATGCTATAAAAATTCAGATACCTTTCTAAAAGAAATTTAACGGTCCTTAGACTACAAGATAACAGAACATATTTCATTACAAAAAGTTTTTTCCCCGTTATGACGACAGATCCAGTACCTGTGCCATTCCAAAAGCGTTCGAGCAAAAGAAAATGGACCCGTGCAAAGCCTTAAAATCCAACAAGTTTCTTTATCAGTAAACATAAATAAAGTCCAGTCTCCAATATAATCTTAAACCAAAAAAAAGTGATTCACAGGCTGTATTTTCACGGTCAAGAAACTATTTGCTCCACAAGTAAATTCCTTCCTTATTCTTTTAAAGTGCAACTCAATACTCAAAGGGATTATGGATTCCTTTCACGTACACAAAAAAAAGATCATACTAAAACAATCAATACAGGGGTCTTAACTTAAACTTAAATGTTAACTGAATTACTACAATATCCAAGAACTAAATATTCACCCCCAAGTATACAAAAAATAAAACTCCCAGACATCGCATACAATTACCAGCTATGGCTCCAATACCCCCTTTTATGTAGGTTAACAAAACTGATAACCCACAAATAACACTCAATATTGCTCAGGAGTAAGAAAAGCACAAACTCTGAAGAACACACCAGCAAATCTGTGGAGCTAAAAGAAAACCCTGATTTCCAAACAGCACTCAACAGCTCTGTGTGAGGCTGAGGGGATACTGTGCCTGACAAGATGATTCACTCAAATGTGATGTAATGCCACCTGGGCTTTGGTGCTGACATGCCGGAGTGCCTGAAGAGGCGCCCTGTACAAGCTGCATGCTAATGCTCGGAACAGAATCACCCTAAATTCTGAAACAGAAGACGGCAGCCAATGAACACGATTCCAGCTGGATCGGTTCATTCTTTCTCACGTTCACGCAACCTGCCAGCCAACAAGACGCAGGTCAATAGTGCAAGACTCTACTGCAGCTCGTTTCTGGTTAGCGACGTGCCAATATGGATAATAAAAACCACATATACCGAAAACATAACATCATAAGGACAGAACCTCATTCTGCTGCAAAGAAAGTATTCGGCAGGGCCTCACTGAGCAAAATTAACAATAAATGAGACATTCCATCCCAATGCAGTTTGCAAATATCAAGCTATATCAAATAGGGAGGTTAATACTGAGCAACAGGTCACAAGAGCTGCACGTTATGCGACATTAATATCGAAATTGCATGCTATGCATATGCAATTGTTGCATTGCAAGGATGGCGAACGCTGCGTTAAGAAAATAAGTGCTTAGAAATTTTAATAATTGCCCCTTTAATAAGGTTATATAGTATGCGTTTAAGAAATTATAGCGTATGCTGCTACTGCTTTCGCATGAGCTCTGCAGGCATTTGAGCCAATCAATCATTTTAGTCCTTGTTGTCTGAATCACTCAGATGCATGTGAGAAACTTAAATGAGAGAAAAGCGAACATTCAGCAAAAGCGAGCGATACGTCAGCACTGGTTTGTATCCCTTGGCATAACTCGCAGTAACACCAACTTATTTGACAAACTTCTTTGATTGACTTCCATTTGGCTATAGTTTATTTCTGTAAATTTCAGCTCGTTTCATAAATACTACAATATTAATTTCAGAAACTTCAATTATTTATACGAATTTTCCAGTATCGTGTTGTCCTAGTCACATACTGTATGCAATATACATTACTTTAGGACATGCTGACAGATGATGCAAGTACAGTTTCTGTCAAGGGTAAAGAACAAAATGTACACATTATAGCAACATACCTGCCTGCACACACTATCTGAACAAAGGCGAAACCAGCTCTGGACACACCCAAAACTTTGTCACCAGTAACAAACCACTCTATCCACACATTTTCAAAAGGGAGTTTTTGACTAAAATATTTAATTCCAGGTCACTCCCTCCCCTTCATCAGCTATCACCAGTTTGATACCAAATCTCTGCACCTCCATGAAAACGCAAAGTATTCTCAGTCAAAAAACAGGAGGATGTACAATACTGACAGTTTAGGAACACAAAACAAACACATAATTTTCACAATCTTTCTTCCAGCTACAGTAAAATCGTTATTTAATAGAAGAATTATCTGTGAACAACATAATTTCAGATGTTTGCATCTGAGTGTAAGGCTTAGTCACATATTGACAAAGCCAAAACCTAACTTCTGGATGGGGTCAGAACTTGAAAGGAAAGAAAACACCACATTTAAATGAACTCTGGAGATTTCAATTAAAAAAGCTATCATATGACTGAGGCCACTTCCACTACTTTCAAATTAACCAGGCATACTCAGAAGCTAAAAACCTGGCTCTCGACAAATTGCAAATCACTTAAGCCAACTGGTCAAGTGCACAATAAAAATGCAACTTTAAATGAAAAATAAAACATTTCATGAGCAGAGCGGACAAACAGATGATGATGAATACAAAAAAAAAAAAACTGCCGAGGTACATCTGAAGCTCTATTCCTCCAAACTGCTGAGAGAGCTTCTGTAACTGAACCCTAAGGTTGCAGATAGGAGCAGTGTGTGTTTCCTGGGTCAGCTGTCAACGGCTGCTTTATAATTAGGTACAATTAGGACAGCCCGCTACCCCTTCACGTCATTACAGCCGGAAGCCTGGCTTTTCCTGTCTCAGTATCATTCAACATCACAGAAGACCCAATGCCCTTCAAAGTTAGAACGGCCCCTCTGTCGCTGCCCACGTTTGGGGACTTGCACCAGAATGGATGGACTTGGAGACATACGGTTCCGACAGCTATCCCCTTTCCTGGGTCTGCCCTGTGGCTTAAGGCCAACAAAGGCACACCACCGGGCCTCTGTTAGATTCCTCCATTCATAAACAAAGCCCAGCCATTAGACCCACAAAGACTTACACCGTGGGACAAGTACAGCCAGCATGACAGCCTCTGTCAGCAAAAGCTGAAAAATCCCTCAAAGATCCTTTTCATGCAGTTCCACGTGTGATCTGTGCCTTGTAGAAAGAAAAAACAGGAATTAATACGCATTTCAATACGCATTTCAATGTTTCCAATGAGAACAGCATAAAGTCCCAAAAAAGCTAGAATACTATGATATACTAAGTTTTCAGTAAGTTCCAGAGTCTAAGTACTTGTCAAAAGCCTTCTGAAAAGGGTATGAAATACGCATGTGTGCACACACAGGCCACTTTTTTAGGTACACCCTACTAATATCAGATTGGACCTCCTTTTGCCTTCAGAACTGCCTTAATTCTTCATGGTGTAGATTCATCAAGGTGTTCGAAACATTTCTCAGAGACTTGGGTCCTTGTTGACATGCTAGCATCACACAGTTGCTGCAAATTTGTTGAGTGCACCTTCATGACACGAATTTCCTGTTCCACCACATCCCATAGGTGCTCTATGAGATTGAGATCTGGTGACTGTGGAGGCCATTTGAGTACAGTGAAATCATTGTCATGTTCAAGAATCCAGTCCGAGATGATTTGAGATTAGTGACACAGGACATTATCCTACTGGAAGTAGCTATTAGAAGCTGGGTGGATGGTGGTCATAAAGGGATGGACATGGTCAGCAGCAATACTCAGGTAGGCTGTGGCATTTAAACGATGCTCAGTTGGTACCAAGGAGCCCAATGGGTGCCAAGAAAATATCCCCCACACCATTACACCACCAGCCTGAATTGTTGATTCAAGGCAGGATGGATCCATGCTTTCATGTGGTTTACATCAAATTCTGATCCTACCATTTGAATGTTGCAGCAGAAATTGAAACTCACCTGACCAAAATTTTTTTCAATCTTGCATTCATTTCCAATTTTGGCGAGCCTGCGCCCACTGTACCTCATGTCCTGTTCTGAGCTTACAGGAAAGGCACCTGGCGACACGCATGTTCAAAGATGCTCTTTTGCATACCTTGGAGGTAATGAGTGGTTATTTGAGTTACTATTGCCTTTCCATCAGCTTGAACCAGTCTGGCCATTCTTCTCAGATCTCTGCCATCAAAAAAAGCATTTCAGCCCAGAGAATTCACTGGATGTTTTTTCTTTTTCTCTGTAAACCCTAGAAATGGTTGTGTGTGAAAATCCCAGATCAGCAGTTTCTAAAATCCTCATACCAGCCCACCGGGCACCAAGAACCATGCCATGTTTAAAATCACTTAAATTAACTTTCTTCCCCATTCTGGTGTTTGACATTAACTGTAGCTCCTGTCCTTTATCTGCATGATTTTATACATTGTGCGGTTGACAAATGATTGGCTGATCTGGATATGTGCTTCAATGAGTAGTTGAAGACGTGTACCTAATCAAGTGGCCAGTGAGTCAGCATGTAATATATATAAAATGAGCTGCTATTATTCTGACCTTGTGTTTTCCACCTGTCTTGTACATTCGGACTTCAAATGGAATTACTTCTGTACCATCTGCCCATTCTTGAGAGTCTGTGGAATACAACTGCAGACATCTAATTACAAATTTGGAGCCAGTCCTAAGAAAAGAGTATCTCCTAAATATAGAGCAAAAGGCTGCAGGAGGCCCTCCATTCTAGCAAAGGACATACTGTTACTGCCCATAAAAAAGCAGACCAAAGTCTATTTAAATCTGAGCCGATGAAGGAGCACTAAACTAGAGTACAACTGCTGTACTGCAAACAGGCTGAAGCACCTAAACTGTGATTCATATTTCCCCTTGAGTTCCACTGAACAGAAATTACAGTGGTGGCAGTCGCCCCTTCACTCCTTTGGAGAGATTATCCTAACCAATTTCCTATTCTCCTTCCACACAGTTGAAGATTTGCATCAATGCTTGAATTTAGCTAATTAGATCAGATGGCATCTTCTTAAAACAACAATGGCCTCATCAAAAACAAAATAATAAAAACCAAAACAGGATTCAAAAGTAATTGAGGCAATATAGGCATGTGCATTTAAAGTAATAGAATCTGTTTAGAAAAAAAAATTTCTAACAAAACTACCCTAACTGCAGCCAATAATAACCAGTTAATTTCCTCCAGAATTAGAACAGTTTCCTGATTCTGATGTATAATATTTGTTTGGGAATTTTCTTGCACAGCCCAGTGTGCGTAACACAGCACCATTTTTAAAGAGTTGTTGCGCATAGAGGGGCAATGGGAGGAAAGGGGCCTTAACACACATCAGAGCATCTGACAGCCAGGGCAATTTCTTTTCTGTCACAGCACCATGTTTATCCCTGAAACAGGCCCACCCATATATTTGCAAACTGTCAAAGAAAATCTGTCCAAACAGAACTCTGAGTGCATTCGGTTTTGGGTGCTGATGTACGGCAGAGTCAAAATAAAAAGCAAAAGGCAAAGAAAGAAAAACAGGGAACGGGACCAGCCTAAATTGAGGTATGCAAGGCTTAACATGATGTATTATGCTAGACATCTTTTATGGGTTTCATAATATGTATAGAATTAGGTTTTTGCTTTTAATGGCTCCTTAGTTGATGAATGGAGGAAAATGTTAAAACACAATACTCGGTAATCCCCATCACAGGCCTTCCTTTAGACAGACCATGATTCAATTAACAGCTCTAGAACTTAATTTGAACACCATTTCAAACACTTTGTGCACTCCAACAATTCCAGACGGCATTTCAGGTTTTTCAAATCCAGGATTTGACAAGTGATGAGAAGAGAATTTACACATGCATGTGTATATGTGCCTAAAGTCAGCTACAATGGAAAAGAGAATGCCTAACCAGCAGAACCAGATAAACCCATTCTTAAATCACACTGAACAAACACACTACTCCTCAGTGTTTTTATCCCCTTTCAGTCTGATGGAAAGGTCCCTAATCCACTGAGAACGCAGGGCTTTCTAGAAACATGATGAGAGCTACCTCTGTTTGTAAACCCCCTATTGGGGAGAAAGGTGGGTCTTCAATCTTGGCTCGGTGACAGAATGACAAGCAGTTAACAAGTCCATGGAGCTGCTGAAAAGGTCCACGTGCAGATGTGCTGATCACTCAAGAGATTACAATGGATAAAACAAAGGGAAAAGAAGAAATATCCTGCAAATTATCAATTGTGTACTACCTCAAAAGCCGCTTAAGGATAAATACAATTTATAATTTAAATATATATAAGGTGTATATACCTGTATTAACGACCCGCTTCAAACACACACCTACAGACCTGCGAATTCTCCTCGCAGCTGTGGGGAACCTGACCACCAGTTTCGCGGCGCAAGTAAAACTCCTACAGAAATGTATGAAGGAACCGCCATCTTTATCTGGCTGCGAAAACGCACGGCAAAATATCCTAACGTGTAACAAATCGTCCCCTGACTCTGATCATCTGTGTTATAATGTAGTGAACGATGGCTTCGTACGCGTACGATTCGTACTTTTACGAAAGATATCACGGTCTAGGCGAAAAAGCGGGGAATCATAAAAAAAAGTACCTCGTCCTGAATGTACCTTGGGTTACAGCTCACCGGTGACTATTCGCCGGCCTTGCGGAAATGAAGGGAACCGGGATTTCACACGGCGATTTACTCCTTTATTCCTGTAGTGCCGGTGTTCCGGGCAATTCAGTTTCCCTACGTTTCCCCTGTCTATCAGCAAATAATGTTTCCCCTAATATTAAAGCAAAGATGTATGTGAGATGTCTGAAAATCACT
>JAODKC010000010.1:419323-429424 GCA_026777985.1 Mormyrops attenuatus | reverse complement strand
GCGAATTAAATAATTTCATTTAGTATCTGTAAAAACAAAAAACATCGAAAAGGCATGTGATGTTTTAAAATATATGGATTGTTTACCTCAAGAGCTTCGTAGAAAGACATTAAAACAACAGAGAAAAGGTCTACAAATCAGCGCGACAGGAGAAACAGGGAAACTGAATTGGCCGGAACACCGGCTTAGGCCTTAGGGATTATTGGCGGTTTTTAAACTGCTCATTACTCCGTGATAAGCGTCTCCGGACTCACCGGGGGGGGGTCCATTACGAGGGAGCTCGCGCTCACGGAGTCACGCTGTACGGCGAACTGAGGGGTCATTAATGAGGCTAATTAAACACATTTTGGTTAGTGAGAAAAAATCCGAAAACACTTAAAAGTGGCAGTCCCCAGGCGAGCTCACACCAAAAAGGGGAGACGAAAGATGGATATTGAGTTCACTGTCTAAGCGACTTCTGAAAATAACGGAAAACTTACCTTAGAACTCATACCTAAAAATAATGTTATATTTTACTCTCTTTAAGTTGTAATTGGGCGGAGTTAGATGGTTATTGATTATTCGAAATACAACTGTTTTTTTTTCCTTTTTCTATTTTTCTAAAACATCTAAACTCAATAATATACGGCTGCAGTAACACTTCTCGGGGCCCCTGTCCTCCATTTTCTGGCCCCTTCCGGTTGGGTTGACGCATGCGCAGAGAATTTTTTTTCATTTCTCCGTTTCGTTTACATTTATATTACACTGACAATTATAAAACATAGATCCTACACAAATATAAGCGTAGGATGTTTTATCCCCAAACACGTTAAACAGATAAAGTGCACGCTGAAAACTCGTGTTTGATATATTTATCTAAATTATTTTGTTTAAAGTTTTACCGTTTATGCTTAAAAATTCACACAACAAAAACACAAATAAGCATTTTTATTATAAACAGTCTGTCATTACTTGTCAAAGTCGTACCTAGACATTTACTACTCACGTTTAAAATCTAAAGCATTCTAGATATTAATTTCGCTTAATAGCATTCTCGATAGTATAATATTTTGGAAACAGCTATCGTATTATCTATTGCGTTATTCATTCGGGATACATGTAATACATCAACATCAGGATTGAAATAGTACTGATGCAGTATCGTGACATGATTTACCATTTTATTCCTTTATTTTATTCTCTTTTGCGCGTACCCGAATAGCATGGCCCGAGAAGGGTGGCTGCAGCCGCGATCCCTCTCTCATGAACCGTTGAGTCGCGGGTCACGTGACACGGACTCTGACCTTTGACCTTGAACCCGGTACCGTAAAGCTGTCCGTTTCGTTCTTTTATGGGGGTGCGGTTTATTGGAAAGCGTCTTTACAGAGTTTGCGCGTTAATCGTGCTTGTCGTGACCGCCTTGGGCCTTCTCGAAACTTGTTACACGGATTAAATACATTTTCAAAATAATTACTTGAGGATTTTACGTACAAATTAACTTGAAAAGTTTAAAAGTATTGGGAAATGACAATGCCGCCACCTACTGGCGTACTTACAAATCGCCGCTTTAAAATTGTTGAAGATGCTGCTCGGTATAATAAATCAGCACCCTCTGGTTAGTTTTTTAAGTGAGAATGATTGGAGAGCAAGGTGGTCGACAACCTCTGTGAAACACAAAAATACTTATACGTATTTCAGGCTGGCAGAGCCGGGCGAAATGATTGACTGACATGCTGACTTAAGTAAACAGGAGTGCCTAAGGTGGGTGGTGTGGGGCCTGGGCCCCTGCTGGTTTGGCTATATTATCCAAGTTCCCTTCACAGGTAAAATAATAATAATAATAATAATAATAATAATAATATTATTATTAAAAATGTTTTTTTGTTTGTGCATATCGTATCGATAACACACGCACTCCCCACGATCCTAACCAGGATTAACTGGTTAGAAGAAGGATGGATGGCTATATATTACTTATTTTTCATTTTTAACCTTGGAAAATTAATATGTTGAGAGAGGTGGCAAATGGTATCCTCGATCTGAGTGACTGTTCTGATCCGAACAACCCTGCAGGCTCATGGCACATGGCGTCACTCAGCTGTCGGGGCCAGCCTGACAGCGTTTTTTTTTTATCACTGACTGTCACCACCACCAGTTTCAGTCAAAGCCTCATCGGCAGCCTGTCCATCACAGTCATGGTCTTCTCCCCACTCTCTCACCAGGTGCTTTTGGGAGGCTCATTGAAGACAGAACGGGTTACAAATGGACCGTATTTGCCTCGTCTGTCAGGGACTGCAGTCGACTACTTCTGTGGACAGCACACAAAAGCAGGGGTGATGCATCTGAGCGCAAAGTAGCTGAACAACTGTTAAACTTGTAAAACGTGGTAGCCTGACCCTTGTTGTTGTTATAGCAGTTGGCAGGGCAGTGTGTGGGTCTTACCCAAAAACAGGCAGGTCACTTCTGGAGATCTGCTCGGTGTCGTCTTTGCCACATTCCAGTTCGTAAGTTGACCAGCGGCAATTCAGACACCTGCGACATGCAACTCTCACTATGATGAAATAAGTACAAATAAATATTTTAATTATAAACTGACTCGTCAGCCTGATGGTAGCAGCAGTAATTACGGGGAGAGTGTGCACGTTGCTAAAATAGCTGGAAGGCAATTCTAAACATGTGTTGCAGGCGTGTCACTCACCTTCCTTCCATCAAGGACGCCCTTGCTTCCTGTTGACGGAGGAAGTTGGCCTGGGGGCAGCACTTCAGCGGATGTGGGAGCGACAGCCGGCAAGTCTGCGGAACGCATATGCTGTGCCTCTGAAGTCAGCACGGAAAGGCTGATATCACTGTCCGCCCCCTTATCAGCCCAGGCCATGCCAGACGACCGGAATAAGCATTTCTACACATGGGATCTCACCTGCCTCCCTTCAGGTGCATCAGTCTGACAACACGACCAAAGTCTGCACAAAACACCCAACACACATCAACAGATTGCAAGGCAAAATGAACAAAACACGAGATGCGGTTTTCCGAACTTGATCACGGTCCCAGGGTGACGCTTAATGTTTTAAGTTATCATTATCGGTTTTACATGGAAAAACAAGGAAAGCTCCCTGAAATTCCGAGTGGGCAGATATCCTTTTCAGATGTCGTTAGCCGCCTAATACCACCGCGACTTCTCCCTCCTTCGAGATTTAATAAATGAACACATTATCAGCTGCCTTCCATAAGGGAACTCATTCCCTGCCATCATGCCTCACCACCATTGATCAAATTACTAGCAAAGTTCAAACCCTAATAAATTACCTTGAATGGAAGTGAACTAATTTATAATAAATAATTAGCCAAAATGTTATTCAAGATTATATTTATTGGAAAAAACACCCGCCTTTTTATCCTCTACAAACTTAGATTCCTTATACAGCTTAAATTCTTTCTTTTGAATATTAGCGACACACATATTTTGTAAGTGTAACATCTTATTTTAAACCAGTGAAACACTGACATGTTACACAATATATTAGTCTAAAAGAGTAAAGTTTACGTTTGTTTTTTAACTGTATAGTACAGTGTCATAACAAGAAGATCTGACTAAAATGAAAACAAAGGGAGATAACAGACACAAATGTGAGGATGGGAATAATTAGCATAGGTATATGTACATATATGTCACTCTTATTCTGTGGTTTCAAGTCATTACACTACGAATGGCTTTAAGGCACCTGATTGTGACGAACACAACTGCAACTAAGAGTCATTTAGAATATTTTTAATGATATTAAAATCCACAGACAGCACCTGACCCTTATATTTTTAATTTCCATGTTCTATAGACACCGATAATCAGAAAGGTCAAGATCCATCATTTTTATACATACCAAATTCCTTTTGTGTGAAAGCAATACTGTGGCTAAGTGAAGAATGCTCATGGACTGCACGGTACCAACATACTGTTATATATTGATAAAATTCCCGTCGTCTTCTAAAATGATACATGCTTTCTTGAACATTTTGTGTGGAAGCTGCAGGCTTCATGGTAGCCTGTCATACAAATGTACTGTGAACCCTGAGCCAAGCCTGCAGTGAGCTTCACAGCCAGCGACATAAGTCAACTGCAGTCACACCCCGCAGTGGCACAGGGTCACCAACCCACAGGACCCGCAGCCGCCAGCACTTTCTCCACTGCCAGCCAAATGTTTAAGGAAGGGGGGGGGAAGACGTTTTATTTTAAGACACCGCAACTCTGTCTCAAATCAAACACAACTGTCTTTGACTGTAAGCAACTAAATGCACAGCAAACATAAAAAAACAGGCATGTAAAAAGAACATTATAAAACACCGTCAAAGTACAGTTTTTTTTCTTCTCATGCTTGCTAAGAATACTTAGAATGATGCATCGGAGACATAAGGGCAACGTTGTACAGGTGTACAATGAAACACATCAGTTTCTATCATGTCTGTCCCTGCTGAGAAGAAGCGTGTCCTCACAGTCTTCCAAGTCTCTCCTAAGTCTTGCTGGTCACCTCCCTGCTTTCTCTACAACGTCCCCCAGCAGAGCTGTGTAGCTGGACCTTCACTTTAAAAGGTTTTCATGTTTCAAGTTCCTCCTTCGAAAACACAGTGGTGAGCAATGTTCAGCTTTCTTCCTTTCACCATATTAAAAATAAACTTCCATTAGAAACGGTTCCACGTTCTACAGACGTTTTGCTGATGAGCTTGTTTTTTTTTAAAACTTCTTTTATACAAAAATGCTGGTTGTCTTTTCTTCCCAACACAGTTCTTTCACCAGTTAACAAAAACCACTCAGCTAAGCTAAACTTTAGATTTTTTTCCTCATTACTTACAAATTGATACAGTATATACAATAATAAAATTTAGATAAATATAACTTGTTTAGAGGTTTTGCTGTAGTTGTTTTTTTCACCATGTCTCACCATCGCCACTGCTCCAGCCATCCCGCACAAAACCATTAATGCACATATATTTTACTTTTGTCTTCATATCATCTTATTTCAAAGAAACTAGAAAAAATACATGGGACAAAAACTTCTGTTCCCTAACACAAAACACAGAAGACTGAGCACAAGCAATTAAGAAAGTAATTTACACTTCTACCTGCGCAATTTTCTCCAACGCTACGTATTTGTGGGCACCTGAAACGGCATAACGCCAGTTTCATCAACACACTCCTGGTGTCATCCCCTAAGTGTCCACCAGGCGGCACTGGCTTTGGTTTATTAATTCAACTATAAGTTCTGCGCCAGGAAAGTCAACACTGCATAAGAAAAAAAATATCTTGTGCAACACTTTATGCAAAGCTTATTTTAGTCAGCAAGTATTTACTCAAGTGTTTACCCTTCTAAAGCTGTTTCAGACACCCCAATGGTTTTCTGGATTACTGTTCAAACATAGTCCCTCGCCCCAGCATCCATCATTACGTTGAGCATTCAGATGTTCCTAGAAAATTACATTACAAAAAGAAAACATCTGCACAGCAATTCCTGTAAATCAAAACAAAAGATACATAAAGAGGATTTCACTCTGCCGCGTAGAAAGACAAAATACACTAATCCAAACAATAAAAACAAAATGTTTTTGATTTTATACACAGATACATTGTTATTTCGTCAGTCCTTTTCATTCTGCAGAACTGTTTGTTTCTGTTATAGCGCCACTTTAATCTTGTCCAGTGAAGGGCCCCACACTGGAGGCTGGCTTCACGGTGCTCCTGGGAATGTCGGTTTTAGCAGCAGAAGCCTGGAGTCCTGTCCACTTTGGCCGCTGTATGGTCAGAGTTTGGTTAATAAAAAACAATTCAGGTTGCAGACAGTGTCTCCAACAGCAATGGCGATGCTGACCATCCTATCCGCTCTGAGGAGACGTCACGTGACCCGTCACAAAGCCTGTAACGGAGAAGGGGAGGGGGGAACCGGGTGATCTGCTACAGGGCTCTAGTTGCACTAAAAGGTTTGTTTTCCAAACCTCCGCATCCCTCAGGAAATGAGGCATTCCAAGAAGGGGATTCCCGGGTGACCTCTGACCCTGGGTGACCTCTGACCCTGCTTGGACTTTGAGGCTTGTGTCACTTTCGCCTTTCTAGATGCTGCCCATTATTTGTGGGGTCGGGAGCATGGTGTAGGGACCGGTTCGCACAGGCGAGCTATGGCATTTCTTCTAACATGATCACAAATGGAATTTGTGACTGAATGTACTCTTGCAGAGGACGCTTTTAGTGTAGTGCTGTGGTATTTGATCTGGTGTGATTTCACCAGAAAAAAATGATCCAAAAAATGAGCGTCCATCCTCAAAAGATGTTAATAAAATCCATAATAAATAGGTTTATAAAAACGTTTAACAGGTTTCTATGACTCAGCTGTTAACTAATCTGGGATTAATGTGGTAAAAACGTCAGTAGTTTAAAAAGTAAGAAAAACCAGACCTACCATTCATGCTTTACACCCAGGAGTCAACAGGCTGTGGTTTAAGGTCACAGCCATCCACCAGATTCACTGATGGCTTATGAGTCCTGATAAAGAACTTCCTGTTTGAGTCATTCTGGAGTAACAAGAAAAAGGCCAGTGTGGTCAGTACAACAACACACCAACGTCACTAGTAAATCTAGACTGACAGGCTATGGAACAGAGCTCCCCCTAATGTCAATGCAGGGCAGTGCATTTTGCAGTATTTACGGTGTAAATATCACTGAGACCAAAGAGGTACAAGAGTGTGAAACTTGTCTGTATGGTCATATACCCAGGAATTTAGCTGGTAAAGCACGAGGTGAGGACCAGTACGCCCATTTAGATACGGTATACTGTCCCTACCCAGGAGATGCCCCCTTGAGAAAAGCAGGAGATGTTCCTGATGAGCGGTACCTTAACGGTGTCCCTTTCCACAGTGCCGGCCTGCTCGTCCCCCGTCCTGTACCTGCACTCATGGTCCCTTGGATCCGTGGTGGAGTAGATCTCTGCAGACAAAAAGGCAGGTAATCATACTAGGTGTTTCACTGCAGCACACAACCACCTAACATCAAGACACAAGGATTTCCTGCAAGATATCCTCTGTAATTAGCTGTGCTGTCCTTGGCCACATGGCTAGTGCATGCTGGTTTCAAGTCACTTTGCTAGTGTGTTTTATTTCATAAACTAATTCTGATGAAATGAGACGCCTCTTATTCTCGACTCTCCACGGTAAGTTTTGCCGCCTCCAGCTGACCTTGGCTCCTCTCCATCAATGGGAGCGTGGTATCGTCGTTGCTGGCCTTGCCGTTCCTGGTTCCTTTGGGTAGGGCAGATGCTGAGGCCTAAAGGAGGACAAGAGGACATCCGAACATGACTGAACAGGTACAGGAATAGTACATGCCACTTAGGTTCCACCCCCATTATACCCATGCAGAAAATATCAGACTGCAGGTCCTTCTGATATGTCAAACTGAGTCTGATTGGTCCCTACAGCTGCAAGTTGGCCAGGGTCATGGGAGACCACCATACCTGGAAGTGGCTCTTATTCCAGCCATCCCTGCTGAGAACATTTCTCAGCTCCTTGTAACTCCACACTGTCTGCAGCACATGAGACGCCGCCTTGGTTTCCCGCGGCGACTGACTAAAAGCGGGAAGACAGGAAGTGACTCATACCAAGGACAGACAAGAACTTAGTTTCACTCAAAACAATTAGCAATTAAAAGCTAGTGCCAGGGGCTGTTTTTAATTAATTCCCTTTTGGACATGAACATCGTTTAACTCAATTTGGAAGTTTTTATATTGTTTCTTGTTAAATAATCCAAACTTTTACACAAGTATAATTTTTCTTGGAGCAAACTGTCGCCCCCCCGTCTGAAGGTGAGCCCGGCCTTCAGTCTGCTGAGATTTTACCTGGTCCTGTTGATGGCCACTAGCTTCTGTACGGCCTGTGCCTGGATGAGGGAGCGGGCGTTCTCAGAGCTGCCTGTGACAATCTCATGCAGCGTGTTGAGGATGGCTACCACCGTGTCTTCCTCCAAGTTCTTGGCCGGCCGCTGCTGCCCGCTGGGCAGGTTGCTGACCAGGTCTCTCAGAGCGTAGCTCCCTGGAGTCAGACAGCGTCCGAATCTCAACATTTTTATGTTAACGTTTATCTGCACAGCTAGGACCAGCCCAGCAAATCCACATTTTAGTTTAACACACCACCCTCCCGCCCAATTCTGCTTCTCCTTACTTAGCTCAGCTGAGGCCAGTATGGTGGAGGAATGCTGAGAATTATTTATGCTCAGGGAGCTAAACACGTAGAGCATTGCACTAACAATGCAAAGGGGGTAGGCTCAAATCCTATAGCACACGCATAAAACGTAACCCTTCCTTCTATTATATGTTACTTCAGGTTAAAAAAATCAGATAAATGAATAAATTTAACTGTGTTGACAGTCATTAGGCTTGAGCATGTTCAAGAATGCATTCAAAAACACAAGATTCTCTCATGGGATTTCAACCATCAACTTCATGTTCATGTGGATCACCATGAGACCTACCTATGAGGTCCTTGTTGCGGTGGTCGATGGCCAGGTTACGCAGGGCGATGGCCACAGCCCTGACCACAGTGTCGGCGTGGGAGCGCAGCAGCTCCACCAGCACAGGCAGACCCTTCTCCTTACGCACTGTAGCCCGGATGTATCTGGACCACTAAGGAAACACACAGGACAGAGCTACTGAAGGACTATCAGCTAAATAATGCCTGGAAACCTGTTATTTATCATTATTAAACATCAAAAGGTCAATCCCTTTTCCTTCCCCTACAAAACGAAATACTCAGCTGTGACCTTTACTTGATAATAACAAGCTGCACACAACAGCATGTAGCTTGCCCGCCTGGCATCAACAAAGCCATCCACTTCTGGTTTACTTCCAGTAGGTGGCAGCAGTGAGCCTTAAGAGCTTCATTAAAGGTGAAATAAAAAATGCTTTGACGGATGACACACACAGGTACCCCCCTCCTGCCAGTCATGCCCTTTGAACGCTTTCACAGCGTTCAAATACTGAATTATGGTTTACAGCTTCTTCATAGGCACAGATGAGTGTGTTCATCCTGCCCCGCCCCCCAGGAGCACCCCCTGTTGTCCCCACCTAGGCCATGCCCCTTTATAGCCCCAACCCCTTTTACTCACATATCTAGCATCTCCTCCCAAGTCCCACCCTGTCCCTTGGCTCCATCCCATGTTCAGTTCACTCACAGTCCAGTGTCCCGCGGCGAGGTTCTGCAGGGCCCCCGCGGCCGCCTCTAGGGTGTTGTAGTTTTGGCTCTCAGTGAGGAGGGACAGGTACAGCCTGACCACCTCAGGCTGGTACAGCAGCTGGAAGCCTGTGGGCAGACAGGGTGGTAAGACCATAACCTGACCTGGGAACCACTCGAAACAGGAGCCCACTCCATCACACCTAACCCCTCACACCTGTCAGAAACCACCTGTTCACCCCCTTTCCATCTGGAGAACGTTCTGAGCATTTGGTTCAGCGCCACCAGGCTTCAGCAACAGCTTTATTCCCCCAGGCTATTAGACGTCTCAGCTCCCACCTACGCTATGAATGCTGATAAAATGTACTTGGACTACAATGTCTCTGCGATATGCAGTCTTCTGTCTCTGCGCACTATCCTGCACCACTGTTTACTTGTATTAATTGCACTGTCATTGTTGTTTTCGTTATATTGTTGTGTATTGTTTTTATTTCATTTGTATTCTTTGACAACGCCATTTCATAAAAAGTTGAGACGGTGTGTAAAATGCAAATAAAAATGGAATGCAATGATTTACAAATCATATGAACACAAATTAATTGCAAAAGATAGAACACAGACGACATATCAAATGTTGAAACTGAGAGATGTTATTGTTTTCTGACAAATTTATGCTCAATTTGAATTTGACGCCAGCAGCATGTTTCAAAAAGGTCGGGACAGGAGCCTGTTTACCGCTGCGTTGCATCACCTCTTCTTTTAACAACATCCTGTAAGTTGAGGAGTTGAGGAGACCAGTTGCTGGAGTTTTGAAAGTGAAAGGTTGTCTCATTCTTGCCAGATATAGGATTTCAACTGCTCAACAGTTCAGGGTTTCCTTATTTTTCGTTTCAAATGTTCTCAATGGGTGACAGGTCTGGA
>JAODKC010000010.1:390806-408512 GCA_026777985.1 Mormyrops attenuatus | reverse complement strand
ATGAATGCATGCAGACACACCTGTAACCAGCTCCCGCACCTCCATGTCACCCGTCTTCCTCAGCAGTCTCACCAGCGCCGGGATGCCATCACAGTTGCGGATGGCCACCTTGTTCTGGTGGTCCCTGCCATAAGAGATGTTGCGCAGGGCTCCGCAGGCCTTGCGGTGGACCTCGGCCCGGGGGTGGTCCAGCAAGCCCACCAGCAGCGGCACGCCCTTCAGCTGCCGCACGTCCCTCTTGATGCGGTCGTTCTCGTAGCACAGGTGCTGCAGATAAGCGGCCGCGTTGGACTTCACCGGGTCCACGGGGTGGCCCAGCATGCCAATGACCTCAGGAAGGTCAGGGTCACGCCAGCGAGGGTCTTTCCGGACACTGTCCAAGCAGGGGGAGCGGGGGCCAGCTGTGTGCTCTAAGCCCACCAGGGGCGTTGGGTACGCATCGTGGATGTAGGGGTGTCGCCCCTCTATCAGTTCAGCCTCGATGTGGTCCTCAAACACCCCCCTTAAAGTGACAGAGAGAGAGCTAATCATTTTGTTGATAATTTTTGTTGAGGTTGCCATTATATTTGACATGGCTGAGTGTCTCATTGATTAATTCTCATCTACCATTGTCTGCGAATTCAGATATATCCTAGTCATCTCACACTGTACTGCTGCATGTAATGGATCAGTAACGAGCAACGAGCGACTTCACATGGGCAGGGGCGCTCTGCTTGCAGTGGTCAGAGCGTGGTAATTCTAACACGCTCCACAGATCAGCTGCATGTCAGTCAATTCATACAGAGTCTTCTTATCAATACGAGAGTGGGCTAAGAAGGTCAGGGAGTAAATGCCACTGGATGCGATTCATCGGGCACAAATTTTCTCTGAAACCTTTTGTTCATATGCTAACATTCTGAACTAAACAAGACTGAATGTTAATGGCTTTTGAGTGTCTACGATTCTTTGAGGTTCACCCTAAGTGCCGGTCATCTGGGAATCCTCGTCCATATCCGAGAGACTGCTGGAATATTCCAGGAGCCTTGTACTTTCCGTATAACTAGGACTTGAACCTAAAATATTAAAGTGACACAGAAGATCGGTTTTTCTTCCTCCTTTCCTTCAAGGCTTGACTTCACTATTTCCCCTTTCCATCCCTCTCACTCTTTGTGCGGGTATGACGCTTTCATGCTTTAAAAAACTCCTAAAATGAAGTTAGTTATTTCGTTCACCTGTCCACCCGCCCTGTTCTACTACCAGATATGATTTCTCACACCACCCACCCCCCTCCACATCACTCAAACCATAAATACTTCCATTAACTGACTCCTCAGGGTGGGGCAGTAGACCAAGCAGAGGGTCTAACAATTCCAAAAAGATGGCTCCTCTCTCAGCCTAGAGGCACAGGTGGATGGGGGGGGGGGTCTCACCTCCCTAACATTAGCTCAGAGGACAGTGTCCTGTTAGCTGCACACACACAAACACAACATTTAGCAGACTCGGCGAGTCATGAAGATTCTGCCTAAGACATTTCCCGCAGTATTTTAACATTTATTTTGATTAATATGTATGAAAACATACTTCCATGCAGAGGGCCAGCCAATCGTATAGACGTCATAGGTGGCCTAGGGTGCCAGGAGGGCTTTTGCTTCTGACTCAGACAGGGGCACCGCCGCTGATCTATGTACCTCCAGTCATTCAAAGGCTGTAAACCTTTTCCCATTCTCACTCATTAAAAATACAATTGCTGTCCTGGGCATCTCACCGGACGTGAAGAGGCTCTCTGATTGGCTCGCGTGAAGGCCTGCCCCGGTCGGCGGCGCTCAGCGTGCGCCGGGAGGCAGTGGCATAGTCAGGCTCCAGACCGTAGATGGCCTCCTCCTCGGGGCCCAAACTGATGCGGTCACTCTCCAGCCCGTACTGCTCCGGAGGGGACCGGCCCGGCTCCACGGGGGCCTGAGGCTGGGCCACGAGGCCAAAGCTATCCAGGTGGTGGGGCAGCATATAGGCAGCAGCAGGAGTGTAAGGTGGGTGCAAGCGGTAGGCCGCCCCCAGTGTTAGGGTGCCGTAGGGGTCACCCGCCCCCTGCTGGAGGGGCTGTCGCTCTGGACTCTCGCCGAAGGAGCAGTTGTAGCTGTTCAAGGAGCGGGTAAGTGTGGAGGCCTGAGCCACGGCATGGGGGTTGCCGTTCTTCACGTTGTGCCGGTCGATGGAGTCGGTGTAGCTGCCTGCTGGTGGGGAGCTGTCAGGGAGGGGCAGGCCATCAGGGCCCAGGGCTGGGGGCCGGCCTGTGCAGGAGGATGCCATCTTCCCCAGCTTGGTGTCCTGGAGGATGAAGTGGGCAACACTGAGAACACAACAGTGAAGGCAGGAGGTACTCACCGTGCTCAGGGGACTTCCTGGACGGCGTGTTCATCTGGTCTGACACACAGAAAGATAATCAGAATAGGCAACGAAGACAAAACTTCAGTGTCTTAATAAAATCATTAATGCCGCATGAAAACAGCCCTGGGCTGCCCCCTTAGAAAGGCCGAGCCATCGTTCTGGGCAAACATGATAACAGAAAGAAGGCCAATAAAACACAGCTTTTCTACAAGTTCCTGCCATGTTGTAGGTGTGTTTGGATCAAACTGACACTAACTACACAGCAGACAGTTGGGAGAGCAGGTCTGCTTCAGTGCAGCCCCTGCGATACTCATTAAGACGAACACATTCTTGCAAAACGGCCGCACCGGCTACTCCTATCCAGCTACTAGAACCATTTCCACCGTTCTTGTCTTTTTTCCCCCCAGAAGCCTGGCCTTCATTCTGTACGATTCGTTCCGCTGCTAAGGTGCCAGAGCAAAGCAGGGACAGCCGCATACATGCACATGCACGTTTGTGGCGAATCGCAGTGCTGCAATGTTCTATCGCGCTAACTGCGACTAATTTGATAAAGGAAGGCAGGTCTGAAGTAAAAACTGGTTCTCATTGGATTTTAGGGTATAAACAACATCAATTAAACATGCCGACTCAATCACACTAAGTACATAAATGTTCCTGACAGACAATGTTATTATGTGAAAACTGCACAGACAAGAAATTATCTATAAATTAAATTTCCTTCTGAAGGTCAGGCGGAGATTAGTCGTCAATTTCTACCTCTCTGAATCAGACGTCCTAATTGGTACAGAGCTTAATATCCTTCGAAACAGTCTGTGCCTCGAGTGGTAACTATCATGCTGTGCGAGATGTGCTGCTGATGTTAGGCATATAGTGAATTTTCTTCACTGAACCCAGATCCCAGGAAGACCCATCGTGACATTCTGAAGACGGTGACCGGCACAGGAACATCCTACCTTGGCCTCGGTATGGTCCACGGTCCCCGCTGACACGTGGGAGGTGGGCGTGCCTGGGTCCTGCTCTTCCGTCACGCCGGCACTGGCTTCCTGTAGCTCTTCTGGCTCCGGCATCATTGTCAAAGAAAGCCGCTCCCCCGGACTCTGCTCCTGAGGGGAAAGGAGAAGCCGTAAGACCAGTAAAAGTAGTACAGAGGGATTCTACACCATAAAACCAATACGGAGGGGGCCAAACCATAAAGCAGCGCACTGCCGGTTTGATACACACAATCTGAGCACCATGGTGGCAGGAGTTAAAGCCATAAAACCAGTGTGGGGAGATTTGATACATACATTCCATAGAGGCTGAACACCAGGGAGGAGGGAATGTAAACCATAAAGTCAGTATAGAGGGGTCTAACCCATAAAGCCCTCGTGGAGGGGGTTTGATACATACAATCTATATAGTCTAAACCATTATCACAGGGACCAAAACCATATAAAGCAGTAAGCATTTCATACAGACCAAACAGTAGGATGGTACATGCCAGAACAGCTATCCTGATGGCCTTTAAACCATCATGGCGACAGTCCACGGTGAAGAGGATCCGTGATATGGGCTGATTTTCAGGAAGGTGGACGGTCTTAGCATGTCCTCACAGACAGAGAGGAGGAGGACAGTCACCCTGTAAGGTGACACTACACACTCCTTGTGTCCCAAATGGATCTTCTGTGGAGGAGTCAGGTAATAAGCACAAGTTAAGTGCGTTCTCTCCCTTCTCCTGCTGTGAAAACGACTCAAGAAAGGTGAGGGGAGTGCAAATGAGTGACTGCCAGGCAGCCTCTGGCCCAAAGCGAATCCGTCACAGGCTTGGAGATCTCCGAATCCACAAGGAGGTGCCGGCACCCTGCGTGCCAATACAGTGGCAGTCTGGCCACAGCGGATTGCGTCGGCTCAAACTGGGCAGTGGCTGGTTGACTCCTCTCGGAACCCGTGCTGCTTGGGCCCGCAGAACCAGAGAATGAATAAAGAGGAAGGGAGAGCCCGCAGAAGCCGACGGCTGTGCGAGCAGAGAGGGACTCACCGTATGTCACGGCAGTCAAACACATAATGAAAGCCGTGCCAGGAGGGCCTGAGTAACTGCTGCTGAACGCAAGGAGGGGTTGAGGAGACGAGAGGCTGCCTCTGAGGCTCTGGTGGCTTGTTAACGGGTCGAGGAGGCCTTCAAAGCTGCCGGCTTTTAAGCTCATCGCGCACACCGACAGATCTGCAGGTCTAGTCCTCACCCCATCATACTCCCCCCACATGTCAAGTGCCCTCCAACCAGTTTAGGGCACCCCACTTCTGGTGCTCATGTGTGGCATAAAAGGGGTGCCTGAAGTGCAAAGTCCGTTTCTCCTTTAATCATATGCGACTTAATTCTGCTAGGAGGCTAGGAATGATGACTGGCAGTGGAACGTTTAAAGCCAGTACCTGTTTCTGTATCAGCTCAAAAAACACGTAACACAATCCATAATCTTCTCCGAGGGAGGAAAAATATTTTCAGCCGAGAGAGAAAACCGCTTTGTTCACATTACACATTCAAAGGGCTTTATTATCTGTTGACATGCTGTTCATGTTGCTATCGTTACCTAGCGCTGTGCATATTTATTAACCCCCATGTTCCTTCCATGAAAAAGATGATCGCACAATCAGAGATCAACGCCATGCAAAATCTCATGGTAATACAGACACTTTGGCAGTATATAAGGGAAAAAATAATGTCACTTCATATGCAAATATTTTGTAATTTTCTCTTCTCAATGCAGAGGTAAAATGGACTAAAATGATTTTCATACTGTACGATCACATCCTGCACACTACCGCACCCTGGTGGTTTGGCCAAAACTATAAAAATAGTTCACAAGGTATTCAGACAGTGTTGCTCAGCCGTTACAGTGGTCCAAGTGTGGAGAGGGCATGTTACGCCAGATAACATTTACTAATTATACAGAAAACAGATGCAGTGTCTCTGAAAATAAGGGATTAGAGAAAAATGCATTTCCCACTGTAAAGTATCATGGAGCTAAGAAAACAAATGCAACAACCCACATTGTCTGTGTTCCTAGTTGTCAGTCCCTTCCAATTTACTGGATACCAGTTATGTCAATATCCATGGCAACCTAGTTTTCTTGGGTCACCAATCTTGCAGTGTCCCCGGAAACTAGCCTTGACAGTGTCCATAACTACCAGATCTGTCTGTGCTCCTGCTTGCTTGTCAGTGTTTCCGATTACCAGGCACATCACTGACTGGGATTATGATCTGTGTGTGTCCATGGCAACCAGCCTTGTCAGTATCCCTAGTTACCAGCCCTGCCAGGTTTCTGGTCCCTAGCCCTGCCAACACTACCAACACTGTTAGTCCCTAATTACCCGAAGGTTGATTCCTTCTAAATTAAAGAATAATTTCACGATTTCCCCGAAAGCCACATTTATTCAGACATCTAGTGCTTTCTGAAGATATAAATATGTTAACCAGCGTTACTATGAAGCAGCCTTTCACTGGCAGGCTCGGTCTCAGATTACCTGTCACAGTGAGAAAAAGAAGCATTACCCTCCAGTACAGCTGTAATTCAGACCTCTCCTGCAAAATTACTGATCCCAATCACAGACTCGGGACTGGGTCTTGAGCCACGGCTGCGGTGAGTGTGTGTGAGTGTGAAGGCTTTCCACCCGGTAAAACCGTAAAATACTCAGCGCAGCTTAGTACAGTGCCAGCCAGGGTGTGAAGCAGAACTTCAAAGAGCACAGTGGGTGGACAACCTCAGGGCTGCCAATCACTTCCTGTTTGTTACTTTAATAGTTTCCATTGGTCCAAACCAATGATTGACGGAGCATAAGGATCCCGCCCACCGTAGATATCAAAGCCCCGGTCCCTGTATGTATCCCAAGGACAGCTTGGCACTTCAGTTAAAGCATTTGCCACCTCCAGCATGGTCTTTTGTGGAGGTGTGAAGCTTCTGACCTTGTCAGCATTATCAGATATGCTGGATTTCTAACAGTACTTAATGAATACGCTGAGGATTCTAACCATTAAGCAGCAGCAAATCTTCAGCACAGCTTCAACAGAAGGAAAAGCCATAAGGTAAAGAGCCAATGACATTACAGAGACCCGCGTGAAAGTTTCAAAGGCATGACAGCTATTGTACAAGCAGTGGAGCAAATCAGCAGATCCCAAAAATACAATGCAGCTGGAGAACCAGCACAGAATAAAATGCAAAATGTTTCTGTTTTGGAAATTTAAATAGGTGCTGGGTAGGGTGACCTCATGCCAGTTTAATTCACAGCAATTCAAGTCCTTTCAAGCAGAAAGAAGAAGTATAGTGACACACACCCATGTTCAAGGTTTCAAAGGGTATGTCTTGCTACTTGCTGCTTTCATCCACCAAACTCCATTAATCACCTGCCCTGTCCTTCCTGTGACCTCCATCGCACCAATTTCGCTATTCAAGTGAGCAGACGGACCTAGTCACCCTCTTCACGCGCCGGCCGAGGTGGCCAAATGGAGACAAGTGGTAACCCAGTTCCTCCGGAGTCCCCCACGGCCCCGCACCTGGTCCCCTCTGCTCCGGTGCACTCCAGCACCTTGACACCCAGGCACCAGTGGGAAGCCTGCAGCTGGCACTAAAACTAAGATACTGTACCATCCTGTGCCCGGGACGGGGGTCAGTCTAAAGCCAAACGCACTCTCTGCTACTAGGAGCTTCATAAGCTAGTCCTAGTGATACCAGCCGGAACACCAAAGTAATAAGTATATTCAACTCAATAAGTGCAGATTTCATTAACAGCATGGCCAGTTAAGGATGCACCAACACAGAGAGATGTATGAAAAATACACATAAAAATCACATATGTGTATTTCATGATCCAACCATTGCTGTGTACATAAATCCCTCAGACCTAATTGTACATTTTACATACGAACTTGAATATGCAGTTTTGTGGGTGAGGTTTTTGTGTAACAAATATCAGCATTTCCATTTGGAACTGGAGCTTGAACATGGTGAGTTCTGTGGACCGCCACATGCAGACCCTGAACACAGTGAGTGCTGTGGACCGCCACATGCAGACCCTGAAGACGGTGAGTGCTGTGGACTGATGCATGCAGAGGTTGAACATGGTGAGTACTGTGGACCGACATACACAGAGCTTGAACATGGTGAGTGCTGTGGACCGCCACATGCAGACCCTGAACACGGTGAGCGCTGTGGACTGATGCATGCAGAGGTTGAACATGGTGAGCACTGTGGACCGACGCACACAGAGCTTGAACACAGTGAGTGCTGCAGACCGATGCACGCAGAGTCTGAACACAGTGAGCGCTGTGGACCGACACACGTAGAGCCGGAACACGGTGAGCGCTGGGGACCGACACACGCAGAGCCGGAACACGGTGAGCGCTGGGGACCGACACACGCAGAGCTGGAACACGGTGAGCACTGTGGACCGACGCACACAAAGCTTGAACACAGTGAGTGCTGTGGACCGACGCACACAGAGCTTGAACACGGTGAGTGCTGCAGACCGATGCGCGCAGAGTCTGAACATGGTGAGCACTGTGGACCACAAGTGCCCACCTCAGAGCAGACGTGCTTCACGCACAAATGGCCTGCACCCAGCTAGAGGGCGCCACAGGAGTGCAGATTTCTGCAAAGATTGCGGCTTTGATGTCAAAGACTGAGCGTGAGCACCAGGATCAGCGCATGTAAGAAAGAGAAAAACCTCCACACAGAGGGGTTGGGAGGGAGGGCCCCTGCCCATGTCTTCCGAATCTGGTGATGGCAGGGTGCGGTGCAGCATGCATGTTGTTCATAACACCTTGCTGAGACAGCCCAGACATCCATGCTCGGTGCCTCCCAAGGTACCAGCCATTTATTTTGTGAGAATTCCTTTGAGGCACCCCCCACCACATCCCTGTGGCATGCCTCAGAGGTGCAGAGGCACCAGGGAAAGACAGAGGCTGCCCCTCCGAGCCTGCCCTCAGGTCAACCAGCTGGCAAGAACGGAACCGAAGAACCTCACCCGCCGGCGGGCCAAAGGCACACCCTCCCGGCACGTCACTCCCGCTCACTTCTCTGCGACAGAAACGCAGCAAACAGCCGCCTCTGTTCCCCACACAAAAGGAAGCAGCTGGATGGGTTTTGATCTTATTTTTTGGGTATATACGTGACAGTGAATTGGTGCTGAACAAGAGAGATCCTCAATCATGTATACGCTCAGCCATGTAGGAAAAAGTTAATTAAAGTCCAAAGGATGCTGGAGTGTTTTTTTTTTTACACAGGAAAGATACTCTGGCAAATGATCTAAGAAGATCAGGTACTGTGCTTTTTCTATGTGACTGATCAAAAGCCACAAATGAGTCAAACTAAATTTGGCACTTCCAGGCATCCATACCCCTCAAACATTGTTTGTAGAGTAGCTGCACATTCCTTCAACTCTTTCCCCGTAAGAACAGACATGAAAACAAATCCACTGCTGGATTTAGCGAGTATTTCATAGTGAAATCAGGCTTCTGGTTCTAATCCAGTCTTTTAATTACTGGCAGATAAATAACCGAGACACCAGGTGAGGTGACTTTGATCACACTACTGCAGAATAAAATCAAAAGCTGAACCTTGAGGGAGGTCAAAAAAAGGTCCAGAGAGCTGATCCAGATGTAATTTGCTTTTGCCCCATTCCAGGCAGGCATGCTACAATGCTCTGCTGGGCCCCTACAGCGCATATAACCTGCCTAAAGATCAAAACCCCAGATCTGAAGTGTGCCACAGCAGAAGGTTGTGAAGCGGTTTTTTTTTTTTAAGGAGATATCAGCAGGCTCCCACGCTGATGGGGGGCAAACGGTACGGCCACAAAAGTTGGGGGCTTCCCCTCATGAAAGGACGAGTGTATGGGCTGCTTTCTGCATGGCGACACAGTGCACACTGTGGAGTGCCTGCATGTAGAGTCCCCCACCCCAGAGAGATGGTGGGAAATCGACACTTCATTCACAGTCATGGTGTATTCCATTCATCCATCCATCCATCCATCCATGCATCTATCCAAGCATCATGCCATGTACCCAGGTAAAGCTCACAGAATAGCAGAGTACTGATATTCATTTTAAAAAGCTCTCCTAAAGCCACATGGCTGTCACCCATAATTATGGCTGCTCCTGGGGGCTGTGGGGCTCAGCTGAAATTCCCCCCCCCCGATCTGCCTCCCCACACAGCTCTGACTGAGGACTGTGCTGCCTGGCGGGTGATGGGTAAACACCGCACTTCCACGCATTACGGGAGCTCTGTGTGGAAATGCACAGTGCTTGGCTGCGTGCAGTTTTACTGTGGCACAGAGCAGCTCTGTCATAGTCAGACAGCCCCCCCCCCCGCCCCAAAAAAAACAACAAACAGCTCTAGTCACCCATAAATCTCGAATGCTCTCTGGGTAAACCCTTTTAAGAGGCAGACCTGTCATCCCACAGCTGACCGCAATTGATGTTTTTTTTCAGTGCAGTCTTTCACAGTCCCCCCATAACTGCTTCCGAGGTCTATTAAAAACACAGCTGTAAATATCTGATACATGTAGCATGTCCCGGATCACGACATCATCTCATACATTAAGGGCTTCCCGTGCAAGTGCACCTCCTCTGCTGCGTCGCGCCATAAATCGTGCCGGGGATCAGCATCGAGATTAATTACGGCTCTGGGCACGTCCGCCCAGTGATCCGAATTGGGGCTCCAAACCGTAGTCGATAACAGCATGTTGGTAAAAAAAAAAACACAGTCTAGGGACTGGACAGAATTCATCTTTCCCCCAGATTAAAAAAAAACAAAAAAAAAACAGATCCTTTCCCCTGAAATCTGTCGCGACTAGTGCAGTACCGTAAATGAAGCACCGGGAAAAAAGATACAGTAAAGTGCTTACCATATTTACCCCACCGAGGTCCCTCTGTCAACTCCTTCTTACGGGGATGACGCCAATTTCTGTTCAAAGTTATTCCTCTCTCCTCCGAGAGGCAGTATTCTGGGCAACCATTCGCTTCTTTTTCCGTGCACACACACACATTCACACACACACAGATGCTCACGCACACACACAGACAGGCACCACTTCCACTCCCTCTAAACGTAAGGTGCCGAGGTTCTGACTGAACCCGACAAGCTTCCCGCCCTCTGTGACGAGCCGGGCTCGCCGATCCGTGCAGGAGACGGCTATCCCAGGTGTGTGTGTGCAAACATGAAGAGGTCTCACATCTTTCTACTCCCTATGTTTCTGCTGTGCAGCACAGGCATGATTCCTGAGGTGTCTTAACTGTAACAGGATCAACTAAGTTGGTCTGTCAGTACTATCTGCACACTCTCCCTCTGCCTGCTGCCACCAAGCTGATCTCTCTGAACCGTCTGCACACTGATCTCTCTGTACACCGTCTGCACACTGATCTTTCTGAATGCTCTCTGCACACTAATCTCTCTGTTCAGACTGTCTGCACACTGATCTCTCCCAACGTTGTCTGCAGACTGATCTCTGTGTACACTGTCTGCGCACCGATCTCTCTGTACACTGTCTGTATACTCTCCCTCTGCATGCTGCATCCACAATGATCCCTCTGTACACTGTTTGCACACTGATCTCTCTGTACACTGTCTACACACTGATCTTGCTCAACACTGTCTGCACACCGATCTCTCTCAGCTTTGTCTGCACACTGATCTCTCTCAATGCCGTCTGCACACTGATCTCTCTCAATGTTGTCTGCATACTCCTTCTCTGCTTGATGCCTCCCTCTGTACACTGTCTGCACACTGATCTCTGTACACAGTCTGCACACTGATCTCTCTGAACACTGTATGCACAGTGATCTCTCTGTACACTGTCTGCACACTCTCTCTCTCTGCTTGCTGCCTCCACAATGATCCCTCTGTACATTGTCTTCGCATTGATTTCTCTGAACACTCTCTGCACATTCTCCCTCTGCTTGCTGTCTGCACACTGATCTTGCCTAATACATTGTCTGCACACTGATCTCTGTGCACTGTCTGCATACTGATCTCTCTGTGCACTGTCTGCACACTGATCTCTCTGTGTACTTTCTGCACACTGAACCATCAGTTTCTCCCAATCCCTCCATCTCATTCCTCACACCGATCTGTCCTTCACACCATTCTCCATCTCCCTCCTCACACCGATCTCTCTGTCTCATCTCTCTCCTTCACAATGATCTTTCTCCTTCACACCAATCTCTCCGTCTCGTTCCTCACTGATCTCTTCTCTCTCCTTCACACCGATCTCTGTTTCCATCCATCTCTCTCCTTCACAATGATCTCTCCATCTCATTCCTCATACTGATCTGTCTCTCCTTTCCACCAATCTCTCCATCTCTCTCCTTCACAACAATCTGTCCATCTCCCTCCATCTCTCTCCTTTACGCCGATCTCTCCATCTCCTTCATACCGATCATACTGGTCTCTGTCTCCCTCCTTCACACTGATCTCTCAGTCTCCCTCCTTCACAGCTCTCTCGATCTCCTTCCTTCACTGCTCTCTCCATCTCCCTCCTTCACATGATGTCTCAGTCTCTCTCCTTCACACCGATCATTCCATCTCCCTCTTCACACTGATCTCTCCATCTCCACCCTCAAACTGATCTCTCTGACTCATCTCTCTCCTTCACACTGATCTCTCCCTATTTCTCCTTCACACTGATCTCTCCGCTGAGCCTGCCGTCTGTGGGCGCCCCCACCGAGCCGTTTCCACTCCCTCAGTCTGACTCTCTCAGCTCACCGAACGCCGCTTAGAGCCGTCCTGTGGAACATGCTGAATTATTCATCTGTGCTTCCCAACGAGCCTGTGTACCAGGCACAGCTCGGCCCAGCCACCGAGCCGAGAAAGCACCCCCCCCATGTTCATACTCGACGTATTGCAGTCTGGCTAATTAGTTTAGCTATACTGCACTCTCCTGTCTGAAGCGCATATGGCAAGAACGCTGAGGTACTAACCCCCTCCCCAGGTCCCCACTGCCCCCTGGGACCCAGGCATGACGCCACACAGCTACCAGCATACATTTCAAGAGAAGACACATAGTGGGCACTTCTGGGTGTTTTATGTTTTTGGCAGGGAAAGAAAAAAGGATCATGAGGATCATAATCACACAGCACCGGAGCACTGAAAATGTACCTGTAATGTACTGTCCTGGGTCTACATTTACGGAAACAGTAAACTGTATGCACCTCTATATATAATTAATATTACAGATTTATACCTCATGAGGTGGACAGTGTAAAAAGCAGCCCACTGTGTGAGCCTCAGCATTGAAGAGGCCAGATCAGGAAACAAAATCACCACAAACAACAAAAAATGAATGAAAGGCAGCTGATAGGCCCAGCCAGACAGAGAGCCATTTTACTATGAGTTTCCCCCTCTCTGTCTGGGCTTCCTGCATTGCGAGTGACTTGCTGGGAGCTCATGCTGACAAACTAGGGGCTGACTGGCAATGATGGGGGAAACACAGCTCCGAATTCTCTTCAGTGGTGGGCGGGATTACCATGCACAGCCAATCAGCTGCTTCCTATTGGGATTATCCTAGTTACTGTGGGTTTCAGAGCCTCTCCACACTTGCCGCCAGCCATCAGGTCATCGCACGTACACCCCAGCACAGCCAGGTGACGTCAAGTCTGACAGGAAAAGTGATTCTGAGAAATCGGAAAGCACCAACATCTCACCGAGGAGATGGGGCTTCTCTGACATGTCACTGTTGACTATGAGCTTTGGAAGCAAAAGATAAATGGATGCTGTTATCAAAGTCACTTTAAAATACATAATAGTGAGAGGCAAACAAAACCAGGGAAAGGTTTTCTTAGAAGAGAGAATAAACATGGAATTCATTAACAGGCAGTTACTCAGAAGTGACCTGTTCCTCAGAGAACACCCCCAAATAAGGGAATGATTAACAAGCCTCTGTGATGAGATCTTTCTGTCAATCCTATCAAATTATGGCCAGTAACTTGATCCAAAGGCCATCATCACTTCCCACATTCCACGTATTAATTTGTTTTCAGTTTGTTTGAATTCTGTTTGTAAAGCATGCAGTGACGAATGAAGCCATGAAATCATCCTCTAAAAGCACTCAGAAGAAAAAAAGAGAGAATCCCGAAACAAATGGAGCTGAATCTGCTGGGGCTGAGGGAGAACCTCCAGGATTCCTCTCTGATTCTCATCACGGCTCGAACTCCACAATGCAAACGAGTCCATGTTCAAGTCCACTGGGGGCTTGGTAATCAACCAGAGGACCACAGTGAAGAAAGGCAGATCCGAGGCCAAGCCAGGCATATATTAATCCAGGCAGGTTACCACAGGACAGACATCTGAACAGAGACTGTGCGGACTGCACCAAAGAAGGGTGACACAGTTCGGCACAGAAACTGTCTGACCTGCACTAACAATGGCCGACACAGATCTGCACAGAGATTGTCTGATCTACTCTAAGGAATGCTGATTTGCACAGAAATAGTTCAGCCTGCACTAAAGGAGACTGACACAGATCTGAACAGAGATTGTCGGATCTACTCCAAGGAAGGCTGACAAAGTTCCACACAGAGATTGTACAGCTAAGCAGAGTTCTGGCAGAATTGTCTAAAGTAACTTGACTTGGAACAAATATTTTATATAAGGTGGGGAAAATGTGGTAAAAAAAAGTCATCACACATCCAATGTACTTTTGACAAACTTCTTTAAACCCTTGACCCCAGCAGTTAACGGCAGAAAAAAATGAGTGCTTGAACATTTTCTTTTAATCTTAGAACATTTATCTGTAAAATCAATTTTCCACAAAGCCCTTTCACATCCCAGGGAAAGGCAAAAATGTAATTACATTCTTTGACCGCAACAACAGGAGCAAAACTGGAAAACAGGTTGGGTCATTCCTACACGTATGTCAGGCTGATGTCAAAAAAAAACTGAGATATCAGAAGCCAATTGGTGTCTCGACCTTTAGACTGCATGGAAGATCAAACGTGATGCATCACGCTAAAAGAAGAATCACTCACAAATCCACTCCACTGGGCAATACAAAACAGTGCTGAGGAAATGGGAATTGTGAGCCAAACACGAGGCACATAAAAAGTGCAGCCAATGACCAGATTTTTAAGAAAAGTCAGGCAACAACCAGCATGGTGAAGGGATCAACCAATAACTGCCCTGATAATAATAATTGATACTTTTATTGATCCCCGTGGGGAAATCCTCTTTTTACACCTCCCTCAACTTGCTCTTCATAAAGTAAGTTGTCTGTGAAGGGCAGCCACCTGTAGCTGCGCCCAGGGAGCTGGGGGCTAAGGGCCTTGCTTAGTGGGCTAAGCACACAGGTTTAGCCCACTGAGCCACACGCTGCCCCCTTCTAATGAAATTAGCCAATTAGAATCTTGGGGAGGCAATCAACCAATCAATGACAATCCTGGTAAAAAGTTTACTTAGTGACCAACCGAAAACGACCCTGCTAACGAAAGCAGCTTAACACCAGCAATTACGAGATGAAGAGGGATTGCACCTACGGTACCTGCATGATCACCTGCTGCCAGGCCAGGGGCTGGCTGCTGGCCGTGGGTCGCAGGGCAAGGCTGTGGCACTCCTCCTCCAGAGCGCGGGTCAGGCGTTCAAAACGAGCCTCCTGCTCTTTAACCGAGGCCAGGATGCTGGCGGCCGATCTCAGCTCGTAATTGTCCATGCCGGTCTGAGGAGTGGGATGGGGGAAGGGGGAGACATCCAGTCATTAAACACACTTATATACAGCCAGTGAACACAATAATGGAAATGCTTCAATTAAAAATTTTTGTTCATGTGGCAACTAAATTACAGCTACATAGGTGAGTTATATGCTAGTCAGCAGTATGCATGAGCTACAAAACAGATCTGACAACCCAGCAGTCACAAAAACTGCAAAATAATTTAATTTGTCAAGACAAATGGTCTTGAATTATTACAGCATTTAACAAAACAGGGACAAACTGCTTTGGTAAGGAGGAATGGGGGTCGCTTGGAATGGATCCAAGGACACTGCACCCGACCCCTGAGCCTTCGACCTGCAACATGGGGGATCTCTATGGGTATCTGCAGCCCCCTGCAGGCCTTTCTTCTGCAAAATGGTGTAGAACTTGTATGACAGCATTCTAAAGAAGACTGAAGCTGTTCTGAAAGCAAAGGGTGGCCCTACACTTCATATAGTCCATGACATTAATATACTGTAAACGTTTATGTTATTTTGGCCACCATCCGTGAATGTGCACACATACTAGCACATGTTCATCAGCACATGCATCAGGTCATTAAACCCAAAGTCTCCTTATCTTACTGTTACCCCCTATATACAGCAACAGCCACACAGTACAGCTGGCGGTAATGCGGGAGTGGGGAGGGTGGCAGGAAGGAGACACTGACCTGTATTGCTGCGACAGCGACGCTTACACCTCTCAGAGCGCTTGGCTGTGAGCGTCAGCACCCAGGCATCCCCCGCCACGCGGACACGAGGCGGTGCAGGTGCGGGAGGACAGAACAGCTAAAGGACACAGGGAGAGACAGAAGAGGGCAAACCTTAGATATCGGGGGTAAAAACAGCGGCTCCTGGGGTGGGTGTCACCGTCCTCAAGTGGCGGGCTACATAACAGCCTGTGACAAGATTCTCAGACAGCAGTGGAAAGCACACAGAGCAGATGGACAAAGTCTGCAAGGCAGTCGAGGGACATCATGGTGACAGATTGCAGAGTGAGAGCTACCTGAGTATATACCACAGACTGCCAGCTCTAACACAGGCTAATGGGTACCTCTGCAAACTCAAGGGCAGTTCCTAGGCATCAGGGGGCACATCTACATTCAGAGTCAAGCCCACTTTTCATCTACCGATATGTGTGGCCTCTGTGTCTGCATGGTTAAAGGTGCTTCCTGATCTAAGGTTCTACATACATCTAGGGCAGGGGTGGGCAATCTTAGCCACAAAAGGCCGGTGTGTATGCAGGTTTTTGGGATAACCTTTAGGTGAGCTGTTCAAACCCAGGTGTGAGGACTCTTCAGCCAATCAGTCCTCTAATTAGTAATCTAATTAGGGAGTTGCAGCGAAAACCCACATACACAGCAGTCCTTTCTGGGTAAGATTACCCACCCCTAATCTAGGGTGACCTAGACACAGAGAACACGTATCAAAATATCCTCACATGGCAATTTAGGCACAGACACACCCATACAAATACATAGAATTGGACAAGTGAAGCACGCCCTCCCTGTCCAATGCAGGACTGTCCCGTGCATACGTATTCATGTACACACAATCACAGTAGAATCAAAAGCACATGCTGAATGGTAAAAGTTAATTCAGTATAAGTTACAATACTGGTTTATCACACACTAAGGGGAATTTAGACCCAAGTTCACACATCCTTGGATGGCATGAGAAAGCCCACGCAAGTGCAGGAAAATCATTGAAAGTGCCAACACAGCTGGGACTGAAATTCAGCACAACCTTGGGGGTTTCTAATAGTGCAATGATTTTTTTCTGTTGAAATGCAAGGATGCATTCATAAGAAAACAGCCTCCATTCATTTATAATATGTCACACAAAAGGTTTCCAGAGGAAAGAAAAACTGAGAGTATCACAAGAACCTGCAACGTTTTGCAAGATAAAAATATTTCACTTCTACATAAGAGAGGCTGTCCTTAAATCCAGGCTTGAGGAAGCTCCTTATCAAAAGGGGACACATTACAAGACTCAAAGTAAAAGGCAGACTGATTCACTCGCTCTCTGCAAGGTAGACAGCCTGCCACTCTCTTATTTATTTACTGTCCCAGGTGCAACACAAACCTTATTATGTCAAGAGACTTAGACACCAAAAAGGACTGTACACTTTACGCACGTTCATGTCTTTCCATTCTCCAGACCACTTTCCTGAGAGCCTTATGGTCATGCATATAATCAGACATTTTTGTCCTCAAGCAATTCAAGTACCTTGCAAGGTTATTACAGATAATGCAAACGAAACGTAAACGAGCCAAATCTGTGAATACAACTAATAAAAACAATGGAGCTTTCATAAAAGGAATCATCGTATTTCCTTTAAAATGAAACAAAGAAGTGATGAGAGCTCAGTGTTTGGGGATATTTCAGATATTGCTGTGCATAGCCGCACTAGGGAACAAGGATTTTGGTGGATAGCTGAATGGGAAGAATCCCAGAAACTGGAAAACTGCCCTATTATCCCATGAAATCCCAGGTAGCATAGGTGTCACACCCAGCCCCGATTGCCCTGCTGTGGACCACGCCTCCTCCCTAACCTCGCGTGGAATGCTCCCGATTACCTGCCGTTTCCTGTTTCCTGCTCGTTACCCAGTGTATTTAGTCCGCGTTCTAGTCAGT
>JAODKC010000010.1:352416-365895 GCA_026777985.1 Mormyrops attenuatus | reverse complement strand
CCCTCCATGATTTCTAAGTGGGAGAACTTGCAAAATCGCAGGGTGTTCAAATACTTATGTTCCTCACTGTACATCACTGTCGCTCTCCAAACCTGGCAATGCCTTTACCGAACCGACCCTTCTGCAGTGAAAAACCGAAGTGAGCTGGAACCGTGCCGTAACTTGTGTCTCTTTGTGGTATGGCACGGGTACGGCTCGGTTCCTGTATGCCAGTGGAAAAGCGCCAAAAATGAACAATCACCATTTCGACTTTAGAGTAGGTGGGCATTTTTGGAGTCTACAAATAGCTCAGATGCAGAGGACCTGGGCAGATTGGCATTCAGCTGACAGAAAGGGGCTTGGCTTCCTAGGAGTTAATTTCCCTCTCCAGTTTGTGGTTCCATGAATCCCTTGATGTCACAGCAACAAAAATGGTCCCCAGTGACCTTTCACCTTACATCGCACCGCCACGTTGGATCTTGTTCCCACGTCGCCAGCAGTAGCTTTGCAAATTCTATTTCCTGGGCTACACAGGGCACACGGACTGGGAACAGACACCTCCACTTAACTTGGGGTCCAGCTGAGAGGAGCACACTCCCCTGGGGGGGTCAGTCAGCTCTGTGAATCACTGCATTCATCTCAGCCCCAGAGAACAGCACTGCCATCCAGCTCCTTCCGGTCATCACGTTCACTCGTACCGGCGTCCTCCCCAGCCTGCTGGCGCACGGACGCCACTCCCTCCTCCCATGTTGAGGTCCAAGTTCCGGGCTCGCTGAGAATTAAACAAAAGGCTCCGAGTTGTGATACAGCTCTTTGTAAGCCAGCTGGCCAGCGGCCGCATGAATTCAAGCGCACGACGTGGGAGAAAATGCGACCATCATCAGCAAGGTCACAACAAATATGGAGAAGGGACACAGCTTTGGCTATACAAAATGTAAACTTGAGAAGAAAGACATTATTTTTTGCCAGGATTATTATTATTTTAATTTTACATTTTTAGCAATAACTATTGATTCTTGTAGTAAAATAATAAACTTGTAAAATATCTTGCCTTTGTACATTTAAAATACATTATTTTGAAAATGAGTCAGTAAATGATGACTTGGTGTGTTATTTTTTTGCAGACAGCTATGATATATCTGTGTCTGCATTTTGTGCAGTTTGGCATGCAAAGCAAAGTCAGATGACCAAAAAGCTGATGCCATAGCATATAGCTGATGCCAAACATGGCGACTTTCCAGGAAGCGGCCAGCATGATTTCTGAAAAACCAGCTCCCACTGTGAGCCCTGCATCCGTCATTTTAAAATGCACCGGTCTTGCTGCAGGCATGCATCCCTTCTCACTTCCTCCATTTGAGCCCGAGGAGATCCAACACAGAATAAACCATGCAGGGCGTTTACAATCAGCTTGGTTGATTTAACTTTCCAGGATGCTTAGCGCCATAGTTCCACTGATCAAACAGCACGACAGCCCCAGATGCCACTTTGAAATAACACAGATTTCTGCACGCTTTTCTAGGGAGTCTGGAGCAGCCAAATCCAGCATTCTGTTATTGGACGAAACTCCCAGCATTTTTTTTCCCTTTGACAAACATCTAGTGCAAAGGGTCAAGTAATGTGTTATCTAGCCATAAAAACTGAAGCTGCTGAACTCTGTTTACAATATAAGATATTTATGAAGATAAGAAATCAGTCTGTGATGTATATTAATAAATCTGTATAAATATAATTATGTGTGTTTCACAGCCGGTGTGCGCTCTGCCTCATTCCCTGTGCTTCCTAGGGTAAGCTTGAAGGTCGTGGATGGTGACCTTCAGGATCTGATAGAAAGCTACGTTTTTGTATCATCGCTCCAGCTTAGTGTGGATTACGCGTTCTATTATATGTTAATTTCCAGGTTGATGGAGATCGAAGCAAAGTGTAATGCACCTGAGCCTACCCCACCCCCCCACCATGCTTCTGACCAGGGTGCTGCTGTTTGAGACCATACTCTCCATCAGGAATATGAAGCCAGCTCACCCCAACCCAACCCACATCTTCAGCAAACCGGCTCTGAAGGCTGATGGGAAACAAACGAGACAGAGATTGGTGCACAGATCGAGCAAAGCGCATGGACAGATCATGAAGGAAAGGTTATGTTTCTCCAGTGCCCCCCCCACCCCCAGCCGGTGAATCTCCCACGTCATCCCATAGCAACAATTTCTCGCCCTAACAAGCTAATTTGCATGTCTGATTTGTTTCTGGGGTCCAAAAATCACAGTCAACAATATCCGCCTTGGAGCAGATCATCGGTGTGTGTGGGTGTTAATATGGTCGACATGTAGACACTTCTGGTCTTTTCAGCAAGTCTATCAATCGTCGCGTAACATTTATGCAGCGGCATTTGCAATGAAGTGATTTACATCCCATTCCTTCCACACAAGTTTTTTCACCCAAGCTTGGCTCCCTAACTTCCATGGCGCAGGCTGGTTTCTTACAGGCATTATAAAGCTAAGTTTTCATCACAATATTGTCATGAAGGTGCAGTTGATCTAATCCTACTTTCGCAAATATTGGATTAATGTTTTCCCCTCATACGCTGCAAAGTTTGTAACAGCATTCTAGGTTTGGAAGCCCTTCTGATAGCAAGCTTTTTAAAACATTGATCAGATTATGCCGTAATATTATTTATAAGGTGGTCTCAAGCCCACTGGGTTATGGGTTTGATTCCTGCCCCTAGCTCTGTAAAAGGCTAAGTGGAAGATGGATGATACCTTTAAAATACAACAACGATAATAAAAAGCACTCAATGGCCCCACAGCGCCAGCCCTCAACATACAGAAGATCAAAGTCACAAGCACATGAAAGCAGAAGGTTTGACTGCCACAAACAGACGTTCACGTTCCTGGTGTCTGGCAGATGGGCGGAGTGTGGCGTTCTCCTCCTGCACACCATATGTATTATTAACAAATCTGCAATATACTGGGGGAATAAAACACCTGCACTGCTGGCGTTGAAGTCAAGACTTTAACCACTGCTCCACCTAGGGGATATATCACGTAACTGTAATGTTTAAGAAAAATCATTATTTACAATTGATTTTAGTTATAAAAAACTGTACACAACAAACAATGTTTAAAGATTTTGTATTATTATAAAATGATTAAACTGTAGGTTTCCATCTATTGAACAGATTCTGTTCAGCAGCTGGCTGTGCGGCCACTGTTTTTTCTGTTCAGATCTGCTTCCTACTGGATCAGTCCCTAATTTGGAAATATTTGAGTCAATGTGACAAACCCATAGCGGTGTAGCTGTACCAAAGCGCAACATTGTCATCTGTGATGCAAGAAAATTACCTAATTTTCTTTGCAGCATGCCTGCTTACAAGAGCTGCTCCATATACTCTTCTTTTCATAACGCGTCTTTTCTGCATGATTGCCTCGGTTCAAGGGCCACCATCAGGCGCAGCACTGGCGAGTCGACGTCAAAGACTTAGCAGTATGTGAAAAGGCAACAAAAATATGTGGGAGCTAAATCAGTCTCTAAGGGGGATACGGAACGCCCACAGCCACAGCGGGCAAGGGAACACTCAACAGATAAGAAAGACTCATTTGCAAATAGTCAGGTAGATTCCTTAGTTAGTTAGACCTTATTGTCCCCTTTGAGGAATTTCCTTTCCACAGCACTGTACATCCCAGAGGAATCAACATCACATTTCACACCACCTGTCATTACATAATGGCAACAGAGAATATAACACAAACACCATTATCATACAACGACAGCAGAGTGTACAGCACAGACGGCATGCAACAGAAATCCAAAGAGATTGTCTTTGGCCTTTGTTACCAACATTACTCCTGCCACCAGGTGGCGTGGTGGTTAAAGCCACACACTGAAGCTTCCCAGAAACAGCCTGACTGTTGGAACCTTTAACAGTCATCCAGTACCTTTCTGCTAAAACAGCAGGATGCATAAATGTGCGAAAATGCCACTCAGTGCTGGCTGAGCACCTAAATGCTAATTAGGTTTAATTAATAATGTGTCCATCCCTCCGTGATGAATAACCACTGATGCGGCCATGTTTGACGCATTGTTGCCCCTCAGGAAAGTACACAGCTGCCATGTGCTTTTGCATCTTATCCGCAGACTGTTAAGCAGCACGCCCCCCGTGATGTCCCTCCTGCTTTGGCGTCTCGCTAACGAGCAGGACCTCTAATAGACCCGCGGCGTGCTGCTGTGCACCAGGCCCACCTCACTGTCTCCTCTCCATCACTTGACTCCCGCGCCTCGCTCCTGAGCATGTAATCAGTGCTCAGTGGCTCCAGGTTGTGCAACAATGCTGTGTAAATATAAGGCTTCATTTTATATTATTATTTTTCTCATTGCCTGAGATACAAGTTATCTTTCTTCCATTTTTTATGACCCTGCCTGGAAGTTCAGAGCAGTCTTCCTAGGAACAAATTCCTCGTATTCAGCAAACTGGTAGGGGGGGGGGGGACAGGATTGTCCCTTAGGAGTGCCTTGAGTCGAGGTCATGTGACCAAGAGCACCAGTTGAGATTCGTGGACGTGGCTGTAGTCAGCTTCACGTACACGTACATGCCAATCATTATTATCATCCCAAATGATCCTTGATAGTTTTCTCTGCTGTCATTTCTGGGGCGTTAACCACTATCCTGATCCAGTCCACCAGTTTGCATAGATAGCAATAAACTGCATAAATGTCATGCAATCAGTTAATATAATGTGGTTAGCTGGCTGGATGGTTTTTGTGCTCCCACTAAATGACAGACTCAATCTACACCTTCATTTTCACCCAAGAAAGAGCCAGATCTTCTTCTTCCTAAGAGCAGGTTATTAATTACAGCAGATATGGCTACACAGCTGTGTCATCTCACCAGGGTTTGACGTTTTCCATCTGCCATACGGCAAACCGAAACAAATAATTAGTTTACCTTGCAATGACCACGCAGTCATGACATGAAAGCACATCCAAACATCATTATTATGACCTATCTGTTGCCTAGCAACCATTCTCCAGCCAATCGGAGTGCAGTATCGGCGCTGAAAGGCTGCCAGCCAGGGCCAGTTTCCGTGGCAGGAGCCATGTGCAGTGGGGACCTCTGGGACGCGGACTTTCAGAAAGCCAGAAAGTGCAGCCCAGAGCCGACCGGGGCGAGGGGGAGGGCGACGCTCATGGCCGTTTGTCACCCTCCGTGGGATGCCATGGTCTGTACCTCAGGAGGTCCACAATGACAGTTTAAACGGTGATGAGAAATGGCCCAGGGTCTGGAAGATGCTGCTGAATGCCTTGTTTATAGCCCCTCAGTCATCCGCCTCCCCCTTGCAAACATCACACCACAGGACGCACTGCCTCACTCAGCTCTATGACAAAACGAGCCCTTAAGGTCTAACCATATGTGATGTATAGTGTACGTTTTCCCCAACCGCCTTCACAGACTCGCACCTTCATCTCGAATCTCTCTGTATGCAAGCGCTGAAGTGGCCAGTTCCTGTTTTCCTTCCTGCACATGTTGCCTAGTTGCCATGGCCGCGCGTGTTCGCCTTCTTTTAGCTCTCGAGGCACCGGCATGCACTCGGTGTGCATTCGCTAGCAGATGAAGAGTATCTGCTGAGGAAAAATGACATCCGCTGGAGCAGAACACTTGATTGTTTTCGGAGGAGAGGGCACACACGTGTGCCAGTTGAGGCAACCCCTTACTTACCACGTCGAGAGGCCAAGGCCCTCATGGCCAGACACTCCCCACTCAGACAGATGGGGACACACACAAGGTGGTAATGAGGAAAAACTGACCCCAGGCTTTTGTTACCATGGCTTTCAGATGGGCGCCATCAATGGTAAAACATACAGCCATCATTGCCGATTTTATTGTTGTGTTAAAACACCCCAGAGGTGTGGTCAATAATCAGTAACGTGAAAGTGGCAGTGGTAAAAGTATTCCTCAAACATTCCTTATGTGCTTTTTTGACTGTGACCAGAAGGTTACCGGTTTGAGCTCCAGCCTCAGCAGTACAGTCACATGTCCATGGGCTCTTGAGCAAGGCCCTTAACCCCCAGCTTCCCCAGTGCTGCAAGGTGACCCCCATGGCTATGACCCTCAAGCTTACACTCACCTGCATATACAGTATGTCCATATGTCACATGGAAAGCAAGATGGTACAAAGCAAAAAAATTATTTACCCATTGGAATAATAAAGTCTGTTGCTATTTTTGTTATATTCCGTGAAGGAGTGGTGGCTCTGAGGCTAGGGCTCTGTGCCAGCAATTAGAAGGTTGTTGGTTCAAATCCCATGAATGCCTTGAGTGATTCTACTCCGTTGGACCCTTGAGCAAGGCCCGTGACCTGCAATTACCGCGTCCTGGGTATGGTGTTAATCTACATCCAGCCCTATAAGGAAGTCCTCCAACTTACAGGGATGATGTGGGGGTTGGTGGCAGGATTGGCACTCAAGTCACTGGAAAAAAAAAAAAAAAAAAACTAATGCTGGTCCATTTGGATTAGTGTGATACTGAGGTATCACATGGCTGCATTCAGGTTCTCATCTCTGAGGTGGTTTGTCATGTGGCGGCTACAACGGTGCACTGTACTCAGTGCATGCTCCTTAGCTCTGCGAAGGAGTGAAAGTAATGTGTTTTGTCAACGATGTTAGACAATACTAAACTGTTTCCCTAAACAATTTAGCAATGGCCATAAAGTACACACACGGATATCACACACTCGCATATACAATATGTCCATAGTAATATAAATCGGCAAAAACATTACACCATACACCAAGACGGTTTTCATGAACAGTCAGAAAAAGGTAAGCGATGAAAGAAAGGAATAAAAAGCAACAGTAATGATCCTCGTTAAGCTACCTCAGTGAGTAATGGGTGAGGAGATGTGCAATTGTGCTCTGACGTGAAGGTCTCGGTTAGCGAGGCTGTGGAACCGATGCATTCAAGTCCACCATCAATTTAGCATCGATTCATCCACGGGGTTCTTACAAATAAGAGGTTTAATCTGGAAGGCAGGTGAAACTCCTCTCATCTTACACTCTCTCACCTGTGAGCTTATTAGCAGCCCCTGAAGAAGCAGAGAAGTACAGGATGTGGAAGCCATAATACGAAGGACCAGTAGGGAGGTATCCTTTGGCTGCAAATAACTTCCTCATTTAGAGGCTGTCAATTAAACCTTTGTGTGTGGCACCTTATTTGCAGATTTTTTTTATCTAGTTTCTCTTTATCAAATCCACTTGTCGCTGTGTATCTGGTCCCAGTAACTGCACTGTGCATTTTCAATTTTTGCTCTTTAAGGAGAACCCAAGGTGGAATGTGAAGGCCAGAGTCAGTATCACCGTCTCAGTTTTATAGCTTGAGTCATTTAGGAGATTTGTCTTTTGGAATTTTTTAAAGGATTTTACTGCCTTAGCAGTGGCGCCACCAGCTGGAGATAAGCACCCCGGTCTCCAAATCGATGGGGTGTTTTAACATTTAATCCCTTTTATATTCTCAAAAAAGCAGGACTCTGTCTCCCAATTACTGGACTGCTGGGCTCATAAATGGCCACAAATGCCCAGAAACACTCCAAAACCCTCCAAGACACTCACACACTCAAAGGGAAAGACTCCCTTGGGAGAGAATGATGGACAGGTCTTGTTGCTTGGCTACAGTCTCTCTCTTAAAAAAACAAAAATCAATGTGCTTCCATGTCACAAACGCTTTACATAATAGACAGTTTAATCACAATCTCTTTCTCTTTAGTGACAACTGAACTGCATATTTCCCAACCATTTAATAAGCAAATTCAATTTATTCACAGTAAAAGCCCATAATCAACGTACTAAATCAATGGGCCAGAACAATATCATTAATTGCACAACTAGAAATTATTACACAATTGGAAAAAAAGTACAGAATTTATATGCCTGACTAAACACCTAATATGAACTGTGTGCATGATTGCCCTTTGCCCACATGCCATAGACAGGTCGATGTTGTGCTTATGCCACTTTTGAGTACCAGCTGGCTACTGATGTCACCTGCACCGTGACCCGGCTGAGTTCCACTAGGCCGTCACTTTTCTTGCACGGCTGCTGACGTCTCCTCCGTGACAGTGGCAATCACCCGGCATCGATGCCCCGAGCATGCCTATTTTCACGGCCCACAAAGCTAACAGCTCTCGGATAAATCGGCAGAAAGACACGCCGTCTGGCCGAGCCGTTCCGCGGCGGCCATTTTCCCTGAGTGCAGACGTTACTTGGCATGGAGAATGATAAGTTTGCATAAGCGTCCGATTTGCATTCATGACTGACTCCTGATGCACGCTGAGCAGAAAAGTGAGAGCTTTCACCGGGAACAGGTTTTTGGCTTTAGGCTGTCTCAACAGGTTGCTTGGCAACAGCATCAACAACAGAGAGCAACATTGCCAGCAATGATGGCCTCCTAGCCCGCATTAGCCAGCTAAACAACCAGCTCTATTTTCCCCCTCTAACGAGCAAACTCCTTCTTTTAAAGACTGTACCAACCACACAAGTGGAAGGTTGTGCCACCTCACTACCATAAGAGGCCTAGAAATCCCATCGCAGTCTGAAGGCTCCCCCTGGAAGAGCGTGGAAGCCATGACATTTTTCTTCTGCTGAGGGATATGCAGAAACTACACATCAATGCCGTGGCCTAGTGTGTGTGACTCATGAAAGAGCACAAGAGCATGAAAAGCAGACACACTGAGACCCTACAGACTGCAAGGAGAGAAAGAGCTAGAAAAAGAAAACACATGGGAAAAGAGGATGAATCAAATACAACAGTCAAGCCAGTTAATTATGTTGCGGTTCAGGGTCTTTCAAGACCAGGATGCAACTGGCCTTTGTTAAACCAGTAGGCAGGAGCTTCAACAGAACTTTCAGCTTCCTGGACATGTGGTTGTGGGCAGCTTTTTCCTTTGCCACAGCAGATATAAATACCCTTTGACTGCCTTTTGAGAGGTCAGGTCAGTCCTGCAATCCCATGGGTCCCAGACCTGTTCATTATCAAATGACAAGCAGTGAGAGATCCGGATGGGGCCCAACAGATGGCAGCACAGAACCTGGACAAATGCTTTTATCACTATTCTGCATTTCAGACTTCCACATATGCGCTGTTTTTTTGTCCATCGGCTGTAATTCCCAATGTTACTTTAGTTATTAACTCATTTACAGAGATTGGCAGGCTTCCATGGATCCATCAGGGTACTGGGCCCTAACCTCGACAAACGGATGCCAACTGCCATCGCGGTCCCTGTTTTTGGCGGACGAACAGATCAGTAAGTGACAGAAGACCAATTCAAAAATAAATCAACCAAATGCTACTAAATCGGACTGTTGATAGAGTCACAATCGGTTACGACATTGACAACCACGTGTGATGGCCTGGATTTTCCCAGTACCACACAAACTGATCTCAGTACAGCGCTCAGATCCACAAGGATAGAGACTTTTGGGAGCTTGTCTGTCAGGCTTAATGAAAATCAATATTTCATCATTAGAGTCATTATTGCAATGGGATAAGTGATGAGAGATTTCAGTGAACCAGGAAAGCAACTCTACTTCTGCATAGCACCTTTAGGGCAGATTCAGGAGCCATTGGCTCTTTCCTTTTCTACACACTTTCATGTTCTGCACGTTGGATTGCAAGCCCCCAGCCCCCCACCCCCACCCATACTCCCAGAGGTCATACATTTTAATTTGAACCCACCTTCTGCATCTCATGTCCATTGTTCAGCACTGGCTCACTCTCCGCAGTCATCACTTTCACCATGCTGAGCAACGGCACTTCATCCTGGGCAATAATAATTCCCAATTCAGTCAATATTAATTCTTGGCACTTTTTTATGTCTGGACTGAATTCATATTGAAGCTGCAGCCTTTCTCCATCCTCCCCTGAGGAATAGACAGATACTAGTGCTTTGAAACACCCTTTCTGAACACAGGGTGATGGCAGAAAAAGATGAATAGCTAAACAAACACTGAGTTCCCTTCCTGCGTCCGTGTCTGCTGTACAGATCAGTTGTTCCCAGCAGCATCTATGTTTTTTCCCATAAATCCAACTAATTTTCCCCTTGCTTTGGGGAAACGTTCCCTTGATATACAGTATATTTATGTCATGCCACAGTCATTTAATTACATTCCTGTGGAGAATTGTGTATTGAAAAGAAACAAGAATACGATCTTGTATAGCAGCTTATCACAGAAACATATTGTCCACATACAGGAGGCGACTGCTCAGACTTAAATGTACCTAAAACTAAACAGGCTTATGTTATTGAAAGGTAACTCTGAAAACACTCCAAGAATGACATCAAAAGCATCTAATTTAGCATCTGGGTAGAGGCTGATGTAAAAAGTTGAAAGATGCAGGAGAGACAAATGCAAAGTTGGTGGTGTTACGGTGTGCTGCCTTTTACAGACCCATGGGATAAAACCAGGCAGTGATTGATGGCCCACTGATATCCTACCCAATGTGGGTAGTGAAACCTCACCTCTCCCATAACTAAGAGAAGCAGGCGGTGCCAACTTTCAAAATGCTGCCCTCTAGCTGCGGAAAAAAGCCAATGTGTACACTTCTCCTCCAGTTTCATTACCTGGGGAGGGGAGCCTGTCGTGGCATTTATTGTATTACCAGCCACAAGTGTGTGAACAGGAAATTACCCACTGATTAGACACAGAAACACAAAGTTTAACACACAACAGAAAATATAGGAAGTGCATTCATCTTCTAACCACTGCGGCCTGGCGTCTACCCCAGGCAGCAGAGGGGTACATCCTAGGCAGGCTGTTGCTCTATCATAGAGCTCACACACTATACGCCAGGGCTATTCAAGTCACGGCCCTCAAGGGCTGAACCTTGCTGATTTTCTAGCCTTCCTTTAGCTGGGAACCAGGTGTGAAGCCTCTGGCCAATCAGAATCAGTAATTATTAAACTAACTACCTGGCAGAACTGAAAACAAGGCCTGGATTTGTAGGCAATTTATAGAAACCAGTTAGCCTATCTCTGGGACTGTGGAAGAAAATTGGAGTATCCAAAGAAACCCACAGAACACAAGGAGGACATGCCAGTACATACACTGAGTGGGAGCAGGATTCGAACCCGCAGCCTTGGAGTAATAGTACCAGAGCTGGCTTCAGACAGAGCTGTGAGTGAAGCACTGCTCTGTCATTATGGTGCCTGGAGCGGCACTCAGACACAAGGGAATGTTCCAGAATTCTGATAGATAGAAACAAACACATGTCACTCAGTGAAAACAGTGAGTGTTTAGACTGGGATATTCTTTTGACTGAGTCTTGACAGCAAATATTTTGACTGGGAAAGTCATGTCACTGAGTCAAAACACTGAGCATTTCATTGAGTCTCAATGGTGAATCTTTTGTCCGAGATAGTCATGTTACTCAATTAGCAATTAGTGTTTTGACAACGATGAGTCCTGACAGTGAACATTTTGACTGGGATAGTCATGTCACTGAGTTACATGAGTGCTTTAACCAGAAAACTCTTTTCAGTACCTGTTACAGAAGTGACTCTGAATATTGATGTGTGAGATGTTTCTCCTTCAGTTACAAACATCAATACCCCAAATGCTTTTCAACAGCCTCTCCTGTCATGGCCAGTCGCATGTAACAGATTGCACATGGAGCACATATACTCCACACAGCAATGACCTTGCCAAGACACGTCCACTTATTGTAGTCATGTATGTAGTCAAGACCACCTAAACCAAGACCAAGTCATTACCAAGACCAAAGTGTATTGAGACCGAGACAAGACCGAGACCAAGGTAAGACCAAGGCAAGGTCGAGGCAGGGCTAGACCAAATCAAGATCAGAAGCAGAGTACCGTTTAAGTCTACAAAACATAACACACTATAAAATGTGGAGCATAAGCACCATCTTGGGGCTAGCAGTACGACCTAAAATCTGTGTCACAGTATAATTTGAACCATGGACTTTTTTCTTAAAATTTCAAAATGTAAATGCTTCTGTACAAAAGTAACATTTTTTCAAATAATACACACCTTATTAATAATGAGGCTTTTTGATGAGTGGTCTTGACTGGTCTTGAAATAAAACCTCGAATCCTCTATGTCTGAGACCGAGACAAGACCGAATCAAAATGAAGTCGATTCACAGAAAAGACCAAGACCGCAAAAAAAGTGGAATCGAGACCAAGTCGATGAATCCTCTTATCGTATTTGCCACTTACTTAGTTAATAAAAAAAAAAACCCAAAGTGGAAGTTCAGGCCCAAAGACTCTTGGGCACCATGCTTTAAGCACCCTGACTAATTTTACTAGTTTATTTAGATGCACAAAAATGCAAACTAAATAGAGAGGCCAAAAAAATCTCTTATAGGTCTATGGTTACATGAAAAATGGTTCTAGGGATTGTTCCCATCCAGTTTCAGAATTATCGTGTTGCATAAATATTGGCAACAATTATACCCAATTTTCTCAAATAGTATCTGAAACTAGCCTGCAGCAATATTTTTTCAAGTAAATGCTTAATGAGGAGTCTAATGTATTCATTCGAAGGATTTGTTTTCTTCATAAGTGTAAGTGCAAACCTCAAGGACTCATTGAATATTGATTTTTAAATTCTTGTTTGTGGGCAAAAAAAGCACATGTCGCATGGTTTTCTGCTTTTTATGAGATGGTTAACCATCTATTGTCATGGCTCCATGGATGCAGTAGGAAGTGCAGCTGCCTTGAGATTTCGCGTTATGGGCCAGATGAGAGACAAGGGCCCTGGAAGGTCAGCAGGTGGAGTTAAATCAGCTCAGAGGTGAACTTGGAACTGCTTTTTAATTGCATAAATTCTCAAACAGGAGGCTGGAGAATCACAACTGCAGCACTAGGCTCTGTTTTGGTTCGGTTGTGTATGCTGGTCGGCTAAGATCACAGAGCCTCCTGGCAAGGGTCGTCCATGCTGTCACTCACCCGCTGACTTGTTAGCCATGACGATTTGCATACAAATCAAGCAAACTGTTATTCACACAAAATAACAGATGTGATTTATACTGCCGTACAACAGAGAAAGGAGGACTGTCTCACCAGTGAACATTTAGACATTTTCACTGTATAATTTGGAGGCTTGCAGTAACAATGACGACACTGGATTGTGATGGAGACACAAACGTCCTTGTTTGCGGGGAGTGTGGACTGCTCCCGCAGCCCTCTAGTTTTTAATTACGTCTGAAACTCTGACATGTCATAATCACTGGGAACTCTGGATATGTGCAGAAATGCTCTTTTCATATAAGAACAGATTTCTTGTTGACAGAACATCAAGAAAAATGCAATTTAAGTTATTTTTTCTACAGAAATCTCAATGAGATAAATGTCAAAAGAAATGTTTTTTGCAATTCAAAATTAGCAAAATGTAAGCTAAGTTCCAGCAGTGAAAGGTCCTGCATACACACACACACACACACACACACACACACACACACACACACACACACACACACACACACACACACACACAC
>JAODKC010000010.1:339291-349437 GCA_026777985.1 Mormyrops attenuatus | reverse complement strand
TGGGGACGCCATCCAGGCTGGCCGATGCTTTGTGACGGCCAGATATTGTGACCTGCATATAACACAGATTAGACACCTGAACTGAAATTCTCAAATCATTAGGTTATGGGTTGGACAAAAGAGCACAGTAACATAGCCCCTTTCACCAGGACCTCTGAGAAAGCAGTCTAGGGTGAAGCAACCAAGGAACCCTTATGAGCAGCCTGGCGTCTCCTAATGTCACACTCACCTGGTCTCCTGCTGCACAGTACTGCACGTTGGCCACAGGCCTGAAGGGGGCTTGGTACTTAAACAAGGCTTGGGCAGAGAGGCCTTCAAGAGAGGCAGAAGAAAAAGATTATACTACCAGCAATGTCTTTCCGTGCCACATGAGCAGATCTGGCAGGGAAACTGGGAATAAGTGTCACAACAGGATAAATGCCTGGGAACAGGAAGTACACTTCCTGCAGTAATGCCTACGCAGTAAATTCTGTTCCACTGTCCTTGTACGAAACACCAACACCTTTTATCACACCTGCACCGGATGACTAATTTTTTTCCCCTTACATCAGTCGCTCCGTTTCATTAAACACATCACAGCATGTTCTTAAACACTGTGGTTGTCTGTTGACTCATTCATAGTATTACTAGGTTCCTCCACCAGATGGCAGCAAAACTGCAATCAGAGGAATGATGACGGCCTGACCTGGGATTCAGAGACCTTATCCCAGGAACACGTGCACACAGGGAATAGGGTTTCTCATTCAAATAAAAACACTGAAAAAATTAATTATTACAGCACTTCGTATATATTATATAAAATAATTCATATTCAGATTACCATATGTATATTATATATATATATTTATGGAACATTCTTAAGAATTATTATGGTGAAGAATAGATTATAAAAGTGATACTTTATTCATTCCTGTAGAGAAATTCTCCTTTTACCTATCCCATCTCGCTCTTCTTGGTTCACACATAGGTACGATCAAGCTTGGGAGGTGAGAGTTGGTGGTCAAAACCCTTTTTCGGGGCCCATTAGTGACATCAATCTGCTAGCCCTGGGTCTCATACTGGTGACCTTCTTATCACGAACACAGTCTTAAACCACCGAGCCACACCAATTTACAATGTGGAAGCTCGTTAGCGGTTTGTATTTCTATATAAATTCATGGCACATATTCTTGCAATTTGCCCAGTCTAATGCTTGCTGTTGGAATCTGTTGGCATGTAGGGGCCCCACCTTCGCCGTCAGCCAGTCCAGGTTTTGGCTCGCAGTCCTCGCCAGGGTCTGGCCTGGGAGGAAGTGTGATCACATCCAGACTTCCTTTAGACTGACAAGAAGATGAGGAGGACACAGAGACAGGCGTTAATGGAGTTTTAAACTGACATCAGGGTAGCTCACCCAAATAGCTCACCTTGGTCCAGAAGATGTCACTCTTCCCGTTGTCTCTGAACATGAAGGTCATCTGTCCATCTGAAAGCTCAGGCTGAAGAAAGGGTGGTTGGATAGAGATGGGGGGCTGCTTCCTGGGGGGCACCATGTATCTGCCAATCAGCACAAGAAACGGAAAGAATCATATCCGTCAGACATACCACGTACCTGAGCGTCATTAGTAGGTAGTTAGAGTAGTCGACGAGTGCTAAAGGCAGAACCCTTCTACTCATTATTATGGCTATTAGGTCTGTTCCTGTGTTACCTGGGAGCGAGGGGACTGCACAGGACGTACTCGGTGTTGCCGCAGCAGCCACGTGAGAAGGGGTTGACTCCTCCTTTGAACTTCCCGGTTACCTGTAGAAAACAGATTTATTTTGTTTGTCTGCAGGTTTGGAGGTACAGGATGAAATGCAGCACAAGCAGATTTGGAGGTACAGGATGAAATGCAGAACAGGCAGGTTTGGAGGTACAGGATGAAATGCAGAACAGGCAGGTTTGGAGGTACAGGATGAAATGCAGCAAAGGCAGGTTTGGAGGTACAGGATGAAATGCAGCAAAGGCAGGTTTGGAGGTACAGGATGAATTGCAGCAAAGGCAGGTTTGGAGGTACAGGACGAAATGCAGCAAAGGCAGGTTTGGAGGTACAGGATGAAATGCAGCAAAGGCAGGTTTGGAGGTACAGGACGAAATGCAGCAAAGGGGCACTACTGACTGCCTCAAGAATAATGCAAATAATGCAAAGCGATTCAGTTCTAGCACTTTATACCTTTCCGGCCTCTAAACCAATTAGTGTTTTCCAACCCAGTCCTTGGGGACCTCCAGCCAGTTCACCTTTTTGCTCCCTCCCAGCTCCTCTCACAGAGTCCACATTTTTACTGGACTGTCTCAGGCAGGGGTGGGGGACCTGATCCATGGAGAGCTGGTGTGAGTGCGGCTTTTTTGGGATGACCTCTCAATTAGCCAATAGCAGTCATTCTCCAGTCCTGGGGACCCTCTGTTTGGTTCCGCTCCCCTGGTTTGATGTGTTCCCGAGGATGGGGTTAACAAACATCGTACTAGGCCATGGTTTTCCTTCACAGGACCTAAGCTGGCCTTCTCTTACCTGTTCATTTGTTGTGCGCCCCCTGACCACCAGCACCATGTGGAAGCCAGTGAGGCCACCCACTGGGATAAAGAACAGGCCTGACACGCACATGACCGCCAAGCTGGTCCAGGAAGTCAAGGTGTTTCCATCCATTTTTTGCCACAGCACCACAGTCAAGCTCACACTTTCATTGAAGTACCTCATGTACATGATTCACTGTCACTAAATGTACACTAAGAGATATTTATTTAATACTTCTAAACAGATCTGGCTTTATGACTGTCAAGCGAGTATTTACTAGTGAACCAAAATACTCTAGCAGAGCTTAGTTCCGATACCACTAACATCCCAAGGCAAGTGTTTTTCTGAAAGCATGCAAGACCGCAGAACAGTCATGAGTGTGATTAATGAATCCTGAACAGCATGACTAACGATGACCCACAGTGAATTAATATTTCACTGTACAGCTGAAGGAACCCAAAAGCGGCAAGCTGCTGCCGGGTGAAGGATAGAAGGGATGTAAAGATACGTGACAGTGGTCTGTAGGGCTTCCAGACTCTCCAGGTGGTGCATTACAAAGAGGAGGCCAAAGGAGAAGACCCCCACCATGTGGATGCTCAGAGACAGCAGGAACAGGAAGAAGTAGCGGTAGTTCCGTCTGCCAATGCAGTTGTTCACCCAGGGGCAGTGATGGTCGAAGTCCTTGGAGGGAAAGCCGAAATTATAGATGCAATCTGGGGCGGTGATAGCCGAAAAGGCTCATCCTGCCCCTGGCCCTCACCTCCACACAGTGGTCACACACGCTGCAATGGGAGCAGCGCGGAGGCCTGTAGAAGTGGCAGGAGGCGCACCACTTCATGCGCACCTGGATGCCCTTCACCTCCACGTTCTTGTAGAGTGGTGCGCGGAAGTCATCCTCCTTGTCCTCCTCCTCCTCGGTCGCTGTGGGGGAGACATGGGGAACCTTGCAGGCGTGAGGCCCCGGCGTGGGAAAACGCACCCCAAAACAAATCCCTTCCACTAATCCAGAGCAGAATTTTATGGCAATTAAAATGGTGAAATAGTGGTTCATTCACTGAATTTGGACCAGATGGTACAAGTACATAATAAAACTGTACATAGACCTACTCTAGGGTTGGTTCACTTTTGTCTCAATGCCACACATTAAAACAAATGAATATTCACTCCATAATTATACAAAACCCTTTAAAAAGAGGTGATGTTTTTTAATATTGGCTAAAAGTCAGCACCAGCACCTTTTGTTGGGTCCTGTGATTGTGACGGACATTAGGGAATACTCTAGCTCATTGTTTATGTTAATGGAAGTAAGATAAAGTACCACAAGATGTGGGGGGGAGTACTGCCAGCCCTTTGGTACTCTTCTTTACCACACTGCCCTGCAGTCCTCAGAGTACCTGTGGTAGGTGTCTTCAACCACAACGCTACAAAGACCTGTTCATTCACACAGTTAAGTACTTTGGCCACTTAAAACCTGGGAAAGGTTAAACCACTCACACAGGACAGAAGGTGGGATTACCGACCTCGGGGGAAAACGCCAGGGTCCATGAAGGTGGCCATGCCGAAGTTCGCCAACACAAAGACGAAGACGATGCCATTGTAAAGCGGGACGGCGGGGGAGATTGTCCGGGTCAGCCAAGGACACCTGCATCAGGAGGGACTCAGTCAACTCATCAGTAAGGTTCTGCCATCGCAGCCAGGAGCTCAGTTAGGACATATGATGGTCGAGAGCTGACTGTGACACACATTTGAAGTTATGTGAATCAGTTTTAGGTGGTAGCACTGTGTAGTGCTAGGGATTAATTAAGCTGGAGAAATGTGGTCAGTGCTGCATGTCTTAATGAAAGAGGCAGGGACGCCTCCGTAAGCACTTCCTGCTGCGTCAGGCAGAACCTGAACATTTAACATCATGAGGGATTGCAGATGGACTTAGAATTTGCTGATGACAGATAGCAATTAGGCGAGTGTGTGAGGCTCCGTATTCGTACTGCGACAGACAGAGAGTAACTGAAAGAGTAGGCACTGTTCCCAGGTCAGTGAAAGTACACATTCATAACAAACACATTTATGTAACAATCCTTTGATATCGACCGCACGAGCTGTGCTGACACAGTGTCGACTTTGGCGATACTGTTCCTGCAAAATGAACACATCGCATCGTCCCACAGGACGCCACTCCTGTGAGACCATCTAGCGCAATGAACCTGGCGACGGCGCATCTCTCCAAATGCCTCAGCCCAAAAATAGCCAGCCTCGCCTCTCTCTTCTCCCTTTCGTGACTTCAGATATTCTGGGACACAAAGAGTGTTTGCTTTGCATAAATTCAGCGTGACTTTCTAAAAGCGCGTCGTGAAGACCGAGGCATTACTGAAGTACCACAGCAGTCACAGATTTATGTATTTCTTTTTATAGCCTGTGTTTGGTGCGAAGACAGACCAGGATCTATAGAATAAACGTGAGGCTAAGAATACGCAGGGTGTTTGAATGTTAAGCAAACTTCTCAGATGCTGCCAGTTGCATTGGTCTGGGGAGAGCAGCAGTGCAGACTGATTTCTAGAATCTGTGTCCAGAGGTGGAGATTTCAGGTCCAGAGAGCACAAATCCAGACCAAGATTTTGTTTCAACCAACCAGTTGAGTATAAAGAGTCATAGTCACAGAGTACTCAACTGGTTGGTTGAAATGAAATCTTGGTCTGGATTTGTACTCTCTGGACCTGAAATCTCCACAACTGTCTGTATCAGGTTATTTTGATTAGGGAGCTCTTAATCTCAGACAAAGAGCTTCAATACAAACTCAGACTTTAAACCAGTTTTAACCTCAAATGGTGAAGTCCTTCACCTAACATCAGCCATATGCCCACTATGCTCAGTTCCCTCACTGATCTTCAGTCTGTCAAACCAGGAGTTCTAATGGTTCTCAGCAAATGTGGGCTCCAACACCTTTTCCTTGGCTTCCACTTGCCTTTCAATTCTCCAGCAGCCTTTGGCAAAGTCTACCACCAGATGTTGCAAACTATTTTTTTCATCTTGCCTGGAGAGGCTGAGCGATTCTGACAAGTAACCCATAAAGCCTGTCAGATCCTTCCAGATGACTACTCATAGCGGTAAAAATGCCCTGTTTACACCCTGGTGCACCCTGGCGAGCAGTGGCATCGTGAGCTGCAGGGTGCTGAGCTGAATGGTCTACACATCACACTCTTTATAGACACAGTTAAAGGGCAGTGCAGTGCATTGAAGACTGATGTCGGGCTCCAGACTCACAGCATTCAGAATGCTATAAAAATAGAAGTACAATTATCTCAAGAGAGGAGACTTTTTCAAACTTTGTTATATGGCTATAACATGTCCACCTCTAGACTGCAGCAGTTTGGTGGGATTCAGAAAACAAATCAAGTAATACTGACATAAACTGCTGTTCTAATGGTTTGAAATGCCCACAGCATCACAGGAGTCAACCCAATGAATGTAGAATGTAAGAAAGTAAAAGATCAGTCATCTTTAAATGTTCTTTTCTTTGGTCACAGAGGGAGCGCCTCTAAAATGGCACAACTGAAGCAGAGATTTACCTGCCATGAAGCGAGGAAGTGCCAGACATCACGAGTCACACAGAAATTAACTTGACGCCAAAAGACACTGATGGCAAGGCAGCTGTGAGTCTCACAGTACATTTTTGCAGAGTTCGCCACAGACTTTGATCCCAGATGACAGTGGACTGGCTGCCGGCATGGGCAAAGTGCAGTCCTGGACAAGATTTTCATAATTCATCATTCAGTTGTCTGACACCCTAAAAGGCTATCTTTATTGCTTCACACGGGATGTCTGTCACCCTCCAGGAAGTACGACCCACTCGTCACACAAAAATAATCCATAAGGTGTCTCTTCTTGATGATGTCACAAAGCCACAATTTTAGGCTGATTCACATGAAGTCCACTGTGTCTTCTCAGCCTCGAGATGGCTTCCTTTTCACGAGTTAACCTCTAATTTAATGTTTTTCTTGGTATACAGGGACCCTGCTGAATAACATGTCCGGTGTAATGGTTTCCTAAACATCATACTGATAATAAAACAATGGATTCCTTCCCTTCTAAGTTTCACCTTCCCTGGCAAGCAAGGGTGTACAAGCCATTTATGCCATTTCTTAAATCGCAATTCTATTTCTATAAATGCTAGGTAAGTGGTCACAAATATGTCGACCACAATCTACTAGTAGTCTGCAAAAACTTATTATAAATCAGATTAATTTGACTGTCACCATCCCCCCCCCAATTACCCGTTCTACAACTTAAATGGTCAGCCCTCCCCTCCCTGCTTGATATTATCCTGTATCAAACACATAGCTCCCCAGGTTACCAGATTATTTTCTTTGCAGAAGTAGAGCTGACTGTAAACGGCTACAGACCCCCTGTTCTACACGACAGAAACCCCACAGGACCTGCAGGGTCGCGAGCGCCACGTGCTTCAAACCCAGAATCCAGGACCAGGTCGGAGGCCAATAAAAAAATTCCAGTCAGGCATCTTACATACCTATAGCATGAGAATTTAACACGATTGACTCAAAATTCTTGTGTTTCTTACATTTCCCAAGCTGCCTATTCTCATTACGATATTCTGGCAAGCATGAGTACCTGTCATTAGAAATGTCAGAAAATTAATGCTTTTATGTACAAATATTTGTTCAGGTCCTCACTCAAATTTTCAAGACCCAATTAAATTCTCTCCAGCTCAATGGCTCTATTGAGTTTCCTAAAGCTGTGGGCAAGTCCAAGGCAACTCTAGGTTTAACTGTTTCTGGACCAATTTGGTCATTAATTTAACCAGACAAAGATCTGTCACACTTTCACTATCCACTTCTATGTTCTGTAGCAACCATCTATAAGAATAATTCATCTAAACCTCTCACATGTGTAACCCATTCACAGCCTTACCAAGCTCAGTCTTCCATCCATATTCCATAACTTACCCAACATATAGAGTCACTGAGAGCCTGTAACCTGTCCCAGGAAGCCAGGGGCACAGGCAGGAGATGTCCTGGCTTTTTGGACACTTTTGAGGCAGCAGTCCACCACCCCAAACCTCTCAATATATCTAGAGTGGGTGGAGTACCAGAAGGAACCTAAGGACACAACATGGATGTTGTTTCCATCACACTGCAGACTAATGGCTGCTTGTCCTGTTTGGTGGTGCCTACTCATGATGGCCTGAGGGAGACACTCTGAAGGACCATTGGCTGTCTCTCAGAGGGGACGGGGGGGGAGGGAGGTGCTATGGCTGAACCAATGCATCCTGGGATTGCTCTCTCAAATGTTTACTGAATGGGTCGCATCCTGTAGAATGACATCTTAATTCTTTGTGCTTTTACACAGGCAGGACTCCAGCTGGCCTTAGGTCTGATCAAATATGCAGACACGGGATGCAAGTCCAGAATGGCTGTCCATAATCTGACAGGACCCCATGGGTTGAGATTTCTATAATAGCGTTTCCCAATCCGGTCCTTGGGGATCCAAAGGCAGTCCAGCAGGGAGCTGGGAGGGAGCAAAAATGTGGACCGACTGTGGGTCCCCAAGGACCGGATTGGGAAACACTGCAGTGGAAACATCACTCAAAAGATCCAGTGGTTTACTGTAAATACAAGTGCATCTCTTGCAAATACTCAGTCTGACCTATTCCTCAAGGTTATCATCCTCTTCCACCACTTTGGGAACAGCAGCGGGGTTGGGACAGTCGGGGGATTTTTATGAGCCCAAGGCGGCAGGTTCAGGCTTAATCTGGGCTAGAAGACAAAACCTGTTCATATGGTAAATCCCAAGAGGTTATTTATCGAAATCCAGGTCAGAGGGGCTGGACACCAAGTAGAGGTTGTACAACCCAATTCTGTGCTGGAGGGATTAGCCCATAGCAAAGTGCCCCCCTGTAGCCATCTGGAGCACATAGAGAGCTGATTACTTTGCAAAATGCCTGGTCACCACAGGCCCTAATGAAACAGTGTGGTGCTATTAAATTGTCTGGCCCCGTGAGCGACTGCTTTCCAATTTGAAAGTATCCCCCCCCCCCGCTGCCATAAAGAGATGCTGATTCCATCAGAAGCCAGCTACTGTAAACAAAAAGAAAGTAGTTACACATCCAACCGCAGCATATCAGACTGAACATGGAATCAAACAAAATAATAAAATGGCTGTAAGCTACAGTCATAAAAAGGTGATATTCTTTAGGGGCACATCAGAAACAAAGAGAGCAGAAGCAGAACATGCAGGGACTGGGAGGAGATGGGAACCTGGCCTGGGAGTTTCCTCTCGCCTCCGCATCATCTTTCCTGGCCCAGAAAAACAAGGGGGACCCTTTGACTATCATTGGCAGCATCTCACCTTCTACAAATGTGGCACAAAGAAAAAGAGAACAGACTGACAGCTGGTGATACCCATCCATCCATTTTCTGTACCCGCTTGTCCTATTTAGAGTCATGGGGGGGTCCAGAGCGTATGGGCACAAGGCAAGGAACAACCCAGGATGGGGATCCAATCTATTACAGGGTACACTCACACCTAAAGGCAATTGGGTAACTCCAATTAACCACAGATCAACCACATGTTTTTGGACTGGGGGGGGGGACCAGAGTACCCGCAGAAAACCCCATAACGACATGGAGAGAACATGCAAACCCCACACACATGAAACCTCGGGTCCCAAAGGTGTGAGGCAACAGTGCTAACCACTGCACCCCCATGCCACCCCTCAGCAAACTCCCTTTTGTTTTATTTAAATTTTATTTAGAAATGTAATAGTTTGGGGCCATAGCCAATATAGGGTGTGCCGGGGGGCAGAGAAAGAGCTTCACTATAAATACGCGCTGACCTAGTTATTAACGAGAAACCACAGGAGCACAAATCTCTGTGTCTAGCTAAAAGCGCTGACAGACAGTGTGTCTGAGTTCCTCATCTGAACAACAGCCCAGGGAACAGTGCTGCACAAAAGCCAGTGCAGACTAACGAAACTGCACAAAATCAGAATAATAAAAAAATAAAACCCTCACTGATGATGCTCAAATTAGCAGAGAACATCCTGTATGACAGACGGAGGGTGACCGTCTCCTCCAGGCTATGACCGCCTGCAGTGCTGCCACGGAGTCCCAGCCTGATGTCACTCAATTTATAACTAATACTGCCCAGTCACATTCGGCCACCTGCTCGGACTCGGCTGATAAAAGTAAGGGAACTGGTCAGGGTTTTATGCATTTGTAAAACACACCATAATTCACACAGCGACATTAGTCTACCCTGTTATGGAGGATTTCTGTTAACTAAGGAGCCGGATTCCCCTCTCTGATCCTGCCCACCGCAGTCCACACTGCTCCTGTGAGGTAACCAGGGAGGTAAACCGGCCCGCCGCAGTCCACACCGCTCCTGTGAGGTAACCAGGGAGGTAAACCGGCCCGCCGCAGTCCACACCGCTCCTGTGAGGTAACCAGGGAGGTAAACCGGCCCGCCGCAGTCCACACCGCTCCTGTGAGGTAACCAGGGAGGTAAACCGGCCCGCCGCAGTCCACACCGCTCCTGTGAGGTAACCAGGGAGGTAAACCGGCCCGCCGCAGTCCACACCGCTCCTGTGAGGTAACCAGGGAGGTAA
>JAODKC010000010.1:308769-336478 GCA_026777985.1 Mormyrops attenuatus | reverse complement strand
GTTCTCCCCAAATGAGCTTGATGGGCCGAATGGCCTCCTCTCGTTTGTAAATTTCTTATGTTCTTATGTTCTTATGTACCACCCCCCCCCATTCTGTGGCTCACGCTACTCACCATTGTTGATAACGTTAGATCATAAGCAGCCATTGATAGCCCAGAAACATCTCTGCCAAAACCCTGTTGTGCTGGACCGCTTTTAGGCTACATCTGTGCTCTGTGGGTTAACAGGCCCTTTGAAGTGAGACTCCCGTTTTTCCGGCCTAAGATGCTGCGATGTTTCCACCTATAATCGAATATATCTGCAAACACCATTTGGAACGAGGACATTTGTCAATCATTGTCAGCTAAAGTGTGCATCTCTGCTAAATGTTGTGATAGTAAATCAAGCGGCACCTTGGATGCAAGGAAAGCAGAATTGCTGGGCTGTATCACAGGCCACACTCCACAGATAACCAGTGAGGCGTTTCCCATGGAAGTCTGTGGCCGACCTGTTTCCAAGCAACCGCGGCTATTTATAGAGTCTATTTAAATGTCATCTTCAATTTTGTTCCACCTACCCTTGTCATCACCCCAACTTCAGGAGATCACACAGTCTCCCCCAACAAAAACAAATAAATCAATCTGTGATCTCTATTTCACCGGGATATTCAACAAGATTAGCAATCTCTGGAGCGGTTTTGAGAAGTGTCACCTCGACCGTCCTCTATCTATTTTTAGATAAGAAACTTTTTTAAGCATTTGACCTGGGTGAGGCAACAGATCTCCAATGGTTTTAGGGTCAGACCACAAAAACAAAGTTTTATGTTACTGAACAGCACAGAAATGCAGCATTTAATTTCAAGTAAACCTGAGCCCAAGTTTACCATCCTAGTTAATAAAACACCTATCAGATAATGGCCACCAATTAATGGTGTGTGTTCTTCAATTGGGGGGGAGGGGTGAGATTTACCCTCAAACTCAGGAACCTCAGTATTTTTTGGAACCTGAGTATTTTTTATCATGCATTTCAGTCTACATGCTTCTGGGTAGGATGGAACATAAACTCCTGCTGTTAACTGCTGGATGGAGTATAATTGCATTTTTCTGATTTTTCTGAACTTGGGACGCAATGAATGATGGGATTGGCCTCGTTTGGCGAGGATGTAACTGATACATTTTTGATATTTGGGGCAGGAAAAGAACAACATCTTGGGATATTTACTGTCCTATGTACTTCTGCTCTTAAGTATGGGAATTGGTCTTCGGCAGTGGAAGATGACATAAAACAGGTACACGAGAACATAAGTACGGTCAAATATGCATGTTGAGAAACACCGCTAGACAGGACATTAATAAATATGTTTTCACAAAGCTGAATTAATTGCTAATTATTCCCATTTGCACCCAAAACTATAAAGAGAAAGCTAACCAGTGATCTGAATACGTGATGATTATTGATAACTGCAGCATAGGGTAACTCAGCAATAGGAGACCTGCAAGCCATTCTCATCTTTCTGCCAAATTTGGACAAACCTGGCTTTTATCTGCAAACTAATATTTTGATAGACCATTGAACAAAGTCTCTGTAACAGTAGTGACTCATTTTGCCCCAACCTGTCAAGCTCTTTGTCTGACCAGCATTTAAGACGCAAAAGGGAACTTGCCTTGCTTGCTGGATGTAGGGTGTACCAAAGCACCCAGAATCGTCATTCATGAGGAGAGAACTCTGAAGGTAACACCTAAAATTTCACAAGGTTAACTATATCTTCTGAAGGGCCCAGACAGTTCCTGATCATTGACTATTCTTCTTGACAGAATGACATGCTACAGAACATGCAGTGCAAGGCACAGTTACATGTGGCTTGGCACATTATTGATGTCACCTTTCCGAAGAATCATGCAGGCTCCCAGCCACCAGCTGGTCGACCGGCTGTTCCTGCCCTCTGGTTAACTGGGCTGCATCCTTCAACTGCAGCGTCACTATCTGGCCTCTGGGGGCACCAGTCTGCCTCACAACAGTGCGTATCTGTGAGATCTGAAAAATCAGTTTAACCTTAAAATATACAAAAAGAAAAAGAATGAAGGCCTCAAGGTAACATAAGTCACACCAACAGCAAGTTAGAATAATAAGGTAGAGTCATTATTTTGAGCTAAAGTGTTACACAGGTATGAGAAGATGCTGCAACAAAACTTCTCATCTTTCATGGGGAGCATGTCTATGGGAGGTATTTTCAGCAGAAAATAAAATTAAAATGATAAAATAAAACTACAATCTCCACTTTTCCAAGTGTTTGCGGAAAAATCCTGCAAAAATGTAAATTAAAATGAAATAGTACCATTTGCATTTTAATTTTCCACTCATGTATGAGTCAGATGTGAAAAATCAAAAAATAAAATTAAATAACATTTTTGTCTTTTCATTTTCCAATTTGACTTTTCATTTCCTACTTTGCTTTTTCATTTTCAAGTTCACAACCTGCAAATATATGCTAATTGGAGCGATCAGTGGGCGGAGCTATTTATCACAGCTGCGTTTTCTCAGTGCCTTTACAGATTCCGTTGTCATTTTGTTCCTTGCGCACGGTCGCCCGTGTCACCCGATTCATTTAGCTTCTTATTCGTAGCGTCCTTCACGGCTTAAATTATTCCCACGATCCCTAGAGGGGAGTGTTCGCAGCAGCACATGCTACACAGTATACATTTAAGACATTTCTTGAAAATACGAAATAATATATGAATAGAATTTTTAACACATATTTCACACATATTTATGCAGGTATGTCATTGTAAGGAAACACTGGAATTCAAATGACCCAGACTGCCATGTTTCCAGCTAGGTAGCCTATAACACCTATCAAGCCCGGGCTAATTTAAGTGTCCTTACAGTGGCATACGTGCCTGATGTGTGCTATGCATTTCATATTTGCCCTCCCAAGATGAATATGTCCTCCACATTCCATTTGGAAATGTGGCTCATTCAAATCAATGTGTATATTTATATGTATTATATGTATTTATATATATATATACACACACACAGTATATTTATATGTGTATATTTTTATGTATTCAAGGGCCCCTGTAAAGTGCAGGGCCCACTGAATCTGTCAGGGTATCCATGCCCCTCCGACACCCCTGACTACAGTAGTACAGTAACTGCCAACAGCCTCGAGCACCACTGCATTCACCACACGCTGGACTTAAAATCAACATCAGCTGAAAAATGATGGCAGTGCATATTGCGTGCTGTCATACAGCCCCGCCCGGGAGGGGATTACACCGAGGCAACCTGGCTGCCTCCCCAGGCACAGAGACAGTGAAAGATTGTACGTTTGCTCCTGCTGATTACTCCAGCTAATACTATTAATTCTAGCAAAAAGAGGAATTAGACGGGGTCACCCTGATGGAGCACAAGCCATTTCCGGAGATGGGCGCTGGTGTGTTTCCACATCACTTTTCCAAAGCTCTGACACAGAAGCTCATGTGTTCCACTGCCCTACCTGATTCTCCTGGCTAATAGACGCGCAGGTTGTATGCTTGTAGCATACAACACTCTACCAGAAAACAACTTATGTATCTAATGTCAAACATCTATTGTGGTGATGCTAGTTTGATGTTTTCATCAGCTGAAACCTACAGGAAGCAGCGAAGAAGAGTCCATCAATCCATCCATCCATTTTCTGCACCCGCTTGTTCTCGCAAGGGTTTAGACGAGGGGTGGTCAATCTTATCCGCAATGGGCCGGTGTGTATGCAGGTTATTTGGGATAACCTTTAGGTTCGCTGTTCAAACCCAGGTGTGAGGACTCTCCAGCCAATCAGTCTTCTAATTAGTAATCTAATTAGGGAGTTGCAGCGAAAACCCGCATACACAGCGGCCCTTTCTGGGTAAGATTGCCCACCCCTGATCTACAGTGTACCCTCGGCACAAGGCAGGGAATAACCCAGAATGGGGCATCAACCCATCACAGGGCGCACACACCGGTGGAGACAAGGAAAAAAAATCCTACAGAGACAAATCATGTTTCATCAAACACGCCTCTGCACTGCTCTGATGTTTTGAACGTTCCTCTCTAATTTGTGTGCTGGTCCATGCTGGTTGTATCCAAGATTCCCAACCGGATATTACACTGCATGCATTTTCTATTTCCCTCATTTTTTTCCGCCAGACAGCATTGGGAAAAGATCCAGTACAGCATCGAACCACATCAACAGGGAACCAGGGTGCCAGATGAATCCTCAAACTTTTAGTTTCTGACACTTGTGAGTCATGTTTAATTCATCCACCTGCTTTACTAAATAACTGCTCCAGCCCAACTCCATATCAAGGATTTTTGGATGGTTCTTCTCCTTCCTTGTGGAACTTTGTAACGTCCCTCAACAAATAACATCCCTCATATGTAATAGTGAAGGACACGCTTTGGCACGACTGCAATCAAATGAAAATGTGACTCCCAGAACAGTAAGAATTGTTCGCAAGTTGAAACTTAAGTCCAGGGAGACAGCAGGCAGGCTAGGGCAACTATAATAAAGATCCCCTCTCTAAAAATTATTTAGTGTAATAATGTAAATTTCAGTGGCGCAGAATTTACCGGAACTGCGGATGATACCATAACAACCTTTGCGTGCCGAAGCGCCACAGAGGGAACACAGAAACCGCTCAGACAGATTCGGAGAAAGAGGGTCTGTCAGACGTCAACTGTAAGGAAAATGTTCAAGCCAATGATTAATGGGGGTCGCAAGATGATTCTCTGCATATCTTGTTTAGTTTATGATCTTGTTTTAGCTGCCCCACCCCAAATTTTACCATTAGCAATGCTTTAGCAAATTTAATTACTGGGGAACCCATTTCATGGGAAAAAAGCATGACATTAGACAGGTTTTGGCACATTACAGGCATTGCTCACTTAACAACCGAGTTCCATTCCTACTACTAGGTCGTTAAGCAAATTGGTTGATGAGTGAGGAGCCGCCCATTACCCATATTTCAAGCATTCTGTACTGGTAGTGGGTTTGTGTCAGGCATCTTTAGATATTGTTTCAATGTCACCTTTGCACCATTTATAACGTTTTTAGTATATTTATAAACAGGGATTGCATAACAGGGCAGCGCAGTGGTGCAGTGGTTAACGCTTCTACCTCACAGCAAGAAGGTCCTGGGTTCGGTCCTGGGTCTTTTCCGTGTAGAGTTTGCATGCTGTTCATGTGGGTTTTTGCTGGGGGCTCTAGTTTTCTCCCATGGTCCAAAAGCGTGCAAGATAGGATGTCTAAATTGGCCCTGTGTGTGGGGGTGACTGCCCAGGGTTGGTTCCCACCTGCACCCATTGTTCCCAGGATAGGCTCCAGTCCCCCCCCACAATTTTATGTACATTTGAGCTGATATGACAAGAAATGATCCTGCTTTTTAACATTTACATGTTAATTCATACTTAATTCGTACCGACTGGTCTTAGGCCTTTTATAGAGGTATATGGGTATTTTTTAAAACGTACCTTTCTCTTTGCGTTTTGGCCTTCCATCCACACGCAAATGGCGTTTTAATTCACTGAAGGAGGAGATTTTCCAAAACTCCATCCAGGCTGAGGATTTTCTGTGTCTATGTGTAGACAGGGAAATCTGAGTTTTTGGCTTGTGACTTTTATTATCAATAAAAGTCAGTTCTATGGAGACACAATGATCGCAAGATATTTTGCTAAAGTTTTTGAGGCACATATTTGTTTTGTCGCTAAGAATATACAAATTATGTGGATGGAAACATAGTTACAGATGGACACAGCATCCCGTCGTATTTTATGTGGCCAAATTATGGCCTTATCCAATCGACAGCACCAACAAATCAAAATTAAATCAAAAAAATATATATATCAAAACTATCAGCCTGACAACTTTCAAAACAATTAAATATAACAAATGACAGCACTGCCAGCTTCCTTGCGGAGAGAATATTAATTATATCCAGCTGCAAAACCATCTCAGCACAATCAGAATACTATAGAGTATATGGCGTAATAGCAGCAACATGGATAATTATTAATTGTTGAGTTTAACTAGAGGTTTCGAGTGGTCAATTGCACACCTGAGAACCCAAACATCTCAAGCTGAATGAATTAAATTCTCCGTTTCATTTCTGCGGACTTCAGGACCACCCCAATTAAATTCCTCCTTATCTGCAACCTGAGAGCAGCCTAGCCCTTCAGCCATGAACTCATTACAGCTCCACTGTCTCTCCCTACCTCAGCTCTCCTCCCCATCTGGCTCTTCAGCACTTTCAGACGCAAACAGCAGCAGCCGGCAGAACCTAAATTATGTCCGGCCCATAATCTCCGAATGATTCCTGGAAAGCCAGAGTCTCCAAATGTAATTGAGTGGGAGCAATAAAAAAATAGTATGGGAGGCTGGAAATGAATTTGGCACGCAGAACGGTGGAAAGAGCTGCCTGCAAGCGCTGCCTTTGGTTTGTCATGCCGCAATTCTCATTCTTCTAGCCTTAGTAGCCGGTTTTCTGGGGCACAAAGGGAGGTTCCCACGAACCCCTATGCCAGGGGTGGCCAATCTTATCTGCAAAGGGCAAGTGTGTTTTTGGGATAACCTTTAGGTCAGTTGTCCAAACCCAGGTGTGAGGACTCTTAAGCCAATCAGTCCTCTAATTAGTAATCTAATTAGGGAGTTGAAATGAAAACCTGCATACCCAACAGCCCTTTCTGGATAAGGTGGCCCATTCCTGCTCTAAGCTGTCTGAAGACAAAGTAACGCTAAAGCCCTGTTCACTCCTGGTATTAATATGCGTCCTGGGTGATCCAATCGCAAGTGGACAGTGCTAAGTACAGGTGTGAACACACCCAAAACGCATTGAGGATGCATTGAGATCAGATTTCTCAGACCACATCCGGAGGAGGTCCGGGACACATATGGCCACATTCTTATAGCAGTGTGAATGCAAATGTGTCCTGGGCCGCATTGAAGGACCGCCTGCTCAGCTGACATTCTCGTGTGAGCACATACTCACATACTCATTAAACGCACGAGTGGTATTTAACATATGATTTACGTCAAAACACTGGTCAGTGCGGAATGGGCCACTGTGCAGTAAACTGCACTGTGAATAACAGTGCATCTTTTTTATACAACACCAACAAATAAGTTTGAATCTACTAGGAAGATGGTTTAATATCGGACTGTCGCGACCCTTTCACATAGAAATATTTCATGAAAAATTTGGGAAAAATAAACTGTGTAAGAAACTGTGTAAGAAGTGATTTATTAAAGGTGTTTTGGAATTTGCACAGATCATATTTAATGCACACTTTGATTAAGCTTTCTTATTTATGTCAAAGCTGCTCCACGCTTTATTAATATTGGTGAACCGTACCGGTAAAAGTTACATGAACGTACAATAAAAGCGTGTAGGTAACAATGTGTGTTCATAGCCTAGAAAATGGAAGGTTGCAACAATCTTGTCATATTGTTTGCCATCTGTATTACACAAGGAAGAGGTGCATTCTAGGTAGAAAAACCACCATATTGTATTATGTCACCTTGAGACAGCCACTTGTCTGTTTGATAAACAGAGATTGTGGCTGACCTGGCCATCCAATCCACTGAGCAGACTTAGGGATGACACCATAATCCAGATTCCCCATCCTGGGTTCTACTGGACTGTGAGGGGCACCACAGAGTCTGACATACAGTATCTGACACGCCAGCTGGGATGCCTAAGACCAATGAGAGAAATTCCTAATCCCTGACAGCCCATCTGTTGGGGTAATCTACCCACATGCAGAGAATCTGGGACTGAGAAGACAGAATTGGGTAAATACAAGCCAATCCCTGGACCAGAAATGACTATGAGCACCATCTAAGCACATAAGATTAAACGACATATTTGAATTGCAAGGACTATTGCAAAAGCAAACATTTTCCTCATCTGGTCACCTCTGTTTCTGGCACAGGAGACTGACCCCAGGGACACCCTGGCGCTTGGACCCCCCGGGACTGTCGAGTCATGAGTATGGTCCCTTTTAGCACCATGCCATCTGCTGCCAGCACTCTGTAGATAGAAGCTGGAGGTTAAAGGTCACAGAGCGAGCACTGCCAGAGGTGGGAATCTGAGCTACAAAATGGTACTAAGGGCTAAAACATTACTGTCCAGGAACAGGTCTTGTGAGCTGACATGTCGAGTTTTTAGGAGACTATAGCACGGATTTCCAGGGTCATTTCAGACCCATGTCAGACAGACACCAGCTCCATCCCCTGCTGTCTAAGCCCATTCCCACTGGCCTGAAGCTCACAGGGGCCTGGCGTCTGCATCACACCGCTTGCTTACATACCAGTGTGAGGAGAGTCTCTGGATTGAGGTTAATCGCTGACAAACTTCAGATTGTAGCCCAGCTATGTCAGCGAGAAAACATGGGGATAAGTTGAAGACTATCCTAGTTACGCTAAGGAATAAATTAAGAATATAGAAATCAATGTCTTATCGATTATAACGAACAAACTAAAGCAATGTGGTGGTTCTGTCCCACAGATTGTGCCTCAGATGGTGACTCCTGGATATTCTGCCCTCACTCCTGTTGTCATAGCAGCCACAATTTCAGCTGGGACAGGGAGAACATTTGTCAATGGATATAAAGATTAGGATTAGTTTTCTGCCCAGGAATAATCTGACAGGAAACCTTCTATTCCTCGGAAGAACAAATTAAGGCCAAATAATAAAGCAAAGTGATATTAGGCACCTCAGCAACATGGCATTAGGTGACATTAAGCATGTATGGAACAAGATGGAAGGTCAAACTCAGACTTGATATCAAACAAATCTTGTTTTTTTCTCTCCTGATGTCAAGGTAGATTAATTAAGTCAGCTGTCCTGAATCCATTCTGCTTCATCGAAATACTTAGATTAAAAAAAAAAAAAACTTACTGTATAATCCCACACAAATCCTTTGGCTCATATGAGTTTTACTTACACAAAAATGTGTAAGTAAGGGGAGAAGGAACAATGATTAGTTCAGAGAGATGACCAATCAGATTGTAGAGGAGGTGGGTCCAACCAATCAGATGTTTTGGTCCTGTCTCCTCTAGTTGCTGGGACCCACCCCCTCTACAATTTGACTGTTTATCTCTCTGAACCAATCATTGTTCCTTCTACCCTCAGAACATTTTTGTGTAAGTAATACTCCCATGAGCAACCCTTTGTCAATGAAATATCAACTGTTCATCAGCTGGATCTGTGACCAGAAGGCAGTCTTCAACCATGAGTTTAACATGAATTATGAAATGAATTCATACCATTATAAAAGTCTGCTATCACCAGTCATTTAACGATATGAAAGTAAAGGTTTCTGCCAACACGTGCAGGCCGCCAGGTGTCCGTAATACTGCCATCTCTCATAGACGTCTTTCCTCAATCAAACAGGATGAGATCCCTGGCAGCGTGAAATGCAGCCTCAGCCAGCAGGGTTTTCGAATGACACAGATGCTGGGGCAGCATTTGAGAAAAGTGTAGCTTTTACCTCGATTTCACAGTAAAACCAACACCCGTGTATGGGCAGTAGTCTGGCACTGATCTGAGCTTAATTGATTCAGTGTGGAGACATGGGAGATATAGCATTCAGTCATGGAAGCACTGAGAGGCTCTGTGACAGGGAAAGGCATGTAGATGACTGAGCGCTGCTCCCCAGATGAGATATGGGGATCAAACTAGCACTGCGCTTCATTTGGGTGGGGGGGGGGCAGCAGCCAACTAAGCCGATTAAGCTCAGGAACGCAGCCCCCCTTTGGTCTGGGCATCCAAGGGCATTGCATTATTTCTAGACATCTCCTAATACATCCACAGCGAACAGTTGAGGTGCTTCTTTTTACTATTCCCTTTCCCCCGCATGAAGACAGAATGAAATTTACTACATGGTGGACACTTCTCTATAAACTGCAATTCTACAAAGTGTTCTTTTAAAAACGTGCACCGTGTAATTTAATAACATTAAGTGTAATACCGGGAATTACAAATGCGGTCCCAAGTAAAACTCTGAACTACAGGCAGCCACCGATGTAGAGACGTGGTAGGGCACGAATAAGTAAGGAAAACGGGAAAAACTCTCCCGGGCATTGTTTTACATATATAGGCTGTATTATACAGGACACATATTTTGAAAACTGCCCTATTGACCTGATGGTTGACTATTATATTTCTTTTTTTCTACATAATTAAACGAACAAGCATGCAACAAAACGATTTAATGTAGCCAAGACTGGAGCGCAAGGGTGGCCATAATTCTAGCCAAATAGGATTAATTAAAATTAAGCAAATAACGGCCAATCGCGTGGAGCGAAGGTTTCGGTTAGCTAGAAATGTCATTAAATATAAATGAAAAGATATAGGCAGGTGGGATAGTTGTAGCAATACAAAATGATCATTATAATTTATCGTAACTAAACAACACAATTTATGAAGTACAATGTACTTAAAACAGAACATAAAACGACAGTTATTATATTGCTTAAGAAATAAAAAAGTCAAGTTTTCATATCGTTTCTACTTGATTCGGCACTGGAGCTAAAGGTTGCTTTCTGATTAGTATAACGACGCTTATATGGTCTACTTCTAAACTGTAAAAGATCTCAACAAATATCCATTAAACGTGTGTATATATATATAGTTTCCATTCATCTACAGTGAGAACACAATAAAGAATTATATAATAAAGGCAAACAAGAGCGATAATACTAAAACAACTTTTATGCTATTTTACGGTTACGCATTAAGCTGCCAAATAAAGTCGCAACCGCAACCACTTCAAATTAAAAGGCGGGTTAAGAGTTGCACAAAAAGGGAAAGCTGGAGAAGGAGTAGGTGCATGGGTGCATATCTGCAACAAAATAATATCAATAAAAACCAAACACCTGCGAAACTTACGTGAAAACGAAAAATAAAGTTGTAGAACCGACAAGGAGTGTGGCAGCGCTGGACACGGGGATAAACGTTGTGGGTTTAAATGTCTTTCCAACGATGCCGGGCATTCTGTAATTTCCACATCCCTTAATTATTTATTTCGACTGAGCAGTCGTACTGAGATTCACCGTGCCGATCCGCAAAACTGAGCTTTATCGGCAAGCGCCAGTGCTTAACTAGCAGAAGAAAAACGGAAACTGCACATATTCCAAGATGGACAGAATAAGCAAAGCTGCACCGTAAACCTGGAAATCCCACTTGGGCAGCCCAGTCTAGCCCCGTTTTAAAGGAGGAGTCTGCAGTGTACAGGGGGAGCCGGAATGTCCCTCAAATACGATCCGGAGCAGCTCTGTCGGGGTCTCACTTTGCGTCAGATATTCCTCGGCAATTCACCGCTACTCAGATACACCTGTTCATAAGACAGACTTCTTTACGTAATACACGAATACACCTCTTCCGGAGCATGGTAGCTCAAAATTGTATTTATTTTGACAGTGTGACTATAATCTGATTTCCCCAAAACGAATTCCTATACTGATTATTTGGTAAGCGGACGTAGAATATTATTTAACTTTTACATGTCCACGACGTTGCGAGCATGTAATAATTTAATTACCCATGAAAATCAGTTGCATAATGTCAAATCCACGCAGGTCAGTATATCTTATAGTTAGGTATTTAATAAACACATTTGCTTCACTAAAATAGAAATGACATACAAAACGAGCAGTCACGTAATTTAAACCATACAGAAACGGTTTTGAATGCCAGTTGTATAAAAAATACATGGTTTAAACAGTTTAAACATCTGGCAGAAGAGCCATATTGTATTGGAATGAACATTGTATTCCCCCTAGTGGCAAATGTTTGAAAAATCTGCACTTAAGGTTGCATGTTTAGCCGATCCGTAATGGATAATATCGACGAGATAAACGATAAATATCTCAGGGTTGCCAACTGATCTGGCGTGACACTCACCCTTTCTGAATTTCACGCAGACGCAAGAAATCTTACGGTTAATCTATATTATTCCATTATAAAACTAAAATTAGCTGCATAAAAAAACGTTGGGGTACTTTGCAAACCATACTAACTATTTACAAGATAATAAAACTGTTACATACATATAAATAATTATAAGTGTGCAGACTTGTATCGAACTGAAAATCTCACGCCAGCCAGCTGACAAAAGTTGGCAACACTGATATGTTTAGCCGTATAAGTTTTAAATGGATTTAACAGAAGTAAAAATTACGAATACAGACAGGTTGTTGAAATGCAAGCGCAGCCGCTTCTAATTTCACTATTTTAAAGCAACACGAGTTGTAGGCCTATACGCCGGATTATGATTTTGTTATGCCATCTTGGTGGCGTCTTTCATATTCTTTATTACAAAAGCGCTTAGAGGCAATGCTGGGAAAATCTGTCAATATTTGCTGTGCGAATCATTATGTATTATTATTTGAAATGATAACCACAATCCGGTTCAGTTCTTATAGTGCTTCACAGGCAATTATCATCCACAGCTTAAAGAGAGGATTGCATCCTTCTATTGCTTCGGACCGTATCGCGTTTCATAATCAAACAGTTTTGTCCAAGCCGACCGCCGTAGTTGCAAATTCCACTTCCGCGTCATATTGAGCTTCATTTTCAATTTGTGAAAACAAGCAGGCGCTTATCCACATTTCGTACAAAGCCTTGTGAACGCAGGGGCATCCTCTTTGACGCTGAAGGGAAGCCGCCTGGATTGTGTAATTTCGCAGTTTTTTGTTTTTTTAAATGGCGTCCAGGAGAGCTCTGAAAATGATTTTCGGGGTTGCCGGGGGGTCGGCTGCCCTGGCGGTGACAGCGGCTGGGTTACGGGGGCACTTGGGCAATGTCGGGGAAGACCAGCGTCGGAACAACTGGAATATCTTTACGGCTCTTGGAGCCGCGCAGCCGCATCCATGGTCTCCGGAGAACCAAAATCTAACTGTGGCACCGAGCGGAAACGGCTGGGACAGTAACTGGGATAAGTGCGTCCATTTATTCCATAATAAATGATATCTCAGAGATAGCTAATGTCATATTAATAATCGTATTTACCGGTCTGCTTTGATTCATACTGCACTGAAATACGAAAACTGCCTTGATATGTCCACAAATGCTGACGAATGAGTTCTAAGTTACCAGGGTTTCCAACACTCACGCTTTCTGACGCTCACGCAAGAAATCACACGCAAATTAATTGTATTCCATTATAAACCTAAAATTAGCTACATCAAAAGCTTTGGGACAGTTTGCAAACCCTACAGATTATTTACAAGGTAATGAAACGGTTACGTACATGTAAATGCGGGTGTAGACTTGTTTAACGTGTCTGTCTCCGAAAACCATCTTAACTAACAGGCGTGACCCAGTGGCCGTTCTGAACTCGAAGATGAAGCGAGAGAAGGCTGTGAGCAGCACCGAAGACCAGACCACGGAGCTGCAGAATAACAAGCCCAGAGCCACTCGCCACATTATCCTGATTCGGCATTCCCAGTACAACCTAAAGGGGAGCGATGACAAGGAGAGGTTCCTGACATCATTAGGCAAGGGCATAACTTTGGGTTGAGCTTTGGGGGGGGTTGAGGTCTACATCCATTTAAGAGGGCCCAGGGTGTTGTATTGGCTGGTTTTGATTACCCCCCACCCCATAATTTACCAGGGGCTGTATGTCCATGGCAAAATATTTTGATTGAGGAAAAAAATCTATGTATTCTATGTTTTTGAATGTGGTAAAATTGCATTTTGATCAAAATGTCTGTCAGAATTTGCCCCACCCCTCATTAAAATCTCTCCTTTCCTTCATTCTAATAAGAAAAGGGGAAGGGGGTTAAAACCTGTCTTTGTGAATGAATCCTCCCAGGTCGTGAGCAGGCTGAGCTGACCGCGCAGCGACTGGCGGGCCTGGGTTTGAAGTATGACGTTTTGATTCACTCCACTATGACACGGGCGACAGAGACGGCGGACATCATTGGGAAGCATCTCCCAGGTCAGGAGAGACGAGCAGAACCAGCAGTTTAGCACCTGAAATGTCATGGTGTCATCGCCATTGCAACTATTTAACTGCAATAAAAGAGCAGCTGCTGATTGGCCTTACAGTCTGCACAGCACCTTGCCTTTGAAATGGGACAAAATATATTAATTAGAAGGCATTGTTTTGTGTGAATTTTCATACAAGTCGGTGTGTTACACAATAACTTCTGGCTAAGACACTGCCGTCTGCTAGTCACATATAAACTCTGGCCTGTTTGTGTGAGGAAGAGGTGAAGAAGATGAGCTGTGATTTGCTGAGGGAAGGATCTCCTGTCGAACCCGTGCCACGGATTGGCCAATGGAAGCCAGAGTCTGTGGTGAGTGATGCCAGCACTGCACTACAGGAAGCTGTAGGACTACAGCTATGACTTTCTAATTAAATCAGCATAGTGGTAGTAATGATGACCGACTTCATCTCCTGACAGTATCATGAAGATGGTGCGCGAATTGAAGCAGCTTTCCGGCGCTATATTCACCGTGCTGATGTCACACAGAAGCAAGACAGCTATGAGATCATTGTATGCCACGCTAACGTCATCCGCTACTTTGTGTGCAGGTGAGTTCCTTGGTTGTTTATTCCTGACAAACTGTTGTGACTTGGGTCAGACCTCCAGAGCTGATGGGGGCGCCTTCCCTTCTGCAGGGCTTTACAGTTCCCTCCTGAGGGCTGGCTGAGGATGGGCTTGAACAATGGCAGCATCACCTGGCTCACCGTACGGCCCAGTGGCCGTGTGGGGCTCAGGATGCTGGGGGACTCGGGCTTTATGCCCCCTGAAAAGCTCACACGCTCATGACATCTTCCCCTCCTCAAGTGCTCTACATCGCCTCCTGGTGGAACAGCAGCTTGTCTCTAGGGAAAATGCATTGGCAGTTGCCTTCTAATGTTCCTGCAGTAATTCTAATTGACAGAGTGCTGATGTGTATATATGCTTTTAAACGTCACGTTTACCATTTCATCACATCTGTATGGAAAGTACCTCAGAAAAGCATCCGAAAAACCATCAGGAAGACAACTTTTACAGCAGCATGGCTAGTACTAATCAGCTTCAGATCTGAGACTGTGTAATATACTGGTGTGAATGTTAATCAAGTGTATTTTTTAATTATTAAAATAAAACTTTTTTTATGTTGAGAGGATATCTTATTTTTTTAGGAGATGGGGGGGGGGAGTAGTCTGAAACCTGTCATGCAAATGATTGTGTTGACCCTTTGGTGACATCTGTCTCACGCCCTATTGGTTTCTCAGCTAAACTATGTATTGAATGACATGGTGCAGTCCCAGTCATTGTAGGTTCCAAAGCCATGTTTCTCCCATCACTGCTTAACCGCTTTGACCATAATCGCCTCAGCTGAATGTAACAGAAATACCTTCTCGGTACAGCGGTGAAATTCCCCTGGTCAGCAGAAAGCAATTCAATCCAATGTTTACATGTATTAAACTGTAGCACATTTGAGGATGAAGGAGAATGTAACGTGTGTTGAGAGAGAGACGTTGTGGGTTTGTTTGGAGTGTGTCCATGACCTTCACGAAAGGTCCAGGTGGAGCTTCAGACCGAAAAAGGTTTAATAACAGAACAAATGGCAGCGAAAGGCCCTGCTGTAAGCAAACTGCTCCAACAAGTGAGCAGGAGTACTTACACACTTTGAACAGGATGAAACCAGTAACATTTCATAACAAACTGCTCCCCAAAGAGAGACCCCTGCTTTCAAACATGTGCCTTACACTGGAATTGTTTGAGTAAGTGTATTATTACAGCCTCACATCCAACATCTAAATGGACTGGTTTATGTATCCCCCCCACCCAAGAAAAAGACACTACAGGCACTAACAAAAAGTACAAATGGTTAGACTGAATCCTAAAAAATAAAGCTGTAATGTTCTGCAATAAAATATTCTACTAGTAGGTAGAAACAGACTCTTGCATTAAAAATTATATGGTAGATTCTGAGTTTCAATGAAATTCAACAAAACCTCTGTGCCATTTAGGGTTTAAGAGTCCAAGCTAAGTAAACTCATCTTTGTGAAGGAACATCCTGGTCAGATCTGCACTGCCTTCAGTCAGTCAAACTGAGCCTGGGCATTACAGTGGACTTACGCTCACAATTATTTTCTGTCTCTCAGTGGAAGATGTTACCCAAGACAGACCTGTCTTCGTATTACATCACTTCCTGGTATCTTAATACTTACTACACATTTGTAAATTTTCACCTCTATGTAATAAATCAGTTTGTGTGCAACCTCGAAGGCAGTTTAATGACAGTGACTACTTGCAGTAAACTAATGAGAAAACCTGCGTAAAGGCAAAACTACACTTAAATAACAGCATTGTTTTAAAATAAAACAAAAGCTTTTATAAAATGTACATGTTGTGTGGTTCCTGTTAGAAGCTGTGATTGCTTGATGAGACACTAGTGATCTCCTTTATGTCACGTACTAGAGTGCATTGCAAAAGTATTCACCCCCCTAGGCATTCTCGCTATTTTGTTCCCTTACAACCTGGAACTGAAATAGATTTTCAATTTGATTTTAAGTGATGGACCTCCAAAAGAACTACAGATTAATGAAGTTAAAAGGGAAAAAACTTAAATAATTCTAAAAAATATAAAACTGAAAAGTGGTGCGTGCATATGTTTTCACCCCCTTTGCTCTGAAGCCAAAATCACTACCTTCAAAAGACATTTAATTAGTTAAATAAGACCCACCTGTGAGCAATCTAAGTGTCAAATGATCTCAGTATATATAGACCTGTTCTGATAGCCCCCCAGAGTCAACACCAGTGCAACACCACTAAGTAAGGGCTACCACCAGGCAAGTGACAGCATGAAGACCAAGGAACTCTCCACACAGGTCAGAGACAAAGTTGTGGAGAAGGTCAGATCAGGCTTGGGTTATAAAAAAATATCCCAAACCCTGAACATCCTAAGGAGCACCATTAAATCCAATATTAGAAAATGGAAAGATTGTGGCACCACAGCAAACCTGCCAAGAGAGGGTCGTCTACCAAAACTCACAGACCGGGAAAGGAGGGCATTAATCAGAGCAGCAATCAAGAGGCCAAAGATAACCCTGAAGGAGCTGGGCGGCTCCACTGCAGAGATGGGAGTAACTGTCCATAGGACCACTATACTGTAAGCCGCACATTGCACATAGCTGGGCTTCATGAAAGAATGGTCAAGAAAAAGCCATTGCTTACCAAAAAAAATAAGGCAGACCATTTGAAAGGCGTACTGGAGACTCCCCAAACATGTGGAAGAAGGTGCTGTGGTCAGATGAGACTAAAATAGAACTTTTTGGCCACCAAGGACATCGCTATGTCTGACGCAAACGTAACACCTCTCATCATGCTGAGAACACCATCCCCACAGTGAAGCATGGTGGGGCAGCATCATGCTGTGGGGATGTTTTTCATGAACAGGAACTGGGAAACTGGTCAGAATTGAAGGAAAGATGGATGGCGCAAGATATAGAGGAATTCTTGAGAATGCCAAGGGGGGTGAATACTTTTGCAAAGCACTGTAAGTCTCCATTCTTCTTCAAGGGTACCACTTAACGTTTAAAGCTTGACACCCTTTAGTCAACATACCCATCAAAACAGCTGAAAACAAAAGTGTTTTTGTTACCTTTCTCAAAAGGTATAATTTACGTTTCTCTCCTGGGATTCAGAAATTGCAAATTGGTCATAGTGGCCAGTCCCTGAAATATTAAGTACTAAATAAAGCCAAGCCTGACAACTCAAGCATTAAGGCTGTTTTTTACCCTCTAAATGTATTTCCTATTTAGAATTAAAAACCGATATGGTACATTTTAGCAGTATCTAAATAGACTGTTGATCTAAACATCTTTATAAAATGTCAGATTAAAACGAAATAATTGCTGCCGTAACAGTGGCGAAAGCCAGCTGCCTGGCCAGGCTGGACCAATGTTCAGACCGGAGAGTGATGGAGGTGGCTTTGGTAAAGGCGATGGATGTGGTTGTAGCGGGTAGGGCTAGGACTGCCAGAGGAAAGGATGGGGCTACAGGGTGAGCCTGGGGTCCTGGGCCAGTTTTTCACCCCCAACGGGCTAGGCCAGCTTAAAAAACAAAAAAACAAAACACAGACCATCAACATCATCATCTGCGTCACAGGTGAAGCTGATAACTTAGGAGAGACAATCAAGGAACTTCTTGGTAAATGGACTAAATTTAACAACTTCATGCAGATTCAACACTATACGTGGCAGGGAGGGTAAATGTTTGCAAGAGTAATGCAGAAAAGCTGAAGTTGACTCACCTCTGCATTTGAGAAGATGTGAAGCCCTGCATTGTGCTTTTCCATTTGTCAACACAAGGATACTTTTGTGGGTCAAAGTCTACGCCTTTGAGAGCCGACAAGACCTCAATGTCCAGCTTGGTGGGAGACTCACTGGGAGGAAAAGCAAGCTATTTACTTTAAAGAGAAAACGGGTGCAGGGATATCTGGAAGTTGGAACTGTTTTTTGTTGACTTACCCCTCAATGAAAAGACCCTGTCTAACAGGTGGCGGAGTCCTGGCTGTGAGGTCTTCCTGTGAACCATGCAGGGATCTGTATGAAGAGCTGGAGGATTCGGAGCCATCCTTACTTGGCTTTCGATTCTGAAGAGCAGTCGTTGGGTCCTCATCATCCTCGCCCTCCTCGTTCTCCTCCGCCGTGAAGTACTCCTCAGAGCTGATGCTGGATGTGTCCTCGGACTCACCGCCCTCCCGGTCACCCTCGCAGGTCCTGTCTGAAGGGCTTTCTGAGTCCAGAACGGATGCCCTCTCGAATTCTGCCATGAGGTTGGTGATTGGGGAGGGGAAGCCGCGGGAGCTGCTCATGGTGGCATTTTGCCGAATCTCCTGGGCATCTTCATGTGGGCTGTCCTCATCCAGAAAGGCCCCCACAGAGATGGAGTTGCAAATGCTCCGTGTCTTTCCTAGGACGCAAGATGAGACGGCTAACACATAAACACCAAAGTTGCTAGATAAGAGTCTTATCATGGAAATGTAATACACAGTGGCTAAAACTGCTTGCCACATGAATACCTTTAATGCAATCACCGGTCCTGCTCTTCCTGGTCTCCTCTGAATCTGCCTCACTGTAATCCTTCTTGTTCAGATACCCCTCCAGCACCTCCAGGCCATCCGCAGTAGCCAGACTGACAAAGGTGCCCAGAAACTCCCAGTACTCTACCCAGAGGTATCCCAATTCATGAGCCAGTTCCCTGTTGAAGAGCCCCCCCAAGATAACATCAGTTAGAGGTTCATTGTCCAGTGCTAGTCAGTAAACTCTAGGTACAGTCATGTGAAAAAGTACCATCTTTCAGTTCAATGGTTTTATGTATCAGGATATTAAAAAAAGAAATATGATCCTTACCAGGTTCTAAAATTATTTAAAACTAACCTCTGGTGTAAAACACACAGATTTCACTGTGTCATTATTTAACAAAAATGAAGCCAAAATGGAGAGCCCATGTGTGAAAAACTTCAAGTACATGATTCAATAGCTTTTAAAACCACCGTTAGCAGCAATAACTTGAAGTAATTGTCTTCTGCATGACTATCAGTCTCTCACAACATTGTGGATGAATTTTGTCCTACTTTTCTTTACGTTGCTTCGTTAATTGAGGTTTGTGGGCATTCGTTTATTGACAGCTCTGTTAATGTCCCACCACCGCATTTCACTCGGGTTGAGGTCTGGACTTTGACTGGGCCATTGCAACACATTGATTTTCTTTTTCAGCCATTCTATTGTAGATTTGCTGGAGTGCTTTGGATCATTGTCCAGTTGCATGACCCAATTTTGGGCAAGCTTTAGCTCTTGGACAGATAGCCTCACATTTGACTTTACAATACTGTGGTATACAGAGGAGTTCATGGTCAACTCAATGACTACAAGGTGCCCAGGTCCTGTAGCTGCAAAACAAACCAGATTCATCACCCCTCCACCACCATGCTTGACAGTTGGTATGCTGTGTTTGGTTTTCGCCAACATCTCCACTTTGGTCTGGTCTGTCCAAAGGACATTGTTCCAGAGGTCTTGTGGTGTGTTCAGACGCAACTTTGCAAAGCTAAGCCGTGCTGCCATGTTGTTGTTAGAGAGAAGAGGCATCTCCTGGCAACCCTTCCAAACAAGCCAAACTTGTTCAGTCTTTTTCTGATTGTACTGTCATGAACTTTAGAGTCTGAGAAGTAGCTCTAGGGTTTTTTGCAGTTTCTCTGAGCATTGCACGGTCTGCCCTTGGGGTGAATTTGCTGGGACGTCCACTCCTGGGAAGATTGGCAACTGTCTTGAATGTTTTCCATTTGTGAATAATCTTTCTCACTGTAGAATGACAGATGTCAAATTATTTGGAAATGGCCTTATAACCCTTCCCAGATTGATGGGCAGCAGCAATTGCTTCTCTAAGATCATCGCTGATGTCTTTACTCCTTGGCATTGTGATAACACACACCTGAATGCTCCAGACCAGTAAACTTCTGCTTTTATAGAGGGGGTCACACTTGCTGACGATCAATTAATCAAGAGCATTTCGTTAGCAGCACCTGGCTGCTACTTACCCTATTAATTCCTATAGAAGCAGTAAGGATGACACAGTGTAATATGTTATGTGTTGTTGTTCATCTGAGGTTGTATTTACCAAATTTTAAGACCTGTTAAGGACCAGATTATTTTTTACTATGTCCTGATACATAAAACCTTAGAACTGAAAGAGGGTGTACTTTCTTTTTCACATGACAATGACAGCTCGAATTAATTAGGCAAGGACTTTGACAGTAGACTCAAAATAGTTATCAGATGACCATACATGTATCATGCCGGATGTTTTCTGTTAACGGAGACTTTCCTGCATCATTGAGCTAAGCCTCTGTGCCCATGATCAGAAGGTCGCCGGTTCGAGCACGGCTTCGGCACGTCTGTGGCCCTTTGAGCAAGGTCCTTAATCCTCAGCTCCCTGGGCTCCACCACAGGTGGCTGCCCTTTGCGGTCAGCTTGCTCTCACCAACATAGAGCAAGCTGCGAGAGGCGTTAAGAGAATCTCCATAAAGTCAATTATTATTATTTTCAACCTTCTTTACTCTCCACACACCTGCCAACTCGTTCTGCACCACGGTTAGGGTCAGATTTGAGAATGTGGTGGAAATACGAGGCCCGGGCTCTGGGGGGATTTTTCCATGTCTTGCGAAACTCCTCAGCCTGCAATAAAAAAAAATTAAACCATTCATAAACTACAGAAACGTCTACATCTACTTCAGTGTTCTGCATTCTACATGCATCTAGACATTTACAACAATTCCTGTACCAACAAATCAAATATATTTTGTAATAAAACAGGAAACCTACAGACACAAAATTAATGATGCTACCTTAGTCTGGCTGAGTGGACCAGCAACAGCTCTAACTGTCATGACAGGATCTTTGGGATTTCCTTGTAGTTCAGGACCCAGCCAATGAGGAACTGGATCCAGGTGCTCATGTGACCAGGGAGCTCCAATCACAGGCTGGGAGGAATTGTCTGTGGCCCTCATTAAGGGTACATAGTACTGATCTGGTTTGAGAAAAGATGTCCAGATGAAGAACTATGTCAAATACCTCTGCCAGTATGAATGACCCTGGATATTTACCTTCCAGGTATTCTTTAATCTTTTGTTTTATTTCCTGAGTTTTATTTTTCCTTTCACAAATGACCTGTGAAAAAAAGCAAAATTATTTCAGATGGTGAGTACTGAATACGGGATTTCCTGATCAGGTTTTTTTGCCCCAATACCAATGAGAGTCATTTAATATGTAGTATCTGCTGACACAGAGTCCCGATCCAATACCTATATTTTCCTAGATAATAGGCACAGTTGCACAGTGCACACTTCAAGTACATTAACGTTATTAAAATCAATTAATTGTATATGCTCCCCAATTGAATAACTCTGTAGTGCACTAAGGTTTTTTATTTCAAAATAAAAAGGTAAACAAACTAAAAGATATAAATTGTTCCCTCAATTCCAATTAGTGCAGCATCGCAGCAGTAAAACTAGAAAACTCAAAATGAGCAATATAATCAAAATTCCACTTCAACTTGCTTAACATAAATATTCACACTCACGACAAATAAGAATCACAATTCCGCTTAGTGCAGCATTACAGAAAAACAACAGATAGAACATCCAGAACAACAGAAATACAAATTCCATTTGAAAGTGGGACAGCAGCTTAAACATGGAATAAAAAATCAGGTGCTGTATATTGGAGTAGCAAAGGTACAGTAAAACCTAAATATCAAAATAAAATTGCAAGGCACTCTTTTGTTATAAAGTAGTTTACATTAAAATATTATTTTTTTAGGGGCTGTATTAAATTAGTATTAAGTACTAAGGTAGTATTGAACGCAGGTCCGTTACTACCGCCTCGTGAAATGCTTGTATTGCAGACATTAGAAGAGGCTATTGGACGCCTTTTGGTTTTCATTTTAAAATATACGCACACTGCAGACATTTCAGAGGCGTGTCCTCTATCTGTGTATAACATCACATGCTCTCAGTTTATGACACCTGTGTGACCGCTGACTTAAAACAAAGGATCAGGCTTGTACTCAATACAGCCAATACTGATCAATTAAAAAATGCAGACTGGCTTCCGATCCGATACTTGAGTTTGGACTGGGATATCCTTACTGAACACAATAAACACTGGAGGCTAAGCCCTGTAATGTATTGTGTGCTCAGGCCCACTTACACTGAAGGGTTTCTGGTTGTACTTGTTTTTGCAGTTTTTGTCAGTATCTGGATGTGAGCACAGTACATTCACCACCTCAGGACACCCAAACTTGCAGGCGAAGTGAAGCGGAGTTTCAAAAGCCTGAAGAAGTAGGAGACATACCAAAGTGACACTTCAGCATCACAATAACTGCTCTGCTGGAGGTATCAAGGTACAGGTGGGTACTGACTACTTTATCAGGGATGTTGAGGTACCAGTAAGTATTCACTACTTTGTCAGGAGTGTTGAGGTATCAGTGAGTACTCACTGCTTTGTCAGGAGTGCTGAGGTATCAGTGAGTACTCATAGTCAGGAGTGTTGAGGCTTTAGTAAGTACTCACTGCTTCATCAGGCGTGTTGAGGTTTTAGTGAGTACTCACTGATTTGTGAAGCATGTTGAGGTATAAGTGAGTACTCACTGCTTTGTCAGGAGTGTTGAGGTACAGGTCTACAATATAGCGGATTCGGTTCCTCAGCATGTCTTCCTTGTCGTCAGGGTACATGTGACGCATGAATTCTGGGTTCTCCAGGGTGTCCAGGAGAAGCTGTGCAATACCAGGCTGGTTCTCCTTGGCAGCCACGTGCATAATGTTGTACCGGCAGCCTTCCTGCAAAATCCAAGTGGTTATTGGTATTTGGTTATTAAGAAAATTTCTGTGCATCATAACTAGTAATGCTGTATATGTTGCCATGGAGACTGCATCCTTCTCTACCTGCACTATAGTGGGATTGTCTCCTGAACCAATGAGGTAGCGAGGATTGCTCCACACTAATTCGCTGAAGGCCGCCCGATCCCCATTCTCAACAGCTTTCCTCAGCTTGCCAGTCAGATCCTGTGTGCGTGGGGTCTTGTAGTTATTTGCCCGCTCCCCATTCAGGTGCTCCACTTCTGGATTGTGCGGCTCGTCTGATGGGACAGAGATGTCACACGGGGATCCCCAAACCCATGCTTCATTTCATGGCACCAGAGCTTCAAAAGTCACGCCGCTCAAATATTTACACCCCTGAATCAAGGTTATTAGGAAACAATATGCAAAAGATAAATTCAGCTTACAAGCAGAGCACATTGTTAAGTTTAATTACTGGTTTAAAAGAACTTGATCTCTGTGCCCAGCTGGTTTACAGTGTTTCCTTTAATAACAGTGAGACTGTCTTTATGGAAACAAAATATTGCCAAGATACACCTGCTGCATTCTTCAATCACCCAGCCAGGGGAATCATTTGTCTAAGGGCAAAATAGAGCATTCCATATTTCATTTACACATATTTTACTGACAGCTAAGCAGTTTAGCACAGCTTTTGAAAATGTCAGCCAGTTCAAGGAGAAACGCAGAAGAGGATAAAGGAAAATCCCGGCACATCCAGATCGCCGACCTGGCTTCATCGATGACAGGTCTGGTGTTGTCTTGCAAGGTGAGGGAGAGCTCTCGCTGCTGCCTCTGGCAAACTTTTCAGCAGCCTCTCGGCTGGAGAAGATTTTGAATCGGGATCCCTTCATCTTCTTCACAGCCTTCATCGCATCTTTCTTATTTTCATAAACATGGACTGTCTCTGTGGGGGGTACAAGTAGATGGTATCACCCAAATCAGGCTTTTTCTACTCTTTAAGTATCACTCAGGCTACACAGACTGTCTGAGGCATTTAACCCAAACACCACTAAATTAGTATGGTATTGTTCTGAATGATCTCACTTTTGTCTCATATATGTGGAAACAAATCAGGAAGCCATTTTCCTTTCAGACGTAATGCAATACTGGGATCTGAAATACCATTTCACAGTACAACAGCAAAGGGACTCACCATCGTCGAGAAATCCGTCAAGCACTGGGGGACATACCCCGTAGAACAGGGAAGGACATTCCTGCCTGTCCTCCTGTTGGGTAAATCCATCCTCTGGGTTGACACAGCTGGTTGATATGTCTAGTCTGGCCACAGATGGCTCCTCGGGGGGGTTCAGCCCCAGGCTGTAGCCAAAGTTACCCTCATCGCACACGTTTGACGGGGAGGCGTCTGTGTTGCTGTTCAGCTCTGAAGCTTCTCCGTCACTTCTCTGGCTCTCCAGGATAGCATTGGCTAGCTTTTTCTCAAAGAGGGCTCTGGTGGTAGCCGTGATGGGGCCACACTTGAGGCCCGCGTTGATGATCTCCAAGCGGAGCTCATCCGGGCCCAGGGTCCGGAGCCGGCTCAGGACTGCCTCCATGAGCTTTGTACCTGAAGGGTTATATAGTTATACTCAATGCTTTGTTCCAATGAAAGAAAACTTTGGAAAATAAATGTTTTATGAAATATTCATAAGCCTTCTGACTGAAGCTTAAAAGCAGAGTTGCCAACTTTTGTCAGCTGGCTGGAGTGAGATTTTCAATTACAGAGAAGTCTGCACACACATTGACATGCATGTAAGAGTTTTATTACCATGTAAATAGTCTGTAGGGTTTGCAAACTACCCCAACGCTTTTGATGTAGCTAATTTTAGATTTAGAATGGGATTATATAAATTTGCTGTAATATTTCTGCGTGAGCGTGGGAGTCTGAAAGCGTGAGTGTCACGCCAGATGCGCGAGAGTCGGCAACCCCTTAAAAGTTAAATCAATACGTATAAGCATCTAAATGTAGTCCCCTGATATTTAGAGCTCAATGAACATTTTCCGTTAACAGAAAACAGTTCAGAACTGTTTGTCTAAGACTGACGAAGTAGGTACGGACACTTAAATGACAAAATAACTAAGAAGCATGCTTAAACCTATTAACAGACAAATGTACTTACAGTTAATGACAAAGTACACCTGTCCCATAAAATTTAAGTGTACGAATGAATAAATACTTTCCGTACTAGGAGATCATATCAGTCGGATGTTTATTAAATCAGTTAAGCTGCCTTATCTGACGCATGTCATCGCTATCGGTTCAGAACCTAACTTAGTTGCATTCTTCGGATCCCCCTCGCGCATCCTACTTCTGATAACCGTCAACACTTGCGTTTTAATGGCACCGGAAACACCCTCCTTTCTTAAGCAGCGATGACAAACAGCAGAACTGTCGGTGGGTGATCTACGATTTATTTCTAAAAACTATAAAGGTCCCACAGTCAGACAGGACCCTGAGAAGAATACGCAATAGGAAATCACAGATCGTGCGCATGCGCAGTGTGGAGGGGCGGTTCCTGCACTCCGGAAAGGTATTTGACACGTGGGTGGGGTTGCCAGGTCTGTGCATGGAGATGCAGCCGTACAGTGACCGTGACTTCGTTTCAGTAATATTAATATATATTCTAAATACATATGAGTGCCTCGGTGATGTGTGACAATGGACCTTCCCAAAGGCAGGAATCCTGATGATTATGATCACTTACGTTATACATATATATGATATTGCATAGGCAAGCGAATTTGGCGTCATTTTTATATGTGCATAGCATAACTAAAAGACGGATTCATGGTAAATCTTATCCTGTGGCCTGTACTACGAAGTGGGGTTACTGGTTTATCGGGGTAACTTGTCGGATTTAAGGTAGTCTGGGAAAAACGTAAGTGAACGAATATGAAGTCCATTTAAACTGTGGTACCTTAAATCCGACAAGTTACCCCAATACGCCAATAACCCCGCTTCGTAGTACAGGCCACTGGTCATTGGCTGTTTATGGCTGGGGATCACTGATTTTTTTTTTTTTTTTTTAAACGACCTTACAAAACACAAAGAAAAATTAAATTACTAAGTACTAATACTCATTTACTCCTATTATACTTGTAATTAACGACATAATAAAAATGTAACGCTAGTTGAGTGTCACTTTTAATAATTATAATTAACGTGTTAGCTATACCTTATGGTGGAGGGTTTCAGTTGTCTCAACGATTATTTTAATACGTCTGTTGTACAGCTAACGTACAACTAAACCATAACTCCGTTCTCTACCCTACTACAACAGATGGGAAAAAATGAAACCATAAATCAGAACGGTGTTAAATGTCATACGATTATTGGTCGGTTTGGCTAATCGCTAGTTTTACTCGTTATTCAGTTTTTCGACGACTTCTTGGTATAAGTTCGACTTTATGTGGATCGTCAGTAAAAATGTGTACGTCGAAGCGATTTACCAGAGCGTCCGTCTTTCACATGTCCACCTCCTTCTTCTTCTGCTTTACAAATTTTTCCCGGAACTCCGTCTTGGCACCGATGTGGAAACACCGCCCCCCGCCGGGAGTTACGACGAAATGCTTTCAACTCCTAAAAACCGTCCCATGCAAATACAACTCAGCACAAACGTCAACTGAAATACAAGAACTGGCCCTATTGTGGATGGTAAACCTAGTTTTACATCTTTTCCAAACTCATTTGGTTGGTAAGGGCAATGTGCGGTTAAACATTTGTGCCTGTGATCGGAAGGTCACTGGTTCCAGCTCGGCCTCAGCAAGTCTGTGGGTCCTTGAGCAAGGCCCTTAACCCCCAGCTCCCTGAGCACCGCTACAGGTAGCTGCCCTTTGTGGTCAGCTTACTGTCACATACAGAGAGCAAGATGGGGAGGTGAAAAGAGAACTTCCCCAAGGGGATCAATTATTATTATTATCATCATCATTCCCAGAGGAATCTTACTTTTAGGAGCTGAATTACTGCAATTAAAACATTCAGGAAGAATGTGTTTCATACACATACACTCACCTAAAGGATTATTAGGAACACCATACTAATACGGTGTTTGACCCTTTCGCCTTCAGAACTGCCTTAATTCTATGTGGCATTGATTCAACAAGGTGCTGAAAGCATTCTTTAGAAATGTTGGCCCATATTGATAGGAAAGCATCTTGCAGTTGATGGAGATTTGTGGGATGCACATCCAGGGCACGAAGCTCCTGTTCCACCACATCCCAAAGATGCTCTATTGGGTTGAGATCTGGTGACTGTGAGGGCCATTGTAGTACAGTGAACTCATTGTCATGTTCAAGAAACCAATTTGAAATGATTCGAGCTTTGTGACATGGTG
>JAODKC010000010.1:286589-308669 GCA_026777985.1 Mormyrops attenuatus | reverse complement strand
TGATTGGTTGCTTAGATAATTGCATTAATGAGAAATTGAACAGGTGTTCCTAATAATCCTTTAGGTGAGTGTATTTAGTAACGTTGTAATCAATTATCAAATAATGCAACAAAGTAGTTTAACATTTTCTATCATTATGCACATCCATTGAATTTTCCCCACTGTTAGTGAAGGGAAACGATTTCTTGGTGGATTTTAAAAGCATGAAGTGGCTACGTTTCGATACAAATAAAGGCTTAGACTTTGAACACCAGTCAGATTCTGAGCCGAGTCAGGAAATAAGGAACAGACCCACGTATCTTATACAGGCTGAACCTACAGCTATGGATGAATGCTACAGAAGGGTTATCAACCACAGCCTTGGACGCTGCTGTTCAAAGAGGCATTGAATAACATCGGTCAAAGACCAGAAGGCTGTAGGCTCACATCCCACGGGGGACAGCACTACTCACTTACAAAACTTAATCTGCTCTTACAAATGACCCATCCTTTGGACTTGAGACGCGGTGAGTATGGCAGATTCGGACAGTCCAGTCTGCTCGATTTTTTTGTGAAGACTACACTCCCAGAAAATGCAGACAGCAGCATTATGAAAACATATAATCTGAGATCAAAGCTCTTACTTACTTCCATGCATTATAGCCCAGGTAAAATTACATTAAGCGCCCTCTTACGTGTAAATACATTTCCATAAAAATATTTACGGCCACTCTTACAGGGGTTAAACGGCTGTATTAAGTATCACGACTAACATTTAATGATAGTAGATATTAAATAATAATTACTTACAGCACAGCCAGTACACAACAACGTTTGGATCATAGACAATATTAACAAAATCAGTAATGCTTCTGGACCCTTAACTGTAACATTTCCAGACACTTTCCTGCAGTCTCAACACAGAGTTAGCCAAATTAGCACCCACAGGCTCAACAAAGCAGTTGTTAAATCAAACTTTTATTTCATAATTACCATCATATTTTTTTTTTCCTTTTTTGCCTTGTAAATTTCCTTTTTTTGTTTGCACATCTAAAACTCGTATACAGGAGTCTAAGCAAAACACCACACAACCACAAGGTTGACACAGAGTCTACTGCCACCCGCCAGTGTCTCCCCTTGCCGTTGGTTTCTTCGGAACTGCGAGGGTGTTTGTTTCTGTACAGCTCCCTCCCATGGTCAAGAAGTCCAACTTGTGCTTCCGTCTTCCAGCCGTAAGTGGAGCCCGCCCCTCCCCTGTGTTCGCCTATCAGGACGTTATGGTGCTGGCTTTGCATAGATGGAAGGTCACAATGTACAGCAGCCCCGCCCCCACCTAGTCTTCCAATGAGTTTAGAGCTGTCTGTTCCTCTGGTAACCATGGTAACCTATCAAACGGTTGCAATTGGTGTTCATCTAGAAACAATTATAAAGCCCAATCAACTCGATTTGTATCCTATCCACAACATATACACATTTCTTTTGTCTCTTTTTTTTACAGAAACTAAATAAGATACTTTAACATTGATTTGTCTGCATATCTAAATTAGGCAAAAAGAAGAACAATTTTTTTTTACTTTGTCAGAGTAATTTCCATGTACCAAACACTGTAAAATAAAAATCACTGTCAGCGAGACAGCGTCTCCCTCGGATAAATAATGAAAGATCTTATATTAAAGACCCAAATAAAATACAGCTGAAGTGAATTCTGCAAAAAAGTACAAATTCATATAAATGACTGTACACTGAGGATAAGAAATTTACATTTTTCAGTATTCAGAAATTCACTTTGCATGGGAAAGGTAAAAAAAAAAAAAAAGTTTGAGAAGATTGATATATTACTATCAAGTTTTAGTCATGTATAGAAGGTATTTTGTGAAGTGTCTTTCTCTCTGAGGCCGACAGCCACTGTTCGTCACCTGTGTGACACAGTTCCTTTGTCAGTGTGCCCAGCACGCCTGTGACACACGTACAGCACTCCGTCATTGAAACGCTGTTAAGGAGCGTCCGTGTTCGGTGGCCGGCCACAGCTACCGTGCCTCCACCTCCTTGTGGCTGCGGGAGGGGGAGTAATCGCGAGGGTCCGGCACAGTCCTGCGGGGGGAGGTGGGCCGGCCACTCCCAGTGGGGACCAGGGGCGGCGGGGCCCCCAGTGTGGCGGCGGGCGGCGTCCGGTTCAGGAGCCCGCTGTGAGGGGCGGATGGACTCAGCCTGGGGTAGTGCAGGCCCCCGAGTGCCGACATGAAGGGCGGCATGTGGGGCAGGTGGCCCTCCATCGGTGACTGGTGCAGCTGGTGCAGTCGGGCCCGGTCTAGCTCCTCCCGCAGCCGCAGACGGTCCCGCTCCTGTTCCCGCCGGACCTCCAGCAGCTGCTGCTCATGGTGCGAGTAATCGTGTGGCTCACGGTCCCGGAATGGCCGCTCTGAGTCGTACAGGCCCGGGAAGCGCTGGCCTGGCAGCTCCAGGCGCCGCTGCAGGTCCAGACTGTGGTAAGCCTCTCGCAGGGGGGTCCCCCAGGCGAAGGCTGGGTGGGGCAGGCGCTCGCGGCTAGCAGGCAGCGGGCTCACCCCCAGGAAGTGGGGCATGCGGGCGCGGTCCAGGCTGCTGAGGCTGCCCATGGTGTGCATGGGGCCTAGAGGGAGGGGCAGCGAGTGTGGCAGGTGGGCACCGTGCAGGACGCTGGGTACGGAGGGGTCGCTGCAGCGGGGCGAGGCCTGGGAGTGCCGGGGGAGGTGGTGAGCGGGGAGAGGCCGGGGGGCCGAGTCCGAGCTGCCTGTTGGCACTTCCTGCTCATCTTTGCGCTCTTCCTTGATCTTTAGCTCATGCTTGGCATAGTGCAGCACATCCGCGGGGGGCGGGTCCTTGGGTGGAGCGTGCGTCTCTGGGAGGGCAGGCTTGGTGCCGGGCGAAGGGCGCCGCTCCTGGCTCTCCTTCACCTTGACGTCCAGATCCCTCTGGCGCTCCAGTGGCTCCCTGTCAACCTCGCGATGCCGCTCTACACTGCCGCCCTGGTGGCGGCCCATGTCGCTGGCGCTGCTGCTGCGGATCAGACTGCTGATCTGGTAGCTCGCTGGGGTAGAGGCAGGGGACGAGCGATTGGAGTGACGGGAGTCCCTGAGTAGTGACAGAGAGGAGGGAGAATTTATTAAATCATATATCCAGCTAATTTGGGAGCAGAGAACAGCAGGTACAATGCACTTCTTAAAAAGACTAAATCAGGAGTCCTAACACCTTAGTGATAAACAAATAATTATGTACAAATATAAATTATGTACTTTTGATACATCTTCAGAGGGAGGAAAAAACTGCAGTTCTTCATTTCCCTGTTAGGGGGCAGCACTGACCTCTCTCGCTCCCTTTCCTCCTTGGCGATGGACGACTCCCTTTTCTCTGACTCCTTCTCCGAGCGGCTCCGCTCTGGCTCGGGCTTGGGCCACTGCGGGGGTGTGGGGAAAGACGAGGGGGTCCGGTGCAGCCGGTTCCAGGGGTCGTGGTGAGGGCTGCCAAAAGCCGGCAGCCCGTGGCCCTCCTTGTGTCCGAAGATGCCAGGAGAGGCTTTGGAGGAGGAGAACAGCATGCTGTCAACAGGAAGCCTTAAGCAATGCCAGCTCCGATATTACGAGCTGGCCGACTGGGCATTAGGTTAAATACCGATTTATTTTCACAGGATTGTGCAAGGCTTATATGCATTCCTGATCACAACCAGAAGGGGGCACACAGTTCACACCAATGACCAAATAGGGGACTGACGCTGAGCACTGCATACAACTACATAACGAATCTTCATTCCTCGATGGTGAAGAGACTGACTCCCAGCCTCAGTCATTACTAAGAACTGACATGTTGAGTGAGTCATAGCCAATGAGTGCAGAAGTTGACCCAGTGAAGCCAGATTTGGGGTATTAATGGGATTGAGCTTAGGGTCTAGTTTGATCTGATTGCTTTTAATTGGGTCTCTAAGACTGCTGAGGACCTCCCCACCTCCGCAGCCTCACCTGGAGGAAGCGGTACCTGCCTACCTGGGGCAGGGCGGGGGCTGGCGCTTACCCAGGGAGGGGCTGCCCAGTCCTCCGAACGCGTTGGCTGAAAGGTTGCCGAGGCCACCAAAGGTACCAGAGCGACTGAGAGGATCTGTAAAATGCCAGATAGGGGGGTTAGCTATGAAAGGCCCCCCCCCACCTCAGCCATCCCACGGGAAAGTCGCTTCTTGGCTTTTCGATTTACGAGAAGCTCTTCCCTCCAGGTTCTAATCAGCAGTTGGATCACCGACCCCAACTGACGTCACGTCAATGAGGCCGTGTCCTAGAGTCCAGGGTCCACTGCTGACCTGGAAAAGTTTCAACTGCTATTTCTGGCTTTTGGATGATTTTGTTAAATGCTCAAGGTCCTGCAGGTGCTCGGAAACGTCCTCGGTCCTAATATGCCAGCAGAGTCGTATTCACTGGACCCACACCTCAAATCAGCAAGCTGCAAAAATGCTGAAGTGTGTTTGTCCGGGAGTCAAAGCTGAGGTTCATGGCTATCGGTGTTTAGTGACAGATATAACCCGCGATTAACTGACGAATTCCCAGCTAGAGAGGGAGATGCGGCAAGCGTCTCAAAGCAGACATGGCGCGCTAGCCGGTTACCATAGCGATGAGAGAATGGCAATAAGCCAAAGTGTCCCTTCCCAAACCTGGTCACTATCTTCAGCGGGAGTGTCTCACCTGCCAGGGCACTGGTGGGAAGGAAGTGGCTGTGGTGGGGGGAGGGGCCATATGGGGATGCCGCAGGGTGGCCGGAACCTGTAGGGGGCAGAGCAACAGCTCAGCTAACCTGCACAGCAGCCCACTCTGACTCAACACATACTACACCATTAGGCACTATGCCCCCTGGTGGATGGTCTTGGGATGGTCAGGGATGGTTTGGTTTCTGACTCACTGCACATCATAGCTGTTCTATGGATTTCCCCCCTGGAAGGCCACACTACTGGTCTTTATTTGCAAATAAATCTTTAATCATTCCACTTTTTGTTGAATTAACACTAATACTGGTTTCGTTTCCATGGTGAAACTTGCGGCATGTGTCTGGGCCAGTGGCTATCGGGATATTTAAATACATTAACTTGTAGCAGGGCCAGGCTGTGACCCTTGTTCTTAAGCTGAATTGTTCCTGTTAGACTCAAAATAAAATTACAAGCTGCTTCAGATTATTCTATTGACTAGGCAACAGAAACAAATGGCAGCAAATAACATTTTAGGCAATGATCAGAATGCATGCCCGGATATGTCTAATGCGTTTGGAGACACTGGGTCAGTAATAACAGCGCCATCCTTAGTCAGTACAGGGAAATGCAGGGAGAAAAGGACCTACTGTGTCTAGGCCCCTGACCTGAGGAGGAAAAGAGAGGTCGGGCCAGTTCGTGGGGATACGCCAGCCCCGGGAAGACTGCGGCGGGGCCTGGCGAGCGGCTCAGCAAGTCCAGCTTCCCGCTCAGGTCCAATTTGTGGGGCTCCAGCTGCATCTGCTGGTAACACAAAGGGGGCACAGATTAAACCAGAGAGGAAGGCAGGGGGCCATGTGTCATGGCAACCTCTGCTAGCCCCGGCGACCAGTGCCCCTCCCCCCTCCTACTCACCTTCATTTTCTGCTGATGCTGGTGAATCTTCCAAGCAATCTGCACATGGATAGCACACCACTTCCCCGGCTTCTGGAAGACCCAAACAGGACACAAATGACAGAAGTCAGTGTTACCTTCAGAACGTGAATTTTCATTTTACAGGGTCGTTCTGGAAAACCCATTAATATTCATAAGAAACGCTACCTGATTGACCAGTGAATGCCTTAGAATTCACCGACCAATCAGGTAGCTTTTCTCATGAATATTAATGTGTGTCCCCAAACCACCCCCTAAAATGAAAATTTGCCTTTAGGACAGCTCAAAATGTCCAAAGGGCGCCTCCATTGGCTGGGGAACATGGAAGTCAGCCCACAGATGAGAAAATGGAGTCGTCCCTACCCTGACCAATGTCCTGAAGGGGTCTGACACCTGTGGTGAGACAGAAAGAACCGTCATGAGTTTTTGATAATGACAGGAATTAAAGACAGGGTGTCACAGTGAAGGTCACCCAGCAGGACAGGTGCGAAAGCTCGTCAGACATATTGGGAGCCTCACCCGGGGGTCTTTCTGCAGCAGTGTGTGTGGGGCTGCCCCAGGCCGCACACCCATGTCCTGGCACACACAGAAACACACACGCGTGTTAACAAAAGTACAAGAATTTGGCTTGTATATTATATGAGCAGGAAATGTCCAAAAATAATAAGAAAATATGAGATATATCCAAAATGCCTGACTTTGACTATTGGGAATTAAAAACCTTACAGATAATTACCAGTTTGTAGGGAATATAAAAAAAGCAGTAGTACACACACGCATACACCACTATACTACCAGAAGGGTCTTAAGGAATAAGCATGTTTCACAGCCCCCGCCCAACGTCTCCCCCGCCCCCCGCTCTGTGGGTGTAGCCGCCACTGACACCATGCTGACTGTTCAGGTGGTTCCGGTTCTGCATGTCGGAGAGACTCACCTTGGGCTGAAAGGCGCCCTGCAGTTGGCTGAAGGGTCCAGCATGGGGCAGCAGAGGGCCCAGGCCTGGCATCCCTGGGGGGCAGGTGGGGAAAAACTGGAAGGGGGCAAAAAGAGGCTGTCAGATACCCCCCGGCAGCCTGCAGACTTCCTGCCCCAGCAAACACGTCGTTCACGCTTTCAAATGCAAACCCCTCTAGGAGTCTGTGAACTTATGCTGGCGTTCATTAAACAGCCCCCCCACCCCCCCGCGCATCAGCCAACAACCGTCAACAACCAGCATCAGGCACTAAAGTGCCCATCTGTCTCAGAGGGGAATCCCAGCATAACACCCTCAGCCCAATGGGACTCACGCTGTGCCTCAGGAAAGGGCTGTCCAGCTTCGGAGCATACTTCTCAAACTGGAAGACAGAAGACGGGGGAGAATCGCGTCAGCGAAGACGGCATTCCGGAGTCTGGATAACGAGCAGACATTCTGAACGAGTGCTGAGCTGAGTGCGGGCGTAGTCAGGCTTCGCCGATCGGCCTGCCGTGAACACCCACGCCCAGACAAGCATGCTGCCAGAAATGGTGGTGCAGGGCTCTCAGAAAGCCAAGATGACAAGAATCCATGCTTTGCGAAACACTCCTCAGAATAGACTTGCTATCGCCCCCTTGTGGAAGAGACTATGGGCTATGATTTTATGCCACGCAAATGCTATGTCCCAGTTTCCGGAGTCCGATCTGAGCCTGGCTTATGCCTACCTGGGGGCAGTGTCGCAGTCATACACCACCCCCATTAAAGCCCACTTCTCTGCTATACTCTCCAGCTCCCGTTAAACGATCAAAGCAATGAGAGCTTGTGATGGTGTTTACGCTTTAAACGGCCAGACGTGCCTATAAGCAAGCTGAAGTAGTGTCCTGAGCTCTGTTGAAACCCTGAGCGGCCCTGGAGCTCCCGTACATGCATCTAAGGCCCCACCTACACATGCACTTTGGTGACCCAAACACGGTACAGCTCCCCTTTTTCCCCGTTACCCTGGTTTCTTTGGGGGGGGGGGGGCGGTGCTACTTATCCTCACGTTTTGGGCCCGGGTACGCACCATGGGCGGTGCTGCGGGGGGAGTGATGATGGTGGCCGGGGGCAGGGCGCCGGGGTAGGGCGTGAAGGTGTGCTGGTGGGTGTGCTGGTGCTGGTGCGTGTGCTGGTGCTGGTGCTGGTGGAACTCAGCACGCAGGAGGGAGGGGGCCGGCGGACCCCCACTGCGATCCGAAGACTGAACCAGGAAGCGGCTGTTCAGCTCCTGCCGAAGAAGGTTGTGCTCTGGAGAAGAAGGAAGGGGTGGGACTTAGTAGGAAGAACCACATGCCCCCCCCAAAGGGGGAGGCTTCCCATGTAAGGGGTCCATTGTGGTGTGCGGTCATGCACCAATCAGAATCATCAGTCACGAGCAGCAGAGAATGCTGGGAGTCACCCCTGCTGACCTCACGCTGACCCTTCTTCATACTTTGAATACGCAGGTGGTTGGGAGGCTCTGCTTACCAGGATAGCCTGCACCAGGGTGGTGTCCTGCGATGCCATTGGTCGGGAGTGTCGGAGGTGGTGGCAGCGGGGTGGGGCTCGCGAACATGGCCGGGTGCCGGTGGGCGGGGCTCGGCAGGGAGTAGCCTGGGAGACTGGAGATGGCGAGTGGCGGAGCTGCAGAGGGAGAGGCGCGGCTCACCGCGTGGTGAGATGAGGGGATGTGGTGCCGGGAGGGACCAATGCCTGCAGAGCTGCTGCTGCTGCTGTGGGGGCGTGGAAGAAAAGGGGGGGGGGGCACTTAAATCATCAACAGGCAGCGCGAGAGAGTGAAAACAGGTGTCACAGGATCATGGAGGTCAGGGGGCAGGACGCGGAGACACTCACCTGATACTGTGTGGACTGTCGTACGGCAGAGACGAGTGGCTGGGTAGAGGCAGGGCGTGCCGCTGAGGTGGCGGGACCCGCTGCCCCGGCTGAGGCTGGGTCTTCACGAGGGGGGGCGTGGCCGCTGACGCAGCCACCTCTTTCTTGATTGGCCGTGGAGGCGGTGAAGGCGCGCGAGTGCTGGAGGGCGGAGCGGCGGCCGCTGCGGGGGCTGGCGAGCCGGTAGGCGGGGAGGCGGGAGTGGGACTGGCGATGGGGGGGCCGAATGGCACCTCGCTGCTCTGCTCCTGGCTGCGCTGGAGGCCCGATACCTGGGCGGAGCTGCAGGTCTTGGAGTCGCGGCTCTCATTCGCGGTCAGGCCTGCGATTTCAACACGCCGATTTCAAACAGCGCCAGAGGCGATTGTTATGGTTCTTACGGCACACTGTGACTTAATAAATAATACTACTTTACTGATCCCCAAGGGGAAATTCTCTTTATGCCTCCCTCCACTTGCTCTCTGTAGACGACAGCAAGCTGGCTGTAAAGGGCAGCCCCCCCATAGCAGCACCCAGGGAGCTGGGAGGTCAAGGGGCCACAGACGTGCCAAGGCTGGGCTCGAACCGGCAACCTTCTGACCACAGGCACAGAGGCTTAGCCCACAGAGCCACACACTGCCCCAGTGGTGAAGAGCTGCTAGTCAGGTGATGTCCTGCCCACAGGTACAGCCAATCCAAGCAAGTCTAATAAGCTTTCCGAAGTGCCAAGTCAAGGTGAACCCTCTTGCGGTTTTTTGCAAAGCACGAGGAGCAGAAGCATGGTACTGAATGGCGAGGCTCACCGAGCTCAGCCCATGGGCCACAGCCTTCCTGCAATCACGAGACTCTGTCAGACATTAACAGGCCCGACAAGCCACTGGATCCTCAAATACCTTAAAAAAAAGCACCCCCACCCATTTAATCTCGCTCTGGGGCTTAGGAGACCCCTACTTAATGAGGAACGGGTTTCACACAGACACACGCACTGCTCACACTGAGCTCTCCTGTGATTCCTCAGTAATTTCACCACAGCCTGCTGAGAACCAGCGTCCCCAATGACACCTAATAAGAGACCCACCCCCATGTCACCCCCACCCTTACCAGAGCTCAAGCTGCTGGGCAGAATGAACAGGCATCGGTGGGCGCTGTTCTGGAAACATCCCCAAGACTCCCAGCCATGTTAGCAAAGGGGATCCAGCATGCATTGCTTCTAACCGCAAAGCCAGTGCTACTGTGGAAACATGGCACGTGGCCGGTGCCCAAAGCACTGTGAGTACTACGGGGAAATCACAGTCATTACTGGCAGGAGTTGGCTGAGGGTGTGCCGGCAGGCCGTGGTGCATGCTGGGAGGGACGTAATTGCTATTCCTCTCCCGGGGGCGACTCTCCGGACATCAGTGACAGAAGGTCTCCTCCTGCCTGTGACGGCCACTTAATCATGGCACACAGGCTCTCATCCGCCCCCAGGCCCTCGCTCAATCTCGCCCCACACCCCAAAGTGACAGCGGCTCAGGGTGAGTGCCGGAACGGCCGATTTCACCTGTCGCAAGAGCTCTAGCTTAAATGAGGAGGCGCGCTTGTGGGAGATCGCCGGGATAATGCTCGCTTTGGGGGAAGACTAGCCACATCGACTGACCATCATCTTCGAAAAGAGGACTAGGTCGACCACCGTGGTGGAGGTGTCTAGGTGATCCGAGGGACTTATTGACCTAAGGCTAAACATGTCACATAGGGCTGGACGATATGAATTCAAATCAAAATCATGATTATTTTAAAATTTTACCTCGATTACGATTTTTCTTTCTTTTTTTTTTTTTTTACACTGCCCTCATAGTTCTCCGAAAAGGTTTATATTTTAAATATGCTGAACTATTAAAGTTGGGATACTTTTTCTAATAAAGGAGTGCATCTCTTTGTGATTTTAAAATAATGTAAGGAAATACACAGATTATTTATGGCAATTTAGTGAATATTTCGAAAAGGTGAAATCTGAGCACATACTGGTCAAAATGAAAACATCTTGTGAAAAAGGACACATTTAATTTTAAAATAAATGTATTTGATAAAGTGTTTGTTTATCAAGTAATTGAACAAACTGGTGGTGCTACCTTCGGCCGCTGAAATCGTTTTCCTGCAGATACGACTTCTGTTTGTTCGGTGTCATCTTCACAGAAGCCAAAATGTGTCCATATGAGGGACACGGCATTCTTTTTCCGTACAAGCTGCGTGGGGTGAGGTCAATTCATTGCCTCAGTGTTTGTACTCGTGTTACCCACGCCAGCTTCGCTTTGAGTGAACGCCGATTAACGTTAAGTTGGACACGACATAATATTGTTTTAAGCTTATGAATGTACACAATCGGGGAACAGATTTGACCGACATGAGCAAAAATAAGTAGGTTAGAGGTCCTCAATATCTGTTGCAATACACTTTTGGTTAACTGCCCAGCCTTAGTGTCACATGCCTGTGTGTGTGTGTATGTGTGTGTGTGTGTGTGTGTGTGTGTGTGTGTGGGGTGGGGGTTCTGTAATTCACCCCAAATCAACAAAATAAGGCTTGATCTCCCGCTGGGAAGCCAGGTCAGCCATGGATCACCAATGCTGACAAATCCCAAAGTGAACCTGTAGGCATCGCGATCTCCACAAACCAAACGTGCACCGTGGCCCACACGTGTCGAAAAAGCCCATGGCCGCCCCCCTCAGAGTCTGCCATCATGGGGAGGAGACCAATACGTTCAAAAGAAACAACCTATTAAGTCAGGCTTCAAACACCATCTGCTGCTAAGCTTCCTAAGCCTCCTGGCATGGTTCCGAGCTGCTAGCATCTGCGCTAACCATATCGTGCCACTTGGACGGCATGCACAAAGGCTCAAAATTAATCGGTAACACTGGGCTGCAAATCCTCTCGGAGATTAAACGCCCCCGCAGGCAACTTGCCGCACACTCCGCTGCTGACTGACAAATGCTTGCACACCCCCGGCACAGGCCACAAGCAAAGCCTATGGGAAAACACCCCCCCACATCGCTCTGCTGGCCTATGGACACCCTGCACCTTGCCTGTGCACTCACACGGCTGCCTAGTAAGCGACCTCACTTCTCTGGCAGACATCAAAATCCAAGAACCAATCAGGATGAGTGCTTGTGTCACGTGACGAGGTTGCTGACTGTGCATTAACACAGACTGCTACTGCAAAGCAAAGTGCCTTCATTACACAACCCGCTGTTAGAAAATGGGAATGAAGCACAGGATGGGGGGGGGGGGGGGGTGAAGCGGTGTGAACCACAAGCAAAGAGCCCACATTTGCTGATCACTGCTCCCCCCGGCCGCCTCTGCCCCGCTCTTCTGCTCTTAATTGGAAGACAAACACTCAGATGGGAGACAAAGCTTAATTAGTGTCACCGTAACGACGGATCAGCATAAAAAGGATGGTAAATATTTACAGAGAGGAATACGGGTTTGTTTGACAAGCGCAGGCACTGAACACGCACGATTAAGATTCCAGCACCTGCTGAGACTCGGCTCACGTCACAGATAAATGAAAATTTAAAAGTGAATAATAAAACACAAACAGCTTCACAAACTGACACGATTCATGAGCTGTGTCTAATTCAGCTGTGCGCATCCAGCTAAAAACGGCAAGCGCGAGCTCATCAATGTCCTACTCTCCTGCAAACCATCGGTGTGGACATCGAGTCGACCTGGAGCTCAAAGGCCTGCAGGTTCGAACCCTGGCAGTGTGCGTTTTAAATAGCAACATAAAAAATGGTGTATTTCATGTCTCCCTGCAGGAGTGATATCCCTAGAACCACTGGATTTTGCAAAGAGTCCAAAACACCACTGTTCTTACTCACTGAGCACAATGTAATAAAAGTAAACCACAAATGCTGCTTTTCACCGCACACTGCCCCGACAGACGTCTCGGCGCACCGCAGGGTTTAACCTCACCTCTGCTGACCGTGGGGGAGAAGAGCTTCTCTGATCCGACATCGGAGGCCTGAAAACGAGACGAGAGAGCAGGAAGGTTAGCGCCATGAGGTTAAAAGGAAGCAGCCGACTCCGCGATCACCTGGCGTACACAGACGACTCATCTTCCGCAGATCGTACCATTTCTGCTACGAAGGAGACATCTTAGATCAACGCTGCTCAGCCCCCCCTCTCACTTTTCATACATGGGAGAGGATTCATATTCCAGAACAATTATACCCCACCAAACTAGAGCCAAGGGGCCATTTCCTGTATTGACCTTGCTATCCAGAAGACACAAGGCCATTCATACAACTAAAACAGCAAACTATTTATGTACATGTCATGTAGGTCAGGGACCGGATCAGGTGATTTCAGTTGGACCGTCCCAAACCAAACCGTACCCTACTCACATCTGACAACATGTCTTGTGCCTGTTTTTGGTTTTGCCAATCCAACATATACATGGGAAACTGCACAGGACCCTGGCTGCGGTACCAGAGAGATCCACCAGAGGGCAGTGTCGCACCATCCACGGCAGGGCACCGAGGCACCAGCTGGCGGAATTCAGCAGGGAAGACAAAAACAGACCATCTCCTCGAGTAGCCAACCCCCCAGTCCCCCCTGAATAGCACAACTGGCAGCTCTCCTCTACATCCTTAGGGACGGCTGAACGCTCTCTGAGGATTCAGACTCACAGGGGTGGGATAGAGACGGGAAAAAAAGCTTTCGCCGAGAGCTACACACTCGTCCACCGCAGCGTTAAAAAAAGGAAAAACACGTGACCAAGAAGGCCTTTTCCTCCAGTGGCCTCCAGTGAGCAGAATCCTAATTTTAAAGGTCTTTTGAGGGGAGCCTAATACTCTGCTTCTCTCAAAAAGCTGGACCGGACTCTTCCGGAGCGAGCAGCTCCATTGGAGTCACTCTGCAGATCGAGAGGCATGTCATACACAGCAAAACCCGAGAAGCCCTCGGGCCCAATTTACCGAATCAGGGACTGTGGGAAACGCTACGTCCTCAGACAGTCAGGTGTCCGGCCTTGGCTGCCCGCTATCAGTTACCTTCCACCACATCCTGTGTGGGTTTCGCCGCTGACAAACATGAGTGGCTGGGGGGGGGGGGTGTGAGTGGTTGAATCCCAACGGGTGCTACAGGCCTACAGGCCACAGACACATGTCACTGGGAACAGTATACATCAGGGTTTAGAAAATCACTGTCAGCTGATGATCGTTCAAAAAAATAAAGGGGAAAGAAAGAATGCTGTGAGCTGAAAGACAAGTTATTATTTCAGGGACAAAAACAGCATGCGAATTATGCAAACTCTGGAAAATCCCAGACTAAACATTGCTAAAGTTTCCCCTGGATCTTGAATGAATTACTGGATCCTGACAAACTACCACAGAACAAAAGTCTTGCATGTTGGCACAAAACGCACATAGGCACAGCGTATCGATTTCTCTGGGCCTTTCTGAAAACACTGGTGTAATCCCTCCTGTTCTCTTCCCCCCAGTCCCTCCCATTACTTTGCAGTGACTCCCTTGGATGAAACTGTCCTTGTTGACAGAGGGTTGAAGGGTTCAGACCCCAGGGAATTGCTGTTAGACCCTTAACTGACATGCCGAGTAACACCTCAGCAGAACAGGACAGCCACAATGCACTGAGGAGTGAACAAATGATGACACACACACACACACACACACACACACACACACACACACACACACACACACACACACACACAAACAAACAGAGAGTATTGGTGGAGAAGCTCTAGCCCACCCACTCTCCCAGTCTGCAGGGGACACTCTCTGAAATACTTCACACTCCCCTTGGGGTGAGATGACCTCTGACCTTTGACAAAGGGGCAGAGGAGTGAAACAGGAGAAAAAAAAAAAAAAAAAAAAACACCAAAAGGCAAAGGGTTCCCAGACAGGAAGTGGGCAAACGCTAACATTTAAAAAGGGCGGAAACTCAAGCTGTGCTGGGACTGGATGCCCTTGGACAGGACGGCCGGAAACCCGACCTTTGGGGACGTTGGGTAATTGAGCCCGAGGCCCGGGGCTTCGCGCCTGACCCCCAGGAGGGCCATCAACGGCTCGCAGCTTTCCGCCCGCGCTCCGCTCATTAGGCACGCTTTTACGAGTCGGTTTTCTTTAAAACCACGGGGAAAAGCGGATAAAAAGGCAAGAGGCCAGCCACAGCAATGTCGCCGGGCTCGTTTGGGCCTGCTCGTCAGTGCTGTGGAATGTTCTGTCCCACACACATACAGGTTTGTAATTATATCTTTGTGGGGACTCTCCATTCATTTCTATGCGGAAAATTCTAATCTCAACATGATGACCATAACCCGTACCCAGCCCTAACCTTCACCATAAGTAACCAGAGTAAATACGAGACTTTAGGTATTTTTACTTTTTTGATTGCATTCACAGATCTTTGGAGAGAACTGAAAAATGGTTCCCATAACGTAAAAAAAACAGGTTTTCATTACATTGTGAGGAACATTTGGTCCCCACAATGTAATATAAACATAATCCACACACAGACAGACCACAAAGCCCAAATACAACAGCATACCCACCTTGCATTTGCCGTTAAACCTACTAGAGTTCAACTATAAAAAGATTTTTCATGCACTGAAATGGATAACTGGGGAAGAAATGGCCAAATCACAGGCCTTTCAAGCGTAATTAAAATCAAATTCTCTGTAAGAGACTACAACAGCGATTTCTGTACTTTACCCAAACTGCCTCATGCCTCAGTGTTAATCATCACCCTGACCTTGCGGTGTTATTTATGGAAGATATTGAGCGGTTAAGGATTTCGTGCCGGTCAATAGTGATCATGTTTCAATTAACCTCCTCCCGCAGATACTTCGGGTCCGTCTCAGCGGTTCAGCTTAAACCACAGTTCACTTATTCCTGTCGTCTTCGCTTACTCGGCAGGCGACTGAGCTACTTCAGGGGAACCGCTGGCACGGCGACCTTAGTGGCTCACGCAGAAGCTACCAGAAGGACGACGCCTTCATGCTGGTGTGAAACAGTGTAACTTTGAAATGTTTACTTTGGAAGGTCAGTCACAAATTGATACTAAGAACAGGGCAGAATGAATGTGGGCGTGGTCTGTTTGGAATGCATGTGGCCAATGGGCAGCGTCTCAGTATTGTTCGAAAAGTTGATCTGACAGCTTGGGCGTTTCTCAGTATCGGTCACATCCTCACCAAACTAGACCAATCCCATGATTCATTGCACCCCAAGTTCATTTCTGCGAGGTAAGTCAGCATGACCGGTCTTGCCAAGACCCCAAATACGATCTTCGAGTTCTTGATATTGAGAAATGAACCCCTTGATCACTAAGCCAGTGTTTCCCAATCCGGCCCTCAGTGACACCCAGTCGGTCCATGTTTTTGCTCCTTCCCAGCTCACTGCCAGACAGTTAACATTTTTGCTCCCTCCAAGCCCCCATGGATTGTCTGGGGGTCCCTGAGGACCGATTTGTGAAACACTGCTCTAGCCACACTGAAACTCATGTTGCTGGCGGTTTGAGTGGTGGCCACCGTCAAAGGCTGAAGCTCCAGCGAGACAGTCCAGGCGTGAAATATCCACCTCGGGCTACAGCAACTGCTCAAGTCCCACCTCTCCTGCTATCGAAAAACCCTTTCAACCAAGAGGAGTAGAGTGGACTGTCACATATCAAGGAGATGAAAAAGCCCCAAGGCAGGACAGGGCAGAAGGCCTCACAAATAAAAGCCATAAAACCCATCAGAGACCACAAGGGACAAAAGAAGGTCACATGACCAGCCTCTAGCCATCCAGGTGGGTGGTAAAACAACACGATAAAAGGGTTGGAAACGGAAACGAAAACATTTAGCGAGTTTTCCTGAGAATGAGAGGGTAAGTAAAACTCCATCTTTTTCTGAACAAGTGACTTTCCTTTTCCTGCACATGAACACACGGTGGGTCGGCAGTTGGAACACACCACTCGCTGAACCCCCCCCCCATACGACGGTCCTGGGGGGGTCGAATCCTTCCGCTTGCTGATGTGCTGCCTGTTTAAACGGCGTACACCTTTACCCGTCTATGGAAGCCCACCGTCCAGAGCAAGCAGCCCCTATCTCCACATCAAAGATTAACGAGGGAGTTAATGCGAGGAGGACAAAATGAAGAAACATTGGGCTAAATCTCAAGGAGAACATCTTAAAAGGCAGTTGTGGGGGGTGGGGGGGCAGGGTAGAGGAGGAACGAGATGCTTTCATGAAGACCCACACCATATACTGGACTCACAGTGCACTGTCCCAACTGGCTGAACATTGTTGGGATCTCAGTCCTGTCTGCTTTTGGAGATGGGTGAGGTGGCATCCCGGCCAACATGCCAAAGCTGGCTTCACCAAACCTGAAATGCGTCCCTGCAGCCTGACAAGCTCGGCAGTCTCGCTAAGAGACTACAGGGGGCACTGACTGGCCCGCATGAGGGTACCTCACCGTAGAGGCTCTAGGGGAGAATGTTCAGGGCTCTCTCCTGACCAAAGAAAACCCAGGCTTATCCCTACACCTTCCCCCTACAGACCTCTTCCCAGAAAGCAGCAGAGCTTGGATGGGAGACCGTTTTGGTCCTCGTACCCAGAAGCACGTAGGCCGTTTCAGGCAGCACAGGGGATCCAGGGCAGAGGTAAACACGGGAGTGGAATGAGGGTCTGCTTGAGGGGGGGCAAGGAGATTTATCACACAGAGCTTAGAGGCTCCCCCTCAGTCACTGACCCGGAAAATCTCTCATCCCACTCTGGCATTTAAAAGAAAAATCCCCTCAATCCAAAGTCTTGCCTGCTTTTACATTCCTGTGTAAAACCATTTATGATTTCCCTTTATGAATTTTTGGTTTTCAGCAGTAAAATCTCACCACTTAAACGGTGAAAACGGGCATTTAATGAGGTCTTGATTCCATGCGCATTCCCGCCATGAGCAAAAACAGCCTCCGGTCTCACCGTTCGGGTCACAGTGAGGCTCATCGTGACAGAAGTATTGAGATGCTCATTCAGCTCGTGTTTTCATGCAAGTTTTATTACAACACCCACCGAAGCTCCACGCACACAGACAGACGTGGAGATGCATCAGAGCTACACCCCTTCACCTGTGAGGTTACTATGCTATGTGCCAACACACCACACTGCCCAAAGCGAGGGGGGGGGGGCTCTCACACAGAACAGAACCAACACTTAACAATGACCCAGCATAATAAAAATGGCCATAAAACTCCCTCGTGTACTCTTGTCTTGTAAGCACGCCCTGGCCCAGCCATAAACGGCCAGGACACACCACACATGCATCCGCTCCTCCGCATTACACATTTCTAAACACTCTTTAGCACGCATGCGATCGAAACAGGTGTGGTGTAGCCATGGTCACGACAAACGGGGTCCGATTGGTCGCATCTGGCCGTCAGACCCTTTGATTGGCTTCTGAATGGAGCTTCCCATCTTCCTGTCTTGGAACACGACCAAACCCACTGTGCTGGCCACATGAGTGAGGCTGTCAGGCCCATTAAGTAGCCCCCCAGTCAAAGACAGACAGGCTGCACCCTGTTTTCAAACACGACAGATTCTGGTGACGGTTTGTCAAGCCCAAGATCAGCACTCAGTTCTCTGTGCATCAAAGAAACGGAAGAAAACATACCCTGAACACAGCCTGAATCTATGCAGGGATAACATCCTCTCACCCTTCAGAGCAATATGAACATGACTTAACAGACAGTGACCCCAGACAGATAAAGAGGAAAACTCTGGAAGCTGTCCAAGGTGCTCTGAGGTGCGTTGGACCAAAAAAAATCAGATAAAATAAGGAACACAGGGCATGATTCAATGCCGACCGCCCACACAAATCCCGTAGGATACAGCACCTCAGAGGTCCAACGATCGGTTGGATTCCGGCTGATTCCTTAACAGCGCACCATCTCCCCCGCGCAGGTTATGCAGGACGCGGCCTGCCCCCGCTCCGCTATCACCCCAGCAGCACGATCAGCTCTGCAGATCGCAAACAAACGGTCCGGCCGCTTATCCGCCTTCCTGCGAAGACCCGGCGCTTATCAAAACGCCTCGGGAGATAAAAAAAAAAATGAATGAGTTTTCGAGATATATGAAAGAGCTTTTCATGGACCCAATTCCACTGTTGCCTGGGCTGCGACCAGAAGATTAGCGTTCGGGTGGAGAGATAACGCAAACGACGGCGGCAGGCTGGAGGGAGGGAGGGCTGCTTGCAGTTGGGCTACGACCCGGTCAGGTGGCTGCTCAGAGTTTTCATGAATGACATTATTCTCCTGCACAGGGGCAGTGGAGGGTGACATAGGGCAGAAAGGAACAGAGCCAATTAAATCTCAGGTACACTGAACCGCTACAGAGCTACAAATGGCCACAGCATCTCTTCTGCGCAGAACGAGAAATAATGACTCAGGAGAACACATTTACATACACACAAAAATAGAAAGAATTAGATAATACATATGGAAAGGGTAGGCTTCTCAAATGAACCCTCCCCAACCTGATACTGATAAATTCAATTGCTCTTATAAGCAGAAATCAAATCAATTTCCCCCCCCCCTTTTATGTGCATGAAAATGTTGGTCGCACACGTCACTACAATCACCATAAGAGCTACCCCGGAGCATGCTCAGTGTCCCGGCCCTGTGCCAAGCTGAAGGGGCACTCCCTGATGTCAGAAAGGCATCACTCAGCGTGGGGGGAATCGGCGCGTGCTGGGATGCAGCCACGGAGTGGTAGGCACCCTGGGACCTGCGCCCACACTACTCTGGGGGGGGGTTAATGAAGGGAGGGGACTTGTTCTAATAAACCATTAGTAAAACATGCATCATTTAGTTTTAACTGGTAAGCGGAAATAAGTGAAATGAAATCATCACATATCGGCAAAACTTACAACCAGTTGACTAAATTCCGATATTGAATGGAAAAATGTTTAATATTACTAACGTATTTCAGGGGGGAAAAAAACAGGTGCCCAAAGATGGAAGCGGGATGTGATTGTCTGCTTACATTTTGACGCGAAGGGATTGGGATGTAGGTACAAAAATCAGCATACTTATAAAAACCTTTGCGAAAAACGACACCCAAGCGCTAGATGTAAAGGATATACACATAAATCTTATAGCATCCAACGCCGACTTCTGTATTGGCTTTGGTAAGAGGACACGCTGAGCGGTAAACAGAGCGGGCTGCTGTAGACGGACTGGGGGAAGCGCTCATCCCCATTCAGCGAGATGCTACGGCATGGTCCCACCGATGTGGATGTAATTATAACAAACTGTCACGACCGCCGTGCAGTCCGGTTTTTTTTCTTTGTCGAAAGTAAATAATTCCGATTAAAAAAAAATTGTGCGTTTTACTCGCAGTTACAGCAGTACAAGGATGGTGCACGACGTAAACAAATAAGATTATAAGCTTACCTAAATATATAAGCGGTGCTCTCCGACGTACAACAAAAAGCATGCATATCCAATAGCGAAGGGCAATGGCATGTTATACCTAGTTCTCAGAAAACACTTGCAGTTCAATCGCTTTCAAAACAAGTAACATTCCGGGAACAGTCCATTTCACGAATCTGCAGAAATAAAACGGCTTTCAAACGAAATCTGTGTCCCGTAGTTTAATGTTTTTTTCTGTTTTTGTTTGCTTGGTTGAAGCAATACCCACGATCATTCAAAAGAAAGTCAGACTCACGTCCCTTGGCTAGAAAAACAGGCAGATCGGCGCTGAATCCCTCCTGGCGCCCATTATAAGAAGAATCCGAACTACCGAGCTGATCGGATGACTGGAGGGGAGCGGGAACAAAAAGCGTGCGGCGATCCCGAAGCGTACCGTGCCTTCCAGACCTTTTTATGTATTTTCAAGTTGTAAAATCCACCGTTTCACAAGCGACGGCTCTAATAACCGGGAGTGGCATTCGCTAACGCCGACGCGTCGCTCTTCTTAACAGCGCGGAAGCGCGATTCACTCCGAAGAGTCGGACAGACGGAGCTCGGAGCGGCCGGGCTGGCTGGGTGTGTTTTAGAGAAAGGGGGAGGAAAGAACCCCGACACGGAACCAGACCAAGCAAATCAACGCACGGAAAGCGCGATCTTTACTACATGTCAGTTCAACTTGACGTTAGATTCAACCCCCAAAGCCGCCGGTAAAGACCAGCGGCAGCGCCGTGAAACTGCATCGACGCAAAGGGAGCCGCTAATTGCGCAACAACGCAACATGAGCGGCTGCCTCGCGTCTGCCTTTTTTTTTTAACACTCAAAGGCAACGCACCTTTGTGAATAAAACATGAAGCTTTTCAGCCGCCCGGGGAAGTGGGGCGTCCTATAATAGTCCCGTTGTGGGACGTGCTTGTGTTTTTAAGCATCCCGCTTTCCTCAGGCGTTACTCGGTATCTGATATTTTCATTCACCTTTTGCGGGACCACACTGCATGTTTGTGCATCCCAAAAAGAAAACGCTGCTGATATCTATTATAACAATTTAAACGTGCATCACTGCAAAACCGAGACAAGGGATACATTTTAATGCACTTGCAGTATTTAGTTCTAAATGCTGTATCATTTGACGATTCAGTTGATATTACTCTCAGCAGGGTGCTCCAGGTGGATAGTGTTGCAATTGACTCATTTAATTGCGTTTGGCAATAATCTGGCAAGGGGGGAAATGAGCTAAAGCTCATTGCTGCATATTTTAAAAAAAGGTATTTTCCATTTTTTTTGCCCCTAAGGGGGCGCGTTGATATTAGCACATTTAAATATATAACGTGGGCACTGTTAAATCTTGGAGACTAACACGATTTATTTATGGTCTCTTCCGAAAAACAAAAAATACATGCCGCGGGTGGCGAGTAAAAACACCACACTTAATGATGATACATGTTTTGAAGACAGCGTACAATTTATGTTTTGTTATTCTTTTTTACTTCTCGACATCCATCGTCGAATCATCTGTCCCAATGGAGATTTATGTTCATACGTTTCATTTAAAAGCAGTTAGTGTTATCAGTAACGCACTGCAAACTTCACGATGGTATTATTAATGCTGTAAAACTTGGTTTAATTTATTCACTCCGCCCACCATTCTTACCCACCCACAATAAAAGCGTGAAATCCTGGACCGTTCGCCATGTAATTACCCATATGACTGTAATTATGGGTCAGCGCCTACCAGCTTCGTTCTCCAGAACCACTCCACCAAAACACGTCAGTGCCATCCCGTGCATGTCCGTGACAACATCCCTGGGGGTTCATAAGGACAACAAAGGCTCCCTGGCCGACTCGATTACAGGCCGTCAGGGACCTTTAAAGGGCAGACTGTGCTGCGTCTGCACCACCAAATCTCATCTTTAATTTTAAGCAGCGTTTCCAGGACAATGGAGGGTAAGGGACCCTGGGGGTCATGCCGGGCTTGTCAGGGAACTTACTGCTTTTCAAGTGCCAGCAAGCTCAGGGGAGACAGCAATAATGAGCAATCCTCAGCCGGCTCTGTGCAACATTCGCGGCATCTCTGGCGCCAGTTTCATGAGCAAACCCTCTAAATAAATGATTATGTCCTGACATAAACGGAGAATTAACCCAGAACAAAACCAGCCAGGATGACAACGACCATTGCTGTTTGGAAACTCATCTAGGGTGGGTGG
>JAODKC010000010.1:262426-281402 GCA_026777985.1 Mormyrops attenuatus | reverse complement strand
AAGCCACACTTGTGTTTTTAACTGGACACCAATTAGTTGGAGCCCCAGATAGGACATCTGGACATTTACTGGGCTTCCAGATTCCACATCACACAAAAGAAACAAAACATTGTAGGTTGCGCAGTGCATTGTGGGATTTCAATTTACGCCGTCACTAAAATCCAACGGAAGGCTAGCTTTATCTGGCACACCAGGAGCAAGGGCGCCTTGGGTCCCACCTCGCCACGGCAACGAGCAACCCATAATTACAGGCCCGTCCAGCAGCGGGCGATCCGGGGACCACATGCTGCCCGTCAGTCTGCCAACGGGATGTAAAAACAGGGCAAGTGCAAGCAGGAAAACAGAGATAAATGACACTACATCATTAACTAATTATGGCCAATGCTTTTCTATTAATACGGCTTTATTTTCCCAGTAAGACGAATTAGGATGGGGCTCAGGAACGTCACCGTGAGGAACTCACAGCTGGGTTGGCCTGCTTCCCCTTGGCTGAGCTCACACTAATGAAGAATTTAAATCTCACAAGCCATCCCCTTCCTAAGGATGTGACACAGAAAGGCCTGGTGCCTCATGGGAAATTGGAGAGCAGAGGAGGAGGAAGAGAGGGTGGCTGGCTTTGGTGGGATGGGGGGGTCACTATTAAGTAGGGGAGATGAAACAATCTGTATTTGCCACTCGGTCTGTGTGTGTCCTTGGCTGTAAAGCAAAAATAGCTTCTTCCTTTCTAACAGTGCTGCTGTATAATGTTCAGCCGGAGAGACTCATGCACAAAGGTGTTCCCCCCTCCCACCATGACACCCGCTCTTATAGAAAGCCACATACATGCAGCATCGCTACGAATCACAATCGCTGATGACAAAAAGCACTTCACAGGAAGCATAGAACCCAATGTGTGGTTTTTGTTCGTTTTACACATGGACAGAGAAGCCACAAAAAAAAACAAACAAGCGAATCGACATAAAAACAACACGACTTCTTGTGGCTTACAAACCATTTTGTTACCTCTCCCCCAAAAGCCCCCTTCCCCCTTACAGTTGCATGCTGTCAGGTTTAATATACCGCAAATTCAAACTGCAATTTCTGCACTTTTTTTTTTAAACAAACTCAGGTCTGACTTCCTGCATGTAAACAAACTTTTTTGTAAACGGAATCAGACAAAAGTATTGCAAGGGGTTTCATTTCAGGTGCAGCTCCTAAAGGGGCAGTTCACCCTAAAATCAAAACATTTGTCAGATATGCTGTAGTGCTATTTGTCCATCTAGATTGTTGTGAGACTTGCCTGGTTTTGGAGATATTGGCCGTAGAAATGTGAGTCTTCTCTCAAATATAATGAGACTGAATGGCACTCTTTGGTGGTGATTTAAGCACCAGAAAAACACATTTGAAAAATTCAACAGCAATGTCTCATCACAAATCATGACCCGGTTATTCGGTAGCCGGTAGGGCTGGAATTCAGTCAGATAGGAATCGAGAGTTGACTCCAAAGTATTGTCCAAAAAAATCAAAAAAATTCTGTCGCTAATGATGTGTCGATGATTGGTCGCTATGGTGCTGTCACTTTGCTGCCCTCATTGAATTGGATTATTTCCACCCAATCAGAGCGATCAGTTCTTGGTCGTTCTTGACCTCAGTGTATGTCAAAAGCACAAATGAATGAAGAACTTTGATTATGTGATTAAAAGAGTGAGGTGAATGAAACAAGTTCATTTAGAAATTCCACCATCAACACAACATTCAATAGTTTGTCGATACTTTAAACAAGGCAGTAAATAAAGTTAAATACAGTATTTGTAATAAAATGCAGGCATTTAATAAAACAGCATCGCCTATGATAAAATATTTGGCTATATAAGGAAGTTCTGTTTGTATGTTTTTTTGTTGTGGGAGTTTTGTGAAACTTATTTTATTTTCGTACGAAGTGTGCAAACAAGACACAAATGATGAGGTATACTGTTATGTATATACATTTTAAAAAGGTATACTTGCCAATAAAAGATTAAATTATTAAAATTCATTGGTGAGTATCCATTGTCGTTCATACTACTCTCTTGCTCTTTTTACAAAACCTTTTTCCTCACATATTTTTAAGTCTTTGGAATTGAGAATCTGGAAAATTGGTGTCTGAAATCAACTCTTGGGACTGACTCCATCAATTCCCAACTTTTGAAATCAGACCACAGACCTTGTAGGGAGCAGTTTCATGTAGGAATTATTTTCTTTCTAATGAACTACACACATCAATCGTATCGCATAGAAGAATGCGCCCGGGTAGGGCTGGACCGATATCTGAATTTGCATTATCAATTACTGCCACAAAAACATCTTGATTATCAATAATATTTAAACATGTGATCATGAATGAATAAATGTTTATACAGCCTGTTTTGCATTTCTGTTTACAAGCAATACAAAGGTAATACTGTTTGTTAAAAATGCCCTTCAAACAGTGCTGTATAGCCTATAATTTCCAATGTGTGTTTGCAACTCAAAAATACGCAAGAAAGAACTGAAGCATTGTTTTCACGTTTTATTTTTCCCTGTTGAAACAGGAGCAGGAAATATTGCCGAAATAAACAGGGCACCGGCGGTGGTCATTATTGTATAACAAAAGTAAACGATGCCCAAATCATGGTTAATAATAATCATCATAATCACAAAGAAAGATTGGAAGCTATGTTTTAGTACACATTTTTACTGTTTACTTTGCTAGGGTTTAGCTGTGCGTGCAATGGACACGCGAAGTTTGCTGTCTTTTAGCCAGGCTGTGCTAATCACAGAGTCACAGGAAAAAAGGATTTTTCATGTGTTTGTTTTTTAATCCAATAATACAGTTTGACCCGGTGAAAATATAATTAGTTGCAGCTGACAATGAAAACTCTTTCCACACACATTTCAATCATATTGATATAGTTGGAAAAAATAGATAAGGAAAAAAATATCATATTTATCAATAATATTGATTGTCTGCCCAACCCGAGTTCTAGGGCGCTCACGCTCTTGAAAACGTGATTGGCTGTAGACATTAATGCTAGCACTTCGGTGTTAGCTTGCAGTATCGAGCTATTATTGCCCCTAACTTGGATAGTATGGTTGCTTTTTTTTATTGTTGGTAGCTGATGCTAACTGATACTGCTAGCTAACCTAGCAACACTGAGCTAGTTAATGCTAGGGCTCAACCGAGGATGACGCCGTTGATGTTTACATCCGGTCACATGGTCAGGAGCATGAGCTCCCCGATGCTCAGTGACACAGTTGGTGTGTGGAGTTTGGTAGAAAGAAAATAGTTCCTGCATGAAACTGCTAATCTTGAGTAACTGGGTCATAATTTCTGGTAAGAGACATTGCTGTCAAATGTATTTTTTGGTGCTTTAAATCACCACAGAAAGAATTCCACTCGGTCCCATTATATTCAAGAAAAGACTAATATATCTATAGCCAATATCTCCAAAACCAGGCAACTCTCACCCCAACAATCTAGATGGATAAATATCACTACAGCATATTTGAAAAATATGTTTTTTTTATTTTGGGGTGAACTGATCCTTTAAATATCCACTTACAAAACTTACTTTTTCTGTCCAACACGTCTTTATATTGACAGACTAAGTAGATTTACAACTTAGAAAGATTCTAACCTGTATACACCATTGCCATTAACCTCACAAACATTTCCTGATTTCAATACGATGACTTCTTTTGAACCCTGAGCTCTCTCCCAAACAGACAATAAAGACAAAGGAACAATAACCATGGTCTTATTACCTTGTCATCGATGTCACTCTCGCTGTCACACTGTAAGGGGGAGGAAAGAAAGAGGCATGAATATTCAGCCCTTTACACAACTAACCTTTATCACCTTCTGCAACAGCGGACGACATCAGCGTGAACTGTACGTTAAAAACCTTACATTTTCAATTCTTCAGTGAAATTAGTGAGTATGTGTGTAAGTATCATAAACAGCTGTGCAATGATACATATTCAGATTAGGGCCACTGCGTGTGAGATGTGCAGCTCTGGGATGGCACAGAACCGGCCCAGTTTAAGGTCCTGGTCGATCCATCACTCTGGCAGAGCTGCCGTTTGCATACACTGTGAACAGCGTGCACATTGTCAGCTGGTACCAGGCAACGGACACATCCGGCCTACACAGACGAACAGATCATCACTCCATCATCCTTCTGGCAAGGAGATGTCACCACGCCAATGGTGGCGGGTAAACACACACACACACACACACACACACACACAGACACAGACCTGCTGGGAAGAACCCAGCAGGGCCATATCAGGACTGACAACTTTTCAAGACAGAAAAGTACAAATGCATTCTGGGAAAGCCCTGTGCTACATGCCCAGCTGCCCCTGCTATGGGGGCAGATGTCCCTGGCAATGAGGCGGCAACGCATGAGCTTTCAAGGATCGAGCGCTAAATGCAGACGTTCATGAGCAGAAGCGTGAATGTAACCAACATCATAACCGGGATGGAACCAGCAAGGCGGGGTGGAGAAGGCAGCAGACCCAGCACGCCCTCTCAAAGATGCCTTTCGAAACCTTTTGGCGAGGTGCCAAAACCGCGGCGAGATAAGAGGCCCGGCGACACCACTGCGGCAAAACCAGAGATTTCAGGGGAGGTGGGAGGGAGCTTTTCGCACCTCGCAGTGTGAATTCATACTAACTGGCTTATCACGCCCTCGCACAGGAAGCCCAAACCGCACGTTTCAGGGCCAGGCCTGCGACAGCAAGGTGCACTCCGGGGCCTTGCACACCTTCCGCTTCCAGCGAACAAATGCACATTTTTAAGCCAGACGACCAAGAACACCTCCTTTCACTACCCACACTGTCAATTCTAGTTTATTTTTTTTTATGACGTTTACAGACAACTTTAAAGCAGGCCAGACACACGCACCTGCACAAACACACACACTAGCTGTGGCTCATCTCTCAGTAAACTCAATGTCGACACAACAGTTCCTACAGTGACTCAAATGCACACCAAGACCTCAAAGGGATGGCAATTACTAAACAAAGGAAGCCATTACCTTCTAATTTCCAGCTGGTCTCCTGCTCCGAAGCCATTGAGGCAACATTTCCAAAGCATCTGCCGGCACGGGCCTTCGGTTAAGTCCAGAATCGTATAATAAAAACATCGGGCCAAAATTAAATCCCCGGGCCAATTTCAATTGCTTGACAGTGACGATGAAACCACCATTTATAAAGAATAACAGGGCATGAAATTTACATTTCTTCTTGCCGATACTGTCTGACACTTTTCTGGCTGCTCTTACCCCTGTTCCTCTGCACCCCCGGGGGTTCAGTCACTGCTAATTCTGTGCTAATGTTCGGTCGTCCCCAGATCCCGAGCCCCAAAGGGCTTTAATTACATGTTAATGAGTTCACCGGTAAGTTACCCAGCTGCCCTTGTTGCGCTGGGCCATACTTGAGTTATAATTTTTCCACCCCTTATTGAAAATGAAATAACTCTCTGAAGGGGCCCCTGAGGAGACTTGAACTACTATGCGGGTCCCTGACAGGCGACAGAGCAGCCAAAAGGATCACTAAAGGAATTAGGCAGCTATGCGGAGACTCATCCGCTCTACATCCAAGGGGCCTCTTGGCAAGGGCAGGCCCACTTTCCGCCGCGGGTTTCTGGAGTCATGCGACTGCAGGCCTCCAGCAGCAGCGGTGACTCACAGTTGGGCCCAACAGCAGTGCAGGTGACAAACCAGCGCCATCCACGGCCACAACCCACCACCTCCAACAAGCAAGGGGAAAAAAAAAAAACACACCCAGGGAACAATCGCGACACCTAAAGGACAGGGCAGGGCAGGGCATGGGGTCTCGAGGGAATTGGCGAGCAAATATGAAAAACCTCCAAAGAAAGCAAGTCTAACTAGAGAAATAGATCACACAAAAAGCAGTCCGATTAATATCCATATCAGAAAGATGCGGCACAACACTTCAGTATAGCAAAAGGTTCCATTACGTAAGCGATCCACTGGCCTTGTGGGTAATAGACAGCAAAGGCTCCTGCCTTCACCTCTGAGCTCCGGAAATATGGCAGATCGAGACTCCGCACACATTCTAAGGTGCTTTGACTGCGGTAACACCCCCCCCTCACCACTGCCCCCTGAGTTCCTTCAGATCGTGATGCCTTTTCCACAGCAACAAGCAGAACCTCTCAGATACAGCATTTCTTAAAAAACCTCACATTCCCCTCGAACCCGACACTCGCAGACAGCATTTTATTAAACAGCTGACTGAAGTCATCAGCAAGGACTTTCTAACAGCCAAACAGCGGCTGTGGACTGACCTGAACAGGCATTAACGGTCACGCAGACACCTAACGAGCTTCAACCAATTAGCCAAATTGCTTTCCGGGAACCAGATTTAAACCCATGTGTGTGTGTGTGTGTGTGTTATGTACAGATTACATTGTGGGGATCAAATGTCCCCACAACGGCATAAGAACCTGTTATCTTAATGGTGAGGTGACCGTATTTTTAGTCCCCACAAGGAGAAACCCAATTTTATAAAAAAAAATCTGTGACTGCAATCAAAAAACGAAAACAGCCAAAAGTCTCACATTGTGTTCGGTTACTTATGGTTATGGTTAGGGCTGGGTAGGGGTTAAGGGTGTCATTGCTGGGATTACGGTTATGCCCAGAAAATGGATGGATGGTCCCCACAAGGATGTGGATTGAAACGTGTGTGTGTGTGTGTGTGTGTGTGTGTGTGTGTGTGTGTGTACACACCACTTAATCGCATGTTGATCCCACTTAATCGCACCACAGCTTTGCTTAATCGGGGGACAAACTGCTATTTTGATGCACCAAAAGCTGGAGACCCAGCGCAGCCTCCTGTCAGGCCGCTTGCAAAACCACATCCTGCACTGGCTCTGATGCTCTTACCATGGAGGGTAAGCGAGCAGGAGCCTCACAGCTGAATGGCACGGCACACAGACCCAGGGGGCGGCATGTGTGAGCCGGCACCATGCTGTGTCCAAAGTCACGCCGGGGGCAGTGTGAAGGGAGCAGGTTCTGGCATGCGGGGAGCGCTGGCCCACTTGGAGCCAGAGTGAAGCTGGAGTGAGTGGAGGATCCATTTTAACTGAGAGAGTCGGACTTTCTCCTGGGGGGGACAGGGAGGTTGGGGCATGTGCAGCCATCCAGGGCCAGGCCCGCGGGTGAAGGAAACAGCGGAGCTCCGCAGTCTGTAGCGGAATGAGGGCAGGGGCGGGGGCTGTGATGGGTTTCCACGGCAACAAACGCCCTGCGTTTCTCACGAATCACTGATTGTTTCCTAGCCATCGGGATGAAACAAATGGGGGGGGGGGGGGATCCAAGTGTCCAAAATAAATCGATTGATTAGCACAAGCAAGGCAGAGAGGAACAAGGATTTCATGTTTATTGAGCACTTCCTAGTAAACGGTTGCTGAGGTTTAAGGTCAGTGCGGCTGGGAGGAACATTACTGTCATGCCAGGCCTTAAATCACAGGCACGGCCGTGAAGACCTTCACTGAAATAATAGTCAAGTTTAATTTTCCCTCTCTCAAAAAAACTGACATTTATGCATAGGGTAATATGAGACAACCCTGCACTAATTAATTTCCAGGGAACCTATTCATAAAATAAGCAATCGTTTCAGTTGAGCGGAAGCATACCGTTTGGTGAATTCTTTCCTTAACAACAATACAATATTAAAAAGTTCTTTCACTGTTTGGGGTTTGAGGTTCTTTTTTTGGGGGGGGGCAGATGCCATGGACTCATGGTCCCAAAAAGCCACACTTGTTTTACATTCATTATTCATTCATTTTCATGGGACAATAATTACGGGACATGAGGAGAGAGGGAGAAGAATTACCCAATTAACCAGCGATTAGGTCTGAGCCGCCCGTTATTGCGAGAAACTATTAGTAGGTTCATCACATGAGACAGCTGTCAGGGAGACAACTGTGAGAATGTAATAACGGGGGGTGGATGAGCACGGGTCGCGGGAAAATGCGACAAACTCCTAAAAGGCAAAGACACTCTGGACTATCCATCAAACTGGGACCACCAACCGCAACACTGACGTCGCGTGGACACCTGACATATCCATGCAGACATGGCCAGATGCGCTATCGTCCCATCACTTAAACATCAGGATAAAAGAACCCACTACTTCGATGACTGGTATCATCATAACCAACTACGTTTTCACCATAAATTAATTACATTCCAGAGAAATTACTTGCATGAATAATGTATGTGAGAGTAAGGTTCATAGGTCCATTTCCCATCCATCGTAGAATATACATATACATATACCAGCAGCGCCGACCATCTGCAAATCCCTGGGAAATGAAGAAGGAAAGAAGGAACTTTTCCAAATTTTGGATCTGGACACACTGGCGGGGGGGGGGGTTGTGTCATGTAAAGACACACAGGAAGTCGGCTAAGTCAGCGTCAGATCACAGAGGCCGCCGCAATCCAAAGCAACATTGTTATAGAGACCAGCCTGACCTCACACCGAGCAGGTCAATTACATCCTAAAAACATGAGACCCTCTCCTCCACCTCGCTCCACCCAAGGCAATCAGGCAGATGCACATCCATCTGGAGCTTCACCTTGGTAACGTGTGGATGCGACACAGCCGTTTCTCATTTTCTTCTTCCAGGAAGAGGTATGAGAGCTATTACCCACATTTATGCTAGCAGTGAGATCTGAGCCCCTTGCCAATGCACTCCAAAGGGAGACTGGGCTGCTAAGACTTAAGCCCCAAATTTATGATAGTTGTAGGTCTTCTGCTGTTCAGTATTATTCCAAAACAAAGTAAAAGCAAATTAAAGGCCAGTTTGCAGAGTACCTGGTACTAAAATAGGAATCAGAATCAGGAGAGAGGAGCCGACAGGATTGCAGACTTGCATTCCTGCAAGTTCTTGCACAATCATTAACAGAAACCATTATGGCGGCCAGGCATGCAGGCCAACTGACAGCTGTTCCCAACATCTGGACCACAAGAGACACTGAGGGGGGGGATTTAGAAGAATCTCCAGGAAGTCGGAAGCTAGCATGACCCTCTGCAGGATTTTGGCAGATGGGCTAAGGGACCAGGTTCTGGAGCCACTGTGGCTGCAGGAGGGCAATGAAAACGCTTCCAGGGGGCGAAGGGTCTGAGCTTTCCCATCCACCCAGATGGGCAGTGACAGCTGATCCACCGACCCGCCATCTTCCACCCAACCTTTAAATTGACCTTCAATCCGACAAAGCCATAAGCATGTATTGGTGGCCTGTCTGGCAAACATCACGTCAGTCAAGTGACAGAGGCTCGAAGCCACTCCAGAAGACCCGGAAACTCCTCGTCACACATGGAGTACACACGCAGGGTCAAGCTGCAGACAGGGTGCTTTAACGTTACGAACGTCAGCGGAATCCCAAACCCGTCATTAGCAGAGCTAATGAGCTGGACGTTATCTTTTTAGTGGCCCATCCGTGTTTCATGAGCCAACAACAAAGCACGTCGTTCACTGGCGCACACCGGAGAGAACTGTTCCTCTGTACACCCATCACGTTTCAGAATTGGGAATTTTTCCCTCTATCTCTGGCATTTCCTGCTAGCAACACTCTGTTGCTATTTCCACGCTTGGCTTGGCTGCATTGACCGCACTGTAAATCCGGCATGCGCACAGTTATTTCCCTCAGCAGCAAATAATCCCGCCTTTCATCCCGAGTGCGTCTTTCGTTCTCCTTTCTTGGCCAAGTGAAGGGGAGATTTGGCATAAGCAGAAATGGGTGCACCGAGGACAGACAGCGCCTGCGGTGATCATGGCCCAGTTCTGGGCACGGCTGTGGGGAAGCATTGAGTTCCAGTGATCCCTGGCCTGCCCAGAGCCGGCATCGTACTGGAACCCTCACTAATGCCGCAAAGAGCAGCATAACGAAGACTCTGTCACCTGGCTGACCGCACTCGCCGCTCCACATTTCCAGTCACCCTCCCTTCCTCCATCCATTCTGCATCCTTATTTCAATTCAGTGCCTGAAATCCCTCAGTAGATTTCATTCTATGCAAGCTTCTTAGCTTCTTGTGAATTTCATGGGTGAGGAGAGCTGAGGTCCTCCAAGGAGACTTAAAGAAAACAAACAAGTCTCCACAGCACGGCAAAGAGCACAAGACTCCGACTCCCAGCTCTGGAGTGTGAAAATCCCACCCCGAGTGGGAATGCTGGGTTTACGACGAGCCGCTCCCAGAGCTGAAAGGTCAACGCGACTTTATGGGGTCGTGTTCCCCGGATTTACGACGCCGATTCTGAGCGACAGAGGCCTCTCCTGTGGAATGTGGCCTTCGACCTTGGCTTTGTGTCATGACAGACTAATTGATTCCTATCAAGAGGTGGGATATCGCCTTTCAATCTGTGGCGTAACAGCCTGGTAATCACACTGACGCCTCCGTGATCCTCCTCGCTCAGGCTAGACCTGATGAGAAGCGATCATGGCTTTCAAGGTAGATCGCTCTCTGGTGGAATTCTCAAAATTTTGTTAAATACACCATCTCATGAAAGCAAGACCCCAAACAAGAGCCCATGTTAATCCACAGCCAGTGGGGTACTAAATAACATTAGGGGGCGCTCCGTATACCTACAACTATTGAAACTCTACTCAAGAAACCCTCATCTGTTCCAATGTAGAGAGGGGTTCCTAATTGTTTTGGCACAGAGAGACCGATAAACAGTCCTCTCTAGACTCTAATACAGGACTACATGAATCCTGTAGCTTCCTGAATGACAAAACAACAATGTAACCTCAGCAGACAGTTTTAAGGGGGAGAAAAAGATGTGCTAATTAATCTGAATGCTTTACAGTGTGGCTGTGACACAGATATCGGCGTGAGCCTTGACAAACGTGCAGAAAGATGGGCGTTCTGGCAGAGCCAGGTTGCCCATGTGTTCCCAATCGGCAGAGAGCAGTTGGCGCAGGTAGCAGAGCCACGATTTATCGGATGGTAATTAGACCCAGATGGCCCGCCCCGAGCGCACGCTACACCATCGCCTCCAAGCCCTGCCCAGCCCAGGAAGGATCTTGCAAACAATGCGAGGCTATCATTAAAAAAAAAAAGCGAGAGAGGTCTTAATTATCCTGGAAGGGAAGGCCAGGCACGGCACGAGACAGACAGTGAGCGGCTTGGCCACTATGTGGGGGTAGGGAGGTGGGCCAAGTGCGAGCGGATCAGGATTGAGCTCCCCCGCAGATGTACGAAAGGCGAGAGCAATCCCACTCGCCGATAAAGGAATGAAAGCGGCCATTTTGTTCTTGGCTGGGAGGGACAGTGTAAGAGCTTAGCTGGGGACAATCCAAAGGAATCAGGAATGAGGAGGAATTATAGGGTATTAAACGAGAACAGAACTATGCTTTTCAGTCAGAACTAAATAAATCATGCTCAGCCCCAATCAAGACCAAAACACTGGGATCAAACCTGCCGGGGAAGAGAAGCTGGCACCGGGGACTTCTCCCGCACTGCCTCCTCATCCACAAAAAACCCCGTTCGGGCCAGAGAGCCCTTATCTTCTTCCAGCACATAAGTTCCCATTTATCCAGAGCCCTTTTCCCCTCCCAGATGAAGTCCTTATCTGGCCCGTACCGTACCTATAATGGTGATCCAAAGCATGGCCTCTAATCACAGGCCAGGTCTATCTGAGGGATGAGTACCCAGCATGCTTTTGGTCACGGAACAGCCAATCAGAGAGGGCAGGCACGAGAGCGGTGACTCTGCGGCTGCCTTTGACGGAGGCGTGTGCTGAGATGACTTTTCACACCTCTGTGTCGGAAAGGTCAGCACGCAGCGGAGGGATACAAAGCCAAAATCCCCCCTCCATGTGACCCTCGCACCCCGGCCCTTGTGGATAAAGTAACACACACGCACACACAAACACACACGCTATAATGGCCAAATGGCCAGCACATAGCAAACCGGAAACACAGACACACAGGCAGAGACACTCACACACACGGGTTAAATCACACCACAAGTGACAGGTTGTAAATCGATAACTGTAGCGGCCAGAACTCACAAAACAAACACGGTAATCCGAAGCGGACAGATCGGAAGAATCTGATGCAGTGAAACCAGCGGCAGGAAACGGCCTGTTTGCAGCCTGACCTTTAATAAATGTGGTTGCTTACAAAAAGATGCAGAGATGGCCACATGCACACAGGAACATGCAGGGCCCACTACCTGCTACCAGGGTGCTGGGACAGGAGCAGCCAGACATCCTGCATTTTGCACTGAGATTTCAGGTGAGGTTAATTTAAAAAATAATTACACTTCACCCCCGGTATCTCACCAGGGGTCGGATCAAGCTGCCATCAGCGACCCACGACTCCCAGAATCCCCCAGCGGCGCTTGGGCCAATGCGGCATAAGCGCGGCACGGTGGGGCCTGACAGATGGATACACCACATTCCCTAACACACCCATCTCACCGCAGGCGGCCAAAGCCGAAATGTGCAAAAAAAAAAAAAACAAATAATTAGCTGGCAATACATCCTGTAGCAACCTGCCATCTAGCTGCAGAGAGAGCAGGTGGTTGGGTTTTGCTAAACCTCTCAGTATCATTTTAGGAAGGAAAGACATTGCGCTGGGGTGGGGGGGGGGCTACCAGGCAGCGTGTCTGACGGTGCTCTGAATAATTCATTTGTAACCCCCCTGCACCATGTAACGCTGACAGAATTTGCCTTCTTGTGGGGGTGTTTTACAGTGCCTGAGTCACCCTGACAGGGGACTACATCACACGCCAGACTGGGGGGCTGCGACCATGTGTAATGGATGGGGGTGGTAGGGCTGAACGGCAGGAAAATGAGTTTAGATAGATAAAAGCGGGTTTTTATGCCATAAAGGCAAACTAACTGAAAGAAATGCACACTGCTTATGATCATAACAACGCCCATCTGACAGCTATGTGGCTGTGACGGTCTCTCTTCTCCCAGAACTATTTTGGGGCGAGCCGGCTGTTATATGAAGCTTAGCACCCAGTTAACGCCAGGTCCACACAGGACAGGAGACGGCCCAGCTGACAGAGGATCTAGGGAGAGACACCAGCCTTATCCCCGCTGACGGGAGGCCCTCTGGGGTCACTAGGGCCTCTTCTGGGCAGCAGATCAGCCCTTAAATTTGATATCCCTCAGACAGCTGCAAGCTTCGCATGTTCATTAAGAGAAAGCAGAAGGCCACCCATACTGAGCAGAGCGCATGGTGAACTCAGGCCCAGCCCCCGCCATGCAGAAGACGCACCAGATAAGGCAAACATGTGGGGCACCTTGGCAGAATATCCTTCCAGCCAAGAGGATCGGTCCAAGTCAAAAGTTTCTGGACACTCTTTTCTGGGGGGTGGGGGACACACTATTAAATAGGGGACTGTTAGAACGCAAGCAACAGTGTCACCCACTTTACTCATCTGGCTGGTGTGAGATTTTCAGTTCGAGACAATTCTGCACACGCATTTACATGTAAGTAACAGGTTTATTACCATGTAAATAGTCTTGGGGTGCCTCCCCGATGCCCAAGTGTGAAATTCTCTGCTTAATGTCAGATACTCTCTGCATTACAAGCTGTTAAACCGAATCAGAGCCCCCACCCGCTCATTCCAGACCATTCTACACCTAAATACATAAGTCTATTGTACACAAACATGGGTCTTATTACCTAACATGCTAATGGCTGCTTTTCTCATTGCCAAGTGAGTCCATCTCCATGAACTGGTACACAGACAGGTAAATACACTGATCAAGTTCCGCCTGCAAGAGCAGCGCAATAGCAGCATGCAGTCTTGGAGCGGGTACCCCTATTCATTCTTCATTCTTGGAGGGCTCAGTCTTAATGATTTCCAATCCAGCCTCCGCACCTCCCCCTCCAGCTAACTGTTCCCATTAGCAGTTAATTTTACGAAGCATTCATGTTATGCCAACACGCTGTACTGTAGTAAAGCGTGGCTTAATTACAACTTAAAATGAGCAGTCTTTACATGTACTATCATCGTTCTGAGAAATCCGGCAGAAAAACCGAAACGATCTGGCTAATTAAGCGGACGAGAGTGAGATGAAGTGAAAACTCGCGCACACACAGTGCCTGCGCCCCCCCCAGGTACTGAGTCTGACAGCTCTGCTGTCAGCCATCTGTTACGGCGCCCCCTGTGGGAGGTGGGGGAGGCCCACAAACGTGCCTGCTCCCTGGCTGAACTGGGCAAATCGGGTGGCAAGGGAACACCAGGTGAGCCCAGCATTAGCGCAGCGGGAAAGCGACGCGATTAAAACCAGATCCTCGGTGGGCGGGGCCAGCCCTGGTTACCATGACGAGTGGCGCTCGGTCGTTGACTGAGTCGTTACAGCAGCACCGTTCTCTGGAACCCAGGCACCTGTGCCCACATTGCCATTCCCATGAGCTTTCACGCCTTGCACCCCACCACAGGAAGTAGGGTGTGAGGCGGGCTGTGAAAACCACAGCCCTGAGCGTTCTCATTGGCACAGAGCGTAAAGGAGGGTGCCAGAATCTGAGGACCGGTACTAACTCATTAATCTGCAGTAAATCTAGGGGTATCGAGTCGATACATCTTTAAGAATTTAGCGTGCAACTATTAAACTATTAATCAGGAGCTAAGCCTGTCAGAGCAGAGGTGTTGAAAAGGTCAGTGGGTCGAGAAACAGCCGGAGAGAAATGACTCACTCCAGGCCAGGGCTATTTCTGCAGTCTCAGAATGTGGGCTGGACAGGCCAGGACAACACACGTCCAGTAGGACCACCACAAAATAAATATTCATAGTGTGCGGCAGTGCGGTTTATTGAGCCCGCGCAACCAGGCCACGGCGGAACGATCGGAATAACAGAAGCTTCCAGAAATATTACAGCACTCTGGTGTAGCCTTGAGGCCTTGCTTTCTACCTGACAGAGCTCTACAAGCTGTTCACCTCATCGCCAAACCATCTGTGGCATATTTAATCACAGCCGACGGCACAGGAGCGCAAAAGAGCTTTGCCCCCACAACCCCCCCCCCCACCCCCAAAATCAGTGGCACAGCCAGCTTATTAAGCCGTTAACACGGCCTTTAAGGAGCAACTGCATTAAAAGCCGCCCCTGCCAAGCACAGCCATGCTGTGGAGGTCGGGAGTCAAGTACGTTCGTATTGGCGACACTAATAGCAGGCTGTACAGGACGAACAGAGACGGTATTACAAGGAACCCGGTGAGAACCGAGTCTGTTCTGTTACAGACATGAAGGATCACACTGGAGAGGCAGTACTTTGTGTTTTACCTGCGTTTGCCCAACTGGGCCAGAGAACATTAACTCTCGTCAGAGAGAACATGCCTGCCAACTTCTAAATAATATCTTAGCCGGATAACATTTCAAATCAGGAGGCTTGCATGGACAGGGGGGTAATTACATGGTCTCAGAGCATGCCGCAGCACAGGTGGGGTGAGGGAGAGCCGGGGCACATCGAGTCTCACGCTCAGCCCCACATGTGGAACGGTGTGATGGCACGGTTGCCCCCCCGCTGGGATGGGGGCTCGTTCCACGCAGAGAGTGTATTACAAGTTTGACAGAAACAGTATACTGGCAAAACCTTAGCGTCTGATTTTTGTCACGCACGGCTGCAGGTTACAGTACACTTAAGTAGGGCTGCTCCGTGCTTCACGCATGAAGAGCTGCTTCAGGAGGCCAAGCCCAAACAGGCCCGTCGGGAAAGCCGCGGTACCTCGCTCATGCTAACCCAAAATGGCAGCGGCGGTGACCTCGTTTCGCGGGAAGTGCACCTCTGAGCCGCCACTCCCGCGAGCCGCCAGATGGCTCAGTGGCAACAGCTGACAAGTGACGGGAACCAGCTAATAAATAAAAAATAATACATAACACATTACCGCTTGGCTCCCTTGCTAAGCCCGCTGAAATCCGGAAGGAGAGAAAAAGGCCCGGACACTTGACCTTGTGAACGTCTGGGCCCGATAAAGCGGCAGTGTTCCGGAGCCGGGGGGAGAAAGATGAACCTCCAGGCACAAATTAAAACCTCTGGGTTCGCAGTACGGGAAGAGAGCCGCTCCAGCTAAACAGCTGCGCTGATTCATAGACGTGAAAATGCCGCATCCAAGCCGGGACTGACTCCCAGCCCGCCTGCTATTGGCCGACAGCGGCTCCAAAAAAAAAGTCCCTGTTAAATGATGTCATTGCTACAGCCAGATTGTAGGCAAAATAAAGTAATGAAGTAATAAACGTAATACACACCAGGCAAACTTTAAGGGCACATGGCACACCTACACAACACAGGGGAGGTGAGAGGGAAAAGGGACACCAACGCTAAAGACTTACCGAATAGCCCCGTCCGGAGAGGGAATGACCAGAGCTCTGCGGAAAGAGAAGAGGAAGGGTAACCTCAGCGCTGGGAGGGGACAAGCTGTTGGACCAGGGACTTTAAAACGCACTGTCAGACACTGGGCTGGCTAGAGGGAGCTGAGTCAGAAACACACACACAAAACACACATTTACTTTCCGGTAACAAAACAGTGAACAACTTCCCAGACAAAACCAAAGACAACTAGGAGCTGACTGACGGCGGCAGATCTGAAGGGAAGAAATTAAAGAGAAACAGGAGACATGGCGGCAGATTCAGCTTCTCGCGGAAAGGAGAACGCAGACAGACAGCAGACGGGGAGTTGGGCTTCCGGAGGCCGCTGGGGGGGGCGTCGCTCACACGCGCATGCCGCCATTTTCTGAGCATCTCTCTATAACTGTAACCCCCCACCCCCCCGGCATCACCACCCCACCCCCCCCTCGCTGTCATCCATCGAAACTGCCGCGCCTGTTTTTACCGTTCTGTGAAAACATTGCTCCCACCAACAAGGGGTGACAGCAGGGTGACAGAGAAGAGGTGGGATGGAGAGAGAGATAAGAAAATGAACAGGGGGAGGGTGGGAAGTAAAAACTGGAAAGGAAACAATGGAGAGAGATGGAGGCAGGATGTGGCGCCCACCCCCTCGTTATCTAACAGCCCCAGAAATGACTAATCAGGTGTTATGGCGTGATAATCAAAATTGATTTATGCCACAACTCTACCCCCCCCCCCCCGCCACAGTGCATGCAAACATGCATTCATTGGCATTGTGTCTGCGCACCTGTTTAATGTTCAGCAAGAGTACGAGGGCGGGGCTTTGGCATCCGGGCCGTTTTTACGTCTGGTGAGTCACTGACTGCATGTCAGACAAACAGGCTGCTGAGAGTGGATGCGTCCCATAATAAAGCTACCTGTCTGGCCGTGAATGCTGGCGGGCGTCTGTAAACGAGACCAAACTCCGCACCAGTAAAACTCCATATGAACTCAAGCCGCTCCTGGACTGGCCCAAAACAAGCCACCAGTTTCCAGGAACTGTTTATGTTACACAGTGCAATTATCAAACAGCCGATCCTTTAGTTACAAAGCCGGCACAGAAAAGTCTTTACAATGATTGCTGAATGTCCATTTCAATCGGACTCAGATTGTATAAATGTGGGGAGTGTAGTCTCGCTCCATAAAGTTTTTAACAGCATCGATATTGTGTTGGCTGCAGACAGAACAGAAACTAAATTCTTTAATCGTTTAATAAAGCCACAGCAGAGCACAGTAAATCCAGACTCAGTCACAACATCACCATTAACTTTATGATGTCACAGCTCTGCTATCACTAGTCATGTGACTGCACAGTAACTCCCCCTCATTGAACACCATACCCCCACACTGCCTGCCCCCCACCCCCTTTAGTGCATAAATCAATCAGGTGGTCCGTGAAAGGAATTTTAAGGAATACTGGAGTAGCTACAGGCCGCCTTACCTCACTTAGTCTATCTTTGGAGTCTGACCTCCGGGGAGCGCCAGTTGTTTCGCTGGTCCCATTTCCGTCCAGCCGGCCGAGGAGCCCCTTAACCTGGGGAGACACGTGGTGTGAGTAGGCGAGGGTAAGCATGGGTGGACAGTGAAACACTGGCCACCCAACAGGTGGAGGAGAAAAGCCCAGAGATGGCCACACCCACGACAGCGGCCACTGTAAACATCACATAGGGCTCGGTTTGCGACCCACACCCAAAACAGCGGCCGCTGCAAACATCACATAGGGCTCAGGTTGCGACCCACACCCGCGACAGCGGCCACTGTAAACATCACATAGTGCTCGGGTCGCGACCCACACCCGGGCGTGAGGGTGGCAGCCGCACCCAGCGCAGACACGTCGCCAGACTGCTCAAGCGCCTGTCCATCTCATTCCCAGATACGCTGCCAACCGACTTCTACTCACCACAGCAACATGACAGGTGTGCTGCCATCGAGTGGGTGCCGAACACCCTCCGACAGTAAATTAAGATAGTTCAACTTAACAGACTGTAAGATGCAGGGTGACCTTCAATTTCAAAGACCATCTGGATCCTTCTCAGACAGTCACTACTATGATGGGCAAGATACCAACTCCAGCAAATGCCTTCCTATATAATTATTAAGACACACCCCATGACACAAACGGGATACGCAGCGAAAAGATGGATAGATGGATAATTAAATACATTCGTAACATAATTGGCCCGATTAGTGATGAAACTGCGGTGATGACCGGGCTCCCTTCAGCCTGATGGATTTACTCAAAACATGCTGTGTGGGAGGTAGGGGAACCGACACGCATGTCTGGCGAAGGGGGGAGGGCGGGTATACAAATTAAACTTGCAGGTTTCACTTTCGTTGTGGTGGCAGCTCTGGGGAGAACATTAAACAGCAAATAGACACCCCTCCCCTCCCCCACCACCTTGATATCTGCTGATCTGCTTTTACTGTGTGTGCGAAGTCAAAGTAGTGCTGTTGCTAATAGAGTTTCCCCGAAGTGTTTACAGTTTCACCAGCGCAAACAGTATCACAGACAGAAACGGCAGACATTTCCTTTTACCTTTAAATCCGGGGGGGGGGGGGGGGTGGGGGCAAAAACCAGGTAAGAACAGAAGAAAGTAAAA
>JAODKC010000010.1:217525-238299 GCA_026777985.1 Mormyrops attenuatus | reverse complement strand
CCCCCCCCCCCCCCCCCCCCCCCCCCCCCCCCCCCCCCCCCCCCCCCCCCCCCCCCCCCCCCCCCCCCCACCAGCACTGAGCCCCACGCCCAGCAGGGACGCTGGGTCTTGTCACCCTTTTGGATCTGCGTGTAAAAGTACACTCCTCTGAGTGACCCCGAATGAGCTGTATGACTAGGGAAGGTAAATATTTGAATCACGTACCCCCCCGCTTTAGATAAAACAATGAACCAAACAAACTGAGAAGCAGAAAGGCACAGATAATATGTTTTTTGGGGGGGGGGGGGGGGGCTACGTAAAGCCGACAGCAGACTTTCGGATTCACTGGTTGAACCACACAAGCCCAGGCAAAAAATAAGGGGAGGGAGAGTAAAGCCCATTCTCTCTGGGTCCCCCACACTCCCACCCCCGAAAGGCCTTAACCCTAATCCTCTTACCATGAGTGCTATCTGACCACCGGGGGCACCATCGTGGACATGCAGGCACCCAAACGCACAACACAATACATCCGTGATAAGGGCTCCACAAATGCGGCCCGTCAGAGAGCCAGCAGACACAACATACACTCTTCATAAAAACCCACCCATTCAAACTCAAATGCACAGTCAGAAAATAGGCTAGAGCCCTGGTACAGTTTTGTACCCCAAGGTACAAAAAACATTCATGTAACTCAGTCCATTTCTGTACCTTAAAAGGTACATTTACCTACAGCTAGGGTACAGCTGGCACAGCATTGAGGGTACAGCCCCAGTGATGAATAAATGTACCCTCAAACACACAAACTGCTACTTTTTTCTGACAGTGTACCCTATTTACGCAAAACGTACACAAAGATGTACATAAAGAAGTACACAAAGATGTAAGAAACGTATTCATAAACTTTAAGGATGTGAACAAAGTCATATAAATCAACTACAATAACAGAAACTGTGCAGAAAAAACTGGACTGTATTATTCCTTGTCCCAAAATGTAGATGAGGCTTTCTTTGGAGAATGAGAACGTGGTCCCAAAGGCCAGCCAGAAACACCAAAGTAAACTACAGCCTGTTTTTGGGCTCCACTAATACGACACTCAAAGCCTTGCTGAAAAAACTGACACAAAAAGACCAATGTATGGAAAATGATAAAAGGCAGCAATTAGCCAAGAGAAAGAGCAACGAAAGCAGAGCTGAAGTAGCCTTTGGATATTCAAACCAGAAAAACAACAAAAGCAGGTCAGACTCGTTCTTAAATCACTAATTATACAAAGCGCATTGAGACGTGTGTGCAAAGGCTGGCCCTGTTTGGCACAGGAACGGGAAAGTTCACTCGACTGAACACACCTTTTCCTTGTTACATTAAATATCGGGTTTCACAGGAAAAACTCCAGGTATCAGTGGTGCATCAGACAACTCCCCCCCTTCAGCGATTTAACTTCAATGCCACAAATACCTGAAGCAGGGCCCGATCGCCCAGGTAAGGGCTCTGGGGCCCAGACGGTTTGGCGGGGGGGGGGGGGATGGACTGGCCCACAGCTTGGGTGTTTGAGGGCAACCTGACACTGGAGGAAGGTGGACGTGTTAGATTTCCTCGCTGCCGTCGCGATCCAAGCCTCAGAGGAGGAGGATGATGAGCGGACAGGAAGAGACTGTGTTCAGAGACACAGCAGGCTGGGGGGGGGGGGTGTTATGCTAATGACAGGATATGAAGTTTTGCTGTCTAGGTTTGGCGCTGGTCGTATTTCCAGCTGATCGGCCGGTCTTGATCCCTCATGTGTCCTTAATGAGAGTTTACACACACACACACAGACAGTTGGGAACCTCACCACTTGAGAGTCAGCCTTTTTGTTACCACACTCCTGGGACGGCGCCCCCGGTGGCCGGGGCACCCAGCCAGCGAGGCGAGTCCCAGTAATCATTAACCAGATGTTCATTACATTCACCATGGGTTTCCTAACTCACGCAACAAACTGAATGGCGCTCGTAAAACAGCAGCGGGGGGGAAGCAAAGCGGAGGCCAAGCAGGGATTCTCTGCCCACAGCAGGCCGCCAGCTTCTTCTCCGGACCTACGCACCTCGGTTTTTTTTTTTCCTATACTTCTCCGCCCCAGAGGTTAACTGAAGTACTTTCTGAAAATATTATTCTTGGCTCGGTGCTGATATTCCACTTGGCCAAATGGAGCAGGCCTTGGCCGGACCCACGCCGACCGGGTCAGTAAACAGAATCCCAGCAACGCGGCAGAAAAGGACAACAACCGGCACCATGAAACGGGAGCCTAGGGGAGAGGGCCCCCCCAGCCTCACAGGCAGCATGGTGCCAATTAACACCTCTAGAAAGGGGGCACAGGAACGGATCTGGCACGAGGCTTTTGCCCTAAACGGGCTTCTTGTGTGTTTACTGCCTCAGAGCCCAGAGCATTCATGGATTCTGGTACAGCCACTGGAATATGAAGTACCTCTCCCAGCACCCCCAACGGATGGCTGTTGGGAGACTTTAAACATGCTTCAGCTGTTAAAGAACACAAAGGATTCACCTAGTCTTCAGCAGTATAAAGGTAATAGGGTTTACCGTGGTATTTTGGGTTTACCTCAGTATTGTAAAATCACTGGGGGGAAGGGGAGGGCAACAAACTAACACCGGGATTCTCCACAGATGCCCCACCTGCACAGCCCCCATCTGGTAAAAGTTGGACCCACGGGCTTATGGCTGATGTGCCAAGACTCACCATGGGAATGAGCCAGAATGCATCGTGAGGCAAAATTCTCCTCCGATGCATGCTGATAGGGGCAGCACACGTCTGAGAATCACCTGATGTCACACAGAGCAGAGGTGGGCAGCAATACAAGTGACGTGAGACCACGGGAGAGGGGCCTGATGGGTAGCAGTTTACAGGAGAGTGGGCTGATGGGTAATGTAGTGCAAAACTAGTGTAGGAATTCTCAATCCTGACAGGAACACAAGCGAAGAAGCTGTAGATGAGACTGAGGCGGTTCAAGAAAGGGAGGTCATGGGGGCAGGTGTGACCCCCCCACCACCCCCGTACGAGCCCCACCATTTCTTCAGCCCTTCAGGTGGAGTGTGATAAGATTTACGCAATAATGGATCCCCGCCTGGCCCGGATGGGGCTTTGGAAGCAGACGGGGCATGAAAGAAAAAATGAAGTGCTGTGTGCGGTCTGAGAGGCCGGAGCCAGGCCTATCTCCCAGGGGCAGAAGCACGCGCCACACAACCCCCCACCCCCACCCCGCCGGCAGCTGTGCATGCTGGGAAAGCAAACGGCACATTTTCTCAAGGAGAGCCTGGCCCCAAAGACAGGACAGCACCATTCAGAAAGATCATGGGGGGAGGGAAGCCCTTCTGACAGGAAGCTGCCTTGTTCCCACAGCCCCATTATGTTTCTGTTCCCCCCACAAATGTGGAGAATCCACGAATCCATGAGTAACACATAGCTTTTAATATGCAGACCCAGCAGAGACACAGGTTAGCGAAAGCAGGGTGAGTTAAGCGCGAGCACATGTACTGATATGGAAGCAGAGCGAAGCTTGGACCGGGTCACTCTCACCCTCATACTGTTAACCATCCCGACCCAACCCGACCAGCACAAGTCTCTGCAAATTAGGCCCCTGTTCTCAGACTTTCTCAGGCAGATCACGGAACAGCCCCAGAGAAGCCCCGAGGGCCACCCCCCTCCACCCGCTGGGAGATCACAGGGGAACGGGTGTCTCTTGGCAGGTGAGTAGGAGCGTCTCTCTGCCACCCTTTCCCGGCCGCACTCCCACTGGCCTCCTGAAGGGGGAGCCTCGGCTGCAACAGCACCTCCCTCCGTAACACTGCAGATGCTTGTAGCGCTCATGTGTAGGGACAGGCCAATCGAACGATAACAGATAACGGAGTAGGGACCCAGGGCGGACAAGAGGATGCCACCACTCCACTGAGTGCTTTGACAGGTCACTTAAACGACCCCAGCAGAGCATACATAACTAATGAAGCCCCCGCACAGGAAAAGCCAACTAGTCAGCGCATGCTGTCATGTGGGTTTGATGTTGGGAGGCCCCCTTTCGTCCGCTGGTACGTGACCGAAAGCAAGCAAAGATCCCCCCAATGAGGTGTACCACATTACAGGCAGAGTTCACCTCAGCTAATGAGGTAAACAGCGACAGTCAAATCCAGGTTATAAGCCTCTCGGCACAAAGCCATTTTTAAGAACCTGCACCCAGGAAATGACGAATGCCAGACTCACGCCGTGCAACTGGCACAATGGGATCACACGGGCAAAACGGCGCCCGAGCACACAGAAAGCCAGCCACACCGGGGTTGAAAAAATGGAATCTAAAGCCTGTTTTATGAGCTGGGCGAACGGCAGTGGATTGGAAAGGGAGTGCCGGCGGCACGTGAGGTGACGTCACACAGGGGATGTCCCCGAAACGGTAAGGGTAATGGCTCGCTACCCCAGGCTGGGAGGGGCTGAGCAGAGGGTTGAGGTTCTACCGGCCCCCTGCTGGAACAGACCTGTAGTGCCTAAGAGCAGATCGCTGACAATTTGCGGGGGAGGAGGGGTTAATGCACACCCCCCTCCCCCAAAGGCGGGGCTTGGTGGCAGCGAGGAAGCCTCCACGCTCAATCTGTCAGCCCCCGCAAATGGCTCCCTGGGGCAGAAGCAGGGCACACAGACAGCCGGCTCCATCCCAACGCCTTCGGCCGGATAGAGACAAGCGACACGACGCTTCCCCCGGGAAAAACAAGATGCTGAGACAGCGAGGTGTCACCCCTCGCCAACCGACACGTTCGTATGCCTCGGGGAACAAAGAAAAACAGACCTTTGCATCAGCCTCAAAGAACGTCTAACGGCAAGAGAGAGAGCAGGCCGCAGACTCAAATACCAGTAAAATATACCCATTAATCAATCCCACACACAAACAGGTACACAAAATCATAACCAGAACTTCCACGAACGCTAACAGGACCATTAAAAGAGTCTTAACTTTGCCTGTGCAAAAAAAACAAAGAAATAACACAACATGTCCTGACTTATCAAACTCCCACAACAAAACCAGCCTAAGACTTAGAAGGGAGTTAATATAAGATTAAGGCAACAACTGATGTTATTTTAGAAAAGCACTTCTCCATAATTCAGAAGTAGAACTATGACCTCAGACCTACTCCGTATTAGAACCAGAACCACGGAACAGGTCAGCAGCAGGCGCAGCCCGGGCATCCAGGGACTCGCCCCTCCTTAATTCACACGGCACAGCCCGATTCACGCCGGACTCGCGCTTCATCCTGTGATCAGACAGCTTCATGTCTTTTTCCCCCCTTTAAACACGCCAGAGGTTCCAGAAGCTGAGGGCGTCTGATGTACGGTAAGGCAACGGTGTGCATGTCAAACAAAGGCATGGAGAGAAGGGCCGCCAGGGCCGGGCACGCCCCCGCCACGTAACGGGACCCACCCCCCAGCCCTGCCCCTAAACACAGGCTGTCCTGTTGGTGCTGATGGAATATTGGAGCACCACGAAAACTTTCACCACCCTCTCCCCCCAAAAAAAAGAAAAAAAAAAAGTAAAAGCTGCAGTGTTCAAAAGGGAAATCAAAGTACACATTCCCCTCTCCCTGTCCCTGCTGAAGGGTGCATGGGGGGGGGGTCATCACGTGGTTGGATCTGAGCCTGAAAGCCTCAGGTTACCTGAAAGCAAGACGGGCTACAGGAAGCCAGTGAGCTCTAAGCTTGCCGGAATGCAAACCAGAGGCGGAGAGGAAGCTGGGATGGATCCCACCGCCGTCGCCCACCTGCCGCTACCCGCCTTCTCTAGCCCCTGATGCTCTGTTTATAAGAGATTTTAATTATTTCAAATGGATGCTCTTCCCCTGAGAGGCAGAGCTCACAGCAGTGCTGCAGAGAACTACCGCAGACGGACCTGTAACGACAAGCGGTGCAGCGCCGAGTCAGCAGGAGCCGACGTCACAGCCGCCCAGAGCGCCATTGGTCCAGTGAAGTCAGCTGACCCACGATAGTCCCACTGGGTTCCGAGCCAAGCTGCTTAGATTCTGATTTGCAGCCCTTCATGGGAGCAAAACTGAGGGTTTGGAAATGCTATACATTTTATACAACCAACCCTCAGAACCCAACAAACGCAAAACTGGTCGATTTTCGCACCGATTAACTCAGGCTGGTAACTTTCGACAGGTATAATGCACAAACATGAGTCACATATCGTTGGAATTTAGAGATCTTACAGGATCCGGCTGTCCAAGGCGTGTGTGCTAAAGTAATTCAGAGTAATCCTGTGCACAATGAAGTCGTATTTTAAATATTTTCCAATAAAACGCACCCCAGAAAACACAGCGCATATTCGCTTCTGCAATGATCCGCGCACTACTGTCAGAACAGTAAATACAAACAAAACTAATGTGTTTATTTTGAGCTTATTTTAGGATTTGGTGTGCATTGTTATTTGTTTTTGTGTGTTTGTGGGGGAGGGGGATGTGTGTATGTTTAGGTTTGGCCTTTTCTATTTCAATTTCTTTCAGATGATATAAAGTAATAAAAGTTACAATACACTATAAAAAATATATAAATATATAAGCATGGATTGCTGTCTATCAGATAACAGTTACCAAATGGATGCAAAATCAAAGATACTGATTTCCACCTGGCACTAACCATGTATTCCTTCGTAATACTAAACCACAGAAAGGTCCCCAATGAAACCCCTGCCTTCTTACATAAAAGACTCTAATCTCAACATATATTATGCAGTGCCTGCAAATCTTTATATCACATGAGACTAGAAGAAGTTGCAAGAAGTTTTTCCTCATAAGAAGGATGACATCAAATTATGACACATATAGCTCAGAATGTCCTGAAAATAAAACCACAAAAGCAAATGTGGCTAACTCACGTACATACAATGTAATAAGGCTAAAAATCAAAGAGATAGAAAAACGCTCAAAAATGTATAGGGTTCTAAGGGTTAATTAGAAAAAGTTCAATCCTAAAATCTAACTTGACCATCAGGGTCAAGTCAGAAGTATTAGGAAACGAGACAGTGTTAAAGCAAACCAGTGACGGACAACAAACCATTTCCAGTTCCGAGAAAAAGCTGCACTACCGATAAGATGTGAGATCGATGTGAGACTCGCGCTGCAGTTTGCTCCTCCAGGACAGCTTATAATTGCCTTCACGCCTCACGTTTCGCCTTGGCCACGTGCCTGCCTTTCCACAGATGAATTCTCCAGCTCCACGGGGGGAAAAAAACACACACCTGCTTGGCAGGTAGATTACAGAGGAAAAACAAGCCACGTCGTAATCAAGACAGCTCTTCAAAACATCACAAGTAATCTGATCTCAAGTCACTGAAATCTGGATATGAAAGGCATGAAATTAGATTATGTAATTAGCAAGCTAATTTAAATCCATAAAATACCTAATTTAAGGGACAAAAAAAATGTAATACCAGAATCCTATTATGCCAAAAATTGTTTCAACCAGATGGCAAGTAGGTTTGTCAATAGGAGAAGGGGTGGTTTATACCAGCTGGCCAGTGAAGCATGTCGATAACAGAGAGGATGGATGGGCTCGACCCAGATGGCCAGGGATGAGAGTCAATGACAGAGAGATGAATCAGCTCAAAGCAGCTGGCTAGGGCGGCATGTCGATAACCAAAAGGATGGATCAGCTCACCCGAGCTGGCCAGCAACACACTATAACTGCAGTCACACCTTGGTAACAAAGGACAAGCCACTCATTGATACTTATTGCAAACAGGTCAGGGCCTGTCAGGGTCGGAGCCAGCACTGGACTGCTAGGAGCCAGGAGCCAAAATCATCCACAGGCCCGTCTTTCCTTAAAGGGGTCCGACAGCCGCATAGCGGAGGTAAAGCTTCACGCTTGGCTCACCTCAGATGGAGCGCAGGCCATACTGACCCAAAACGAGGCACAGAGCATGGGCGGAGGAGACCGAATGCAGGCCGGTACGACACAGGTGCAAAAGCCCAGGGGTGGGCGAGCCCAACATTCCCCGCAATGCAAATGAAGATTTAAAACCTCTTCTCACGAGATGTCAAACGCGCGACTGAGGCTTCCCCAGATGAAAAGGAAAAGCGTGGAAGGCTCAGAGCGGCCCAGCTATCCCATTACCGACCCAGAGGACGGGAGCGAAATTTCCATTCTCTCATGCATGAGGAAAGCCAAGACTCCTATCACCCATCAAAGGCAAGAGCCAGAATTCACTTTCCCTGCAAACACACACACACACACACACACACACACACACACACACACACACACACACACACACACACAGAAACCTGTTTCAATGGGAGGGAACTAACAGGTCTAATAACCACTGGAAGAGCAGGTGTCACGAGGTTTTACAAAGAACCGTAACACTACCAAAAACTTCTTAAAATGTCCACAAAAGATTTTTTTCCAAGTAAAATTTTGTTGATCCCTGCACAGCATTCTCTGGGATGATCTCCATGCATGAGTTAAACAGACTCTACCTATTCAGCCTTTGGACTAAATAAAAAATCATTGGGTCATGGCTGATCGATAGAGCAGACCCAGCAACGGGCCCAGCCCAGCGGCCCGAACTCGTCTGCATGTCCAATGTGGGGAGGACACTGAGGGTCACGTCGCCGACGTCCCATTAACACACGGCAGGGGTCCCTGTGCGGCTCGCTGCCAATCACATTCGAGCAAACAGGGAGCTGAGCCAAAGGCTATATTATTGGACGGAGATGATTAAGAACTGAGGGGAAGAATGTGGTCAAATGGGTAAATAAGGTGGAATCAGCACCCAGTAAATCAGACTCCCTCCTACGTTCCAGAAAAACAATGTCGGAGGCGCGACAGCAGCAGATGCAAGAAGCCCAGTGAGAGTATGCCGCCGGGGGGGTGGGGAACCGGACGCAGACTTAAAATAAAGGCATTTTTTTGGCAAATGAAGGAACACCACCCCCATCCCCCAGGCTGAAACACATGAGACAGTTAAATGGTTTTCACCAGTGGTTCAAGGACACACTGGCCCTGCTCATGGGGACATCTTCACGTCTGGCACAGAAAGTTCCAGAAGGCTCGCTCACTTGCGATCCGGCTCCACTTCCATTCACCGCGAACTGACCGTTCGACGGCACACCCATGACCCTGATATTCCACCCTGTGTCCCCAAAGATGATCTGACCATAGTGACGAGGGCGTCCCCAGACATGCACTCCAGGCCTGTTTGCCCACACACACCCCAGGCGGCACCTCAGCTGGACAGTAGGATTGCGGGAGTATTTCCGAGGATGCGGCACCAGGGCACAAGCGGACTGAGCCGTTGCTGGCTCTCTTCGTTAACGAGAAGGCAAACAATGGTAAAATGTCACAAGGAAGCAGAGGGGCGGTGGGTCAGTGATCGGCCATGACCCCATCATGCCCCATTTCAGATATCATTATGGGGGGGGGGCTTCCTCTCCTCAGGCAGGTACCATCACATCTCCCCCCCCAACCCCCCACGGACCCTCTCCCAGGCATGACACCTTCCCCACACGTTTCGAGGACAAAAACCACTGACCCCTTAGCCAGTTACTAATTAATCAGAACACGCAGCACAATTTCAGCAGAATGTCCTGCTTTACAAACACTGCAGGATATACACCTGCCCCCCCCTTCCAAAAAAGGCATTGTCACAAAGCCAAAAACAGCTCCCCATCATTCTTCCAGCAAGAGGAAACGAACCGCGCTCGTTTCACAGTCTGCCTGCACACAGGCTTACGGAGAAACCGCCTTCTCTCCCCACCTCATGCTCTGCCTTTTACAAATGTATCTATTATTTAGCATTAATGTGATTTATTGGTTTGCTTCAGCAATGAAGGGCCAGGAGATAAGGGCACTTAACATGTGTAGTGCTTTGTGGTTTGTTTACTTAAACTTTAAACAGCTATTTCATCATGCCAATCGGGCCTCACATGTTGCACGTGTTTTTCCCCTTTCATTTTTTGAGTATTGTTTCTACATGGACTATTTTGGTGTGTCTGTACAAAGCACATTTTCTGGCACGTCCTCTGTTGTTTAAACAGTGCCACACGCTTGAATGAAAAGCAAGTGGTGTACTTAACCTGACTAGTTCCTGTAAAGTAGCGAAGTGCAAACAGCCCCTTGGCCGCAGAAAGTGGCATCCATTGAAAGGAGAGACACTAAATTAAAAGGTTAACGACAGCGGGCCGGGAAACAAACGTTTCATAAAACTCCGCAAAAGTTAATCATCTGGCCAATGCATCCTCCCCGGTCAACAAAAAGCAACATAAACCAGACTTTGACAAGTGGCAAACCCAGGAAATGTGCACTGCCCTTGAGATTCCTGGCGTGCACATAAAACCCTCGAAACGTCGCCCCCAGAAAGCAAACACGGCCAACGAAACTGTCGCGTTAAACCCACCATCAGACACCTTAGACTGTTGATGCAGGGAGGGTCAGACGTCCCCACGAGATACACCACAATCGGCAGGGCTTGACGGGATCATTTCACGGCCGGCTTCAAGCTGACAGATCGGCGTTCACAATATTATTACTATTATTACACACGATTATTATAATATACGGAGAAGGATCCTTGAAGGGGCTTAGATCCACTATGAATCCCCCTTTAACACAGCAGTTTTCGTTTAGCAGAGTACTTTCACGTCGTGACGGATCAGAGTCCCGAGCGTGTTTATCAGAAAGCACCCACGGATGTGTCAGTCGCATCCGTCGCCGTACAGACACAGCCTGCCACAACTCATTACCGGACCAGATATGGCCGCTTTCTGATTATCGGGCCCGACAATCGATATCACATCAGATATCCGCTCCCGCCGCCGATTGTCAGTCACGCTAAATCGGGCACAGTAATTCCGGGACACAGTCCATCAGGGCCAGGCCGGGTCTATGTGCAACTCAATCAGCTTTCAGAGCCGGGAATTATGTAATTTCTCCCCGAGCGAGGCGGCACAAAGAGGCGCTGCCACACATGGCGGCTCGCTCCAGACACACATGTCGACTGTATGTTCTCGATCACGCACCAGCCTCATTGTTCGCGATCCGCAGATCGGCGAAATGAATTTCGTGGCAAATAGCCGAAACGCTACTACAACCTCTGATGAGTACACATTAGTCAGTGGGAATGCTTGGGGGCGTGGAGGGGGGGTGGGGTAAAACAAAAAAAAACAAAAACATCTTTATCCCATCATTACCTCAAGAGAATCCAGACTCACGAAACTGGTTATGGCAAATCCATCAATAATATCCTCTTCCTGGGAGCAGGATCCCCGTCTCTTTCTGCGAGGGGGGCGCGTAGCCCGTGCAGAGGGTGTCATGTTGGGTTTTTGTCTGTCCTGGGAAGACGCGTGATCCCTGGTCGGACTCCGATCTCTGTCAGAGCAGGACGAAGGACTACGGTTTCGGGCATCCCGTCTCCGCACCCTGTCCCGCTGGGATCGTGATCTCCGAGTCTTCAGTTTCCCATCCATTTTTTTTTTTACAAATATTGTTTCAATGCTCCACAGAAACTGATCGGCGACTTTGTTGTGATGGATGAGCAGAAATGCGGGGCTGGTGGGGGGGATCCCGGAATATCTACCTACGACGACTAGATTCACGGGAATGACCTTGAATATAAGCCTTGCGAATATCGTTAACAAACATTTCCACCTAATCCGCGGTGCCGGCGAATAATGCAAAAAGACTCCCCTCCCAAGAGATAGCGACCTAGTCGAGCTTCGGTACAGCGCGACAATCAATACAGTCCAGAATCGGAACCGAAACTGTTACACAGCTAAATATATTGAAATATGCAACTGTTTCACTCGTTTTGCAACTTTAGTTGCAATGTAACAACGCAACATCGGCTGCTGCATACCGCAGACAACGGCAATAAATCACATCTTACTTCGTCTTTTCCTCCACCCAGTCCATAATCCGACCACCGACATATATAAATATATAATTTAAAGGCCGTCCATTGGGACAGCACTGGACATAAAACGCCTGAAATTTGCACGGCAGACAATTCGCTGTCGGCGGCTAGCTAAGGCAGCGAGTTATATTCACAAGTTTTTACCAGTGAGCCGCTTTCTCCATTTCCCAAGTCATACCACTACCTAAAAAGCTCAAAGAAAAGCCTGATGATACCGCTGATCCCTGAAGCCATCCGCCTTCAGATCGCAATATTTTTAAATAATCGATGTATTTATTCAGTTGCGAAGAGCTTCATAATATCCCCACCCCCTCCTCCTCGTCGTCGTCCTCCTCCTCCTGCCCGTGTTCAAACCACATCCATTTCAAAGGAAAGGAAAGCACTCGATATTCCAAGGCCTGCTTTAGTTTTATAAATCCACTGGCGGAATCCGTCTTTAGCGGCTCCAGATGTTGTTAGATCGCCGTGCTCTTTTTTTCCCAGGTCCCCTTTTCGCGCAAACCTTTGCAATAAGTGCCCTTAAAGAGACAGATATCGGTTAAAAATCCTCGCTCTCCCCTGCCTTGCCTACGTCTGAAAGCTGAAGTGGTTCTGTGCGGTGAAAGCACCCCCCCCCCCCGGGTGAAGGCATCTGACGTACTTCCGCCACCTCCGCAATTACCAGAGGAAGTGAGCACCTTCATTAACGGGTTATTTAATATAATAAATTAGTTGGTGAAGTACACAAGTGCCGGGAGCGTTATATGTTCGCGGTCATCGGATAGTCGGTTTCCGTTTCTGGATTTTTAACCCCCCAGCCAAGGGCTCCCTTCCTCCCTGCTCGCTTGCTTTCTCTCCCGTACTCTCAGCCGCTCGTCCTGCGTTACTGTAGCCCGATCGCTCCAATCCAGCTGGCAGTTTGATGTTAATGTAAGGTCTGGCCGATCGTGCATCGCGCAGCCTTCATCATGCCCTCGCACAAAAAGCCGATGGTTGCAGGTCGCCTAGCCTTTGGCCGGTTCATTGTACCAAAGCAATGCTTAAGTGCACATTTTTGCAGGTGACATCTGTAATATCGCATTTTTGTCTCATCCCCAGAGCACCTGTGATACGCACGAAGCGCTGATATTTGTTCTCATGGCTTTGTAATATCGATTACTTTTTTTATAACGCACGCGGGAAAGTCACTGATAACTACAAACAGAGAAATCGATATGTTTAAATTTACCCTCCGCAGGAAAGCGACTGGAGCCGTTTACGCGTAATTGCTGTCTTGTGCCTATACTCAACCCTAACCCTGAATCCGATATGATTTCCACAGTGCCTTGTTTATATGCAATTTACGGAACTGTAGTTCATGAAACTGCAAATATAATAATAGTGCATTTCTGGTGCATGTTCCGCATATATATAGGCCTATACGAATATATAGCTACATTCTGAGCTTCCTTCAGTTTTACCACTGGAACCTAGTCAGCCCAGTTATAAAAAAAGGTTCAGCCTTCTAGGGGGTAGCCAAGCAGAACATGTGATAGCTTGGGGCATTTATAGAACAATCACAACTCAGTGCTGTTTGTGTAGTTTTACTGTCTTATGTTCTCCTTAATATGCCTATGCATGTGGCAAAAATGAATATCCGTCCAGGTGTAAGTTATTTATCCAATCCCAAGCTCATTCCAAATGCCAACCAATAATTGTTTTTAATTATTATTTTTATTGTAAATAGGAAGGGAAACAAGCCAATTTTAAGACCCAAACAGCCAAACATATATATCAGTGATTGTGTGTGTGTGTGTGTGTGTGTGTAATTCTCGATAATGTGTAAGTTTCCCGCCTGACAGATGACGCAGTGACGTTGCCCTCGGCCGGTATTATCGGATAAAATGGACATCGGTTTGTTACTTGAAGTTTTACTCGTAATATTCACACAAACCTGCACTGTCACATCGACTACTTGCCTCCCACACTCTGATTAATTCCCAGATGGTGTCCTCAAATAACTCTTATGAAATTTTCCAACAATAGTTTGATTTCATATTTTTTTCATTGGATTTTTACAAATATTTTCTGTACGGTTTCTGTAAATGCTTCGTGATAGCTTAGATAAAGAAACACATGGTCACCTCCGGCGATCGGTGCACATTTCTCTTTATCACTCAATATGAGTTAAAGCTCTAACTCTCACGTTTTGTCTTCTTCATCCAAACTGTGAGCGGTGCCTGTAGCTTTGTTAGACACCAGTTCTGCTGTAGCCATGGAAACCGGGCGCAGTCACACATGTCTGCCGGACCGCTGTTCTGCTCTCGCATAGCGACGATTGGGGCCCCTTCAAAAGGAATCCCAACCGTGCATTAAAGGGCACTTGAAGAGAACATATGGGAATTGATCTCAACAGAAAGTCAGAAACCATGCCCCCCCCCAAAAAGGATTACCCAGAATGTATATTCTATGTTTCATGAATGTTTGTGCTGGGTGTTTGCACTCCAGTTGACCTGTCTAGGTACCTCTGTACATTCCCTGCTGTTTACCTGAGACATTGCTGAATTCTCTCATGGAGCCCAGTCCGTGCATCAAGCAACGAAACCTGCAAGTAATTTCGCCATCTGCAGCAGGCCCAGAGCTTGGCATCCGGTCCCAGCCCCTTGGTGCTTAAAGGGGCGGCAGCCTAGGGGTAGAGAGGGCTTGGGGGGGGGGGTCGTATTCGGTTGTTCAACAGACCGGCGCTTGCAAAATGGCCGTGTGGATTTATGCTTTTGTTTTTTAAAAAAAGAGTCAGCAAACTATCGCTAGGGGATGACATCATAGAGGGTCATTCATCAATTTTCAGGTTGCTTCTGGTTGATCATCACAGGCTTTTTATACTCTAGATATTCACTGTGTCAAACCAAGGAATGTTATGCGCTTTGGAGACTCGTGTTCCACTTCTGACTACAGTGCCTAGGAAGGCCATCTTGGAAATATCCTGTTTAAAAAGGCTGTGTTACCTAAGTATCTCCCACTCTTCTGCTGCTTTTGAACTTCTCAGTTTGGTTCAGAGCTTGCGACAAGGAAACAAGAAGTGTCTTAAACTGACCTTCTTCCCAGATAGGACCCTGGGGAAAAGGCAGGAAGGGCAAAATGGCCGCCATCCTTCGCAGCCGCCGCACTGCCCCTAGATGTAGGCACAGATAATTAAATAACAGATAGCTCCAACAGATCTGCCTCCCCGAGATAAAATTAAAGGGTCGAAAAAGGTCGTCGTCCAGCTGGCAAAAGTTTTCAACATGTGGCAAAAAACTATTGCATTTATTTCACTGTCACTTTTATCCAAAGTGAGGTACAACTGAAAAAATAAGATCAGCCAGTCGCTGGAGTAAATGGGGTTAGGAGTCTTGCTTGAATCACTGGAAATGTCTTGGTTTTGTGTAATAAGGACTGTAAGGATAAGCTCTTAGAAGATAGATGGATAGATATGTATAAGGATAGTGATGGTAAAAGAGGCGAAAACAATGACTACATGAATAGGCTGTCCGTGCCGAGCCCCAGAACATGATATTTCCACAGTGAACATGGCAGGTGAATACTAAGTTGGAGGAAGCAGGCGTTCATAGCCCAGCTTTGGAACAATAGATGCGCTCCTTTGATCCATGCAGTGCTAAACGACTCCGATCAGATTCCAGGTCTCAGGTTTCCCAGCCTTCACGGGCCAGCAATCTGTCCCAGGAAGAGCCTCAATGTCATAAATTTAACCAAGACACTTAACCCGATTCAGAGAAAACATCACACCTAGATGGATGACTACAGGGTTCATCCGTGAGGTTTTGGTAATACCGTTTGCCAAGAAAAGCAAAAAAAATCACATGATACTTAATGGTGGAGGATGGGGGGGTGGGTTAACGATAACAAAACGGGGGAATCTGATCTGGCAAATCAAGCTGGCACTCAGGTCTGTGAGGAAGCTGAGAGTCTGTGAGCTTCTGGCGTTTCCATTCTGCTGCCGTGGGTGAGGTTCATCGCTACAGTGGTCGCCGTGGTGAGGTGAGGTTGGAGACCCGAGAAAGCTGACCGATTGTAGACCTCCTTCCCAGGCTGCCGGAGAGACGCCTCACTTATTTTTGTTAACTTCCAATCCTTAAAATGTCAATATGCGTCGCAATACTATCTGCAATGTGAAGCCATTAATTTTTTTTATCCCTTTTACTTATGTTTAAATGTTAGCCAGCACAGGAGAACCCCATTCCTAAATGCTGCCCATGTGTCACTCAAGGCACTAAAATACATTTTTAAGACCTTCTCCATTTCTCTGTTGCAAATCCTGTACTTCCTACTTAACCCTGCACTACACTGGATCCCAGAGTCACAATAATAAAACATCACGAACAGGGTGATGGGGGTTGACCTTGTTCACATGTGGGATGCGGGTCTAACGATATTGCCTTTCTAAAATAAATAACATGTTTGCCTCAACTTGTTTTTTCGCCTGGTGTGATGAATTCTCCCTAAACGCTCCGATTTGGGGTATAACTGTCAGACGTCCCCCTCACATACCACAAGTTCTGACAGGCTGGCTTGACACACTAACTTGCTAAGAGCATCCAGGGCCTGTATACAGAGAAAGATGAGTTTGTGTGCTCGTATCTCTCCTCTGATTCTGCCAGAAGCCATTTTCCTCGCTTGCGATATCTACTTAAAGAGCTGTGAAAGCTCGGATGTGGGATGCTGCTTGCTGGCCCGCGGTGCAGCGTGCGGAGCCTGTTTGCAGGGAGTGCTGACCTCCGCAGCACACCGCGATTTAACATGACAGCGCTCTGTCTGTCTTCAGGCTCCTTGTGAACCAGCTGTCCCATTGACTGCCATTTTTTATCAGGGGCTAACATCTGTTCGACAGTTTAGCTCTTACTCATATCCACCTTAGGGATCTTTAAGCGTAAATAATTTTAAGCAGGGCTGCTAACGAAGGCTTCGGCATTGAGTCGGCATGCACTAGGGCCTGCACCCTTAACGCCCATCAGGCTTAATCTGTTTCGTCATCTTGACGTTGTTTTTTTTTTGCTTGTGGTCCGACCAGGCCTCTCTTTCCAAAGCCACAGTCTCTAGCTCATTCTGGGCGATCCCCAGATGTTCCCAAACCAGTTGGGAGGTATTATCCTTCCAGTGTGAGCGGTACCTGCCCTGGGGCCTCTGGCCAGAGCGACGTCTCCAGAACAGCTGACTTCTCTCGATTCAAAGTGGCAGCGGTTCTATGTCGAGGTCATGGAGAATGAGCCTCGCACATCCGCCTCCTTGCAACCTTCTGTTTACCGGAAGCTGGCTGCAGCCTCTTACTGCAGAGTGGAGAGGCGAGTCTATCCTTCATGAGCTCATCCATAATGCAGTATGTGAGGCGCAGCGTTTTCTGGACTAACGGTGACGTGGCCGTTTCTCATCCATCAGGTTCCTTCCGGTCTCCTGGATTTTTGGCAAAGTGACTCATTTCCTGACCTTGCCAGATATAAAACCAGTTTTTCTGGGTTATCTCTGAAGTCTCGCTGATCCTTGGGTGGTGGGTTGGGTTGGGTTGGGGTGGGGGCGGCGGCCCTTCATCTCAATCTGTGACATCATGAGTGCAGCCTTCAAATCTGCCCAATCACACAGCCCGGCATGAAAAACCAACTCAGTGATGGAGTTTGGCTTTGACCATGACCACAGTCTTTTAGCAAGCAAGCCCATGATCTCTTTTTCAATAAAGTTAGCATGCCCGGGGGGGGGTTGGCCAACCAGCTGACCTTGGACCCCCAGAGGTTTTTTTCTCTCTACTTTTTGATTCCACTCATTCGTTGTCATTTCACTTTATTTCTTCAATTATTTCTTTCTTTGTTTTCCCTTTTCCTTGTTTTTGTGATGATGTAGATGATTTTTCTATGATGTAGAAATGTATTATGACACACCCATGTAAGGCGCCTTGGGGTGACTGTTGTGAAAGGCGCTATATAAAAATAAAATAAATTGAATCTCAACGTGCAACTACAGGATAATCCGGGCTGTCTGTCAAATCCATAAAGTCCCTATATCGTCACCCTATCCATGGCTCTGCTAGTGCAAGCTATGCTCCCTTGTGTCAGCGTTACCTCCCAGGAGAGTCTCAGCTTCAGGAGACATTAAAAGCCTCAGCTAGAGCAGTGGGCCCCATGGAGGGACTGGATAATAAGAGCATCCTGTCCGCAGCCTCTGCTTTGCTTTCACAGAGAAGCCATAGGTTGAGATTGAGAATCATGTGGCCCTTTGACCAGTGCGGCAGGCCAGCTGTGAGACCAGGCGGGGACCCCTCAGGAGGCCTGTCTACGAGCCCGGAAGCCGCCCGGCGAGACAGCGTGACAAAATTAGTTCTTCTTTTCTGCAGTGACGCTGATTATTTATATGTTTGCCGGCAGGCGGGGGCCTGTACAGGGAATGAGGAAGGAAATTGTTTTGGGTGTAAATGATGCCCCCCCACCCTCCGATCTTACTGGACATGCTAGGGGTCACTCAGAATTTTTGGCTGCCGTCCCCCAAAAAACCAACAACATACACCCACACTCCCTACACACAAAGCCCTGATACAGAAAACGCATTTGTGGTGTGCAGCGGAGCAGCCGGCGGCTCAGAGGAATGGATTCCGCACAGATGCAGAGAGTGCACACTAAGAGGCGGCTTTATCGTGGCTTTCTCGCGGCCGCCGTGTACCTTGCATAGCGGCGGCTCTAACGGGCTTTAAATAAGAGGCCCTCTCTGGAGCGCAGGTGGCTGTCAGGTGCATAAATCACCGGCACGCTGAGTGAAAGTCCATGGCTGCTTTAACGACCCCCAAGCCTCTTTGGGATCATTAGTCGTCTCCATCGCGCCAAGCACGTCCGCGAGATGCAAGGGCAGCGACGTGCGCTTTGATAGCGGCTGTCTGTCTTTAAACAGTGCGTCTTTCATCTGCCTAATAATCAATCCACCAGCACACGTGCGCATGCAGGCAGGCTGCCTACTGCTGCGTTTTGTCTCTGCCGGATCCCGGCCTCTCGGTGCTGCCGGAAGGTGAGAGATGAGTCTCTCTCGTTTTAATTACAAACTTCTCATCCGCTGGGCCCCGCTGAGCTCTCGCTCTCCTCCTCTCTCTCTCCCTCTTTCTCTCCTCGTCTCTCCCTCTCCTCCTCTCTCCCTCTCTCTCTTTCCCTCCCTCTCTCTCCTTCTTTCTCCCTTTCACTCTCCCTCTCTCTCTTGCTCTCTCTCCTTCGCTCATTCCCTCTCTTTCTCTCCCTCTCTCCTCCGCAGGTCGCTTTGTTTCCTCTGCAGCGGACGTCAGCTGCCAGCACCGTCCCAGCCGGGGTCCCCTGGCCGTCAAGGTCCCTTTGATCTGAAGTGACACCTCGAGCTGAAACGACAGGTCCACAAAGTCCAGGTCCGAGAGGGGCCAGCTCAATGGCACAATGCCTCAACCAGGCGCTAATTAGCCCTGCTACCAGACCAGCGGCTCTGATGGTCGGCAGGTTAAGTGACAGTTCGATCTCTTCAGCAAACATTGAGGCGTCTAAACAACGGCACTCTGGTGAAAGCTTTCTGTTACAGGAAACAAACAGTGTAATATGACATCGGCAAAACACCATCTAAGAGCCTGAAACGTCTTCTCATACAAATCAGATGTTGCCCTTAATAGCGTCTAACCCCCCCCCTCACCCGCCCCCTGTGGGCTCCCAGTAGGTTTTAACTCATTACCATATTACGGCTGTTTTCTAATCTGAATGCTCAGTATCAATACGGAAACTAAAACCAGTACAATGGTGAAAGGGATTTCATAATTCCCTAGTGAGATTCCAACATCTCCTAGCAGACACTGAGGATTTCGGTGGGTAGGAAACCTCTCCGCAAGATCTGAGTCTTTCTAGGCAAGTGCTCATCGCTCTTTCTCTTTTTAAATCTGCCGGTCCGATAAACTTCAGAGCTGCGGTTTCTGCTCAGTTCCCAGTGCCTTATTTTCAGTGATTTTTGATCATGCTGTATTTTTGTGTGCATTTGGTGTCTAAACGTCTCCCGCTTGTTTGCCTTGCCGTATCACGTTGGCTGTGTGACATGTGCGGTTTGGTGTTTTCTGACGCCTGTTCCTTCACTTTGATGCACCTTGCATGCCAAATAATTTGGAAGAACACCTGTTAGCTTTACAACAGTGTTTTAACTGTTGGGCTTTAATGGCTGGGGGAGGGGTGTTATGCAGCCAGCTGAAAGCTGCTCCAGTTTCCAAAAAAAAAGAATGCAACAATCGTGCTCAGAAAAAAAACTTAACTGGAATAGTCCACTTATCCATTCCCATCCCTGGAGGAGCTGCAGTGTGCTGGTCCTCAGCCAGAGAAGGTCTCCTTCAGACTGCTTCTCCATTCCATCAGCATCTCTTGGGCCAAGGCCTTGTGTTCTAGATTCACCCATGAAAACAAGTCACCCACCTTGTGTTACACCTCCGTTTGCTGCCTAAATGGGCCTGTTTTGTTCCGACTGGTCCCTTAAATCTTTCTTGACTTGACTATCAGTGCCTGGGCTGAGAGTGCCCTCCATCCTACACTATGTGAGCTGCAGACTTGCTTAAAACCACCTTGGCCTTTAAATCAGTGGCTCCTTGGCCTAGTTTGCTTCCCAGATCAATGCTGCATCGACCCAGTTTGCTCCCCGAACCGGCACCCAGCCCAGTGCCCAAACCAGCACTGTCATGGCCCAGTTTGTCCTCCGGAGGGAGCCATGCCTCACCAGCACTGTCACTGCCCTCACTGCACCCTCATGCTCACCCACCAAAATACGTTTTCCTGGTTAGCGGGGGCTGGGGCTCTGGCTGAAGCCCCACTGACTCCTGTTCTAATTGGGGGTGGGTGTGAAGAGGTGGTCAGGTTCAGCTTGGGGTTTGTTACAAAGGTG
>JAODKC010000010.1:180845-202894 GCA_026777985.1 Mormyrops attenuatus | reverse complement strand
TCGCGCATTTACTTTAAAAATACCATAAACCGGGGGTGTCTCTTCCTTCGCCCCGAGGGGCGCCCCCCCCCCCCCCCACAGGGAGACGCTAAACTGAGCCGTAGTGCTAACGCACCCACAAGTGCCCCCACTGCATTGCCTACTATCTGACCCAGAAGTGTGTGAAGGCCACCGTTGCTGTGCTGATTACAGCTTAAACTATTCATTATCTGTAAACGAACTGCAGTTTTAGCTATAAACCCTGAGGGTACATGTGTTTTTTAGTCAGAATATAAATCATTTGGCCTTGATATTTGTTAAGAAACATGTAATCGTCTTTAGATATTTCTCAGTAGTTTGGTCACCAAAAGAAACAGAAATTATGTAATGATACATGTTGACGGACAGCTGACACTGGCCACGCATCTGATTGGTTCATCCCAGCACCCCATGTGACACTCCTGGTTTAACCTGCAGAGAATGCAGGGCTTAACTGATTACTGTCACTTCAGTGGTGCACTGAAACACATCACTGCTACAAGAATGTGGTGGAAGATAGAATGATCACATGACTAATAGTGACACATATTATTAATGGGGCATGGGATGGGATTTGATTGGCCTGTCCTCCGTGACAGATGCAGTGAGATGTGAGCATTATCTCTGTGTCTCCTTACATGCATGCGGGACTCGGTCAGGGAATGACAAATCCTTCGAGATTTGGAGGTTATGAATAATGCATTGCAATTAATGGCGATAAGCTGGCCCTTGAAGATCTCTCCACTTTTGGCACCACAGACGACAAAAATACGGTTATTGAGAATCGAGCGCAGTTCTCAGGAAATTGGAGCATTCAGCACAATCCAACTACATTTCAGTATCCTGAAGTTAAACCTGATTCACTTCTCTGCGTGACATTTCAGTGTTTTTATTTCACCAATACAAAGAGAAGCAGGGGTGGACAGTAACAAAGTACAAATTACTTTACATGAGGATCAATTTTTTTGGAAACTTTCACTCCACTATATTTGACAAATATTGTATCTTTGACTTGACTACATTTCTATGAAGGTTCTTGTTACTCATTACTTTGAAGCACAGCTCTGAAGTCAGCAGACAAACTTTCTTTTCTAAAATGGGGTACGCCATATTGTTCTTGTAACAAGAGAAAAAACATCTCAATTTGACAGGAAACTGGCAAACGTAATTGGCATCCATGAATACTTTTGATTGATGACTTAACACATTATTTTAAATTAAAAGGTGAAATGGTGAAAATTGCATGGACAAAATTTTTGGAACATCTTAGAATTTAAAAGAAATAATTTGGTGTTAGTAATACCTCAAGCAGGCTGTTTACTTTAACAAGTATAACTAGTATCACAGGGGGCTCAGATCTTGTTATCAGTCACTCTACAGCAGGGCTATTCAAATCACGGTCATCAAGGGCCAAGCACAGCTGATTTCCCAGCCTTCCTTTACCTGTGAGCCAGGTATGAAGCCTCTGGCCAATCAGAATCAATAGTTATTAAACTAATTACCTGGGAGGACCGAAAACACGGCCTCAATGTGGAATTGAGGGGCAGATACAAGGAGCCCTGCTGTACAGAATATTTGAATGGAGAGAAGTTCTGACTCAACCGCTTTGTGTCACTGTGTGCATCACACTGACTCAGAAATGTTACAGGGTGGCTGTGCTGACTCTGGCATTGGGTGCCTCGAATCTCAGGAGGGCACAATGAAATCAGTTTAATAAGGCATTCTGGAGCAAAACTGACTGCCCAGTGTTAGAAAGCTCCATCTGAGTCACGGGTCATGGGTCCGCCAGCAGGATAATGACCCAAAACTTGCATCAAAGAGCATCAATTGATAAGTGAAAATCAAACAGTGGACTGTTCTGAAATAGAGTCCAGATCTGAATTCAACTGAGCATCTATGGGAGAGCTGAAACTTACAATGGTGAGATGGAACTTATCAAACATTAAAGAGCTAGAGCAGTTTGCAGAGGGAGCCAAACTATCAGATGAGGAGTGTAAGAGTCTCTTTCAAAGCTACAGAAAGCGCTGAACTGCAGTTATTGCCTCAAAATGGTGTGGTACACATTAGGTTCGGCATTGCAATCATTTCGTTCATGCCTTTTTCGTTTATTTTGTTATTGACAATAATATGTTACATCATAAATCAAAAGCAAAGTACTGCTCTATAGAATACAGAACGGTGGACGCCAATTACTTTCATCAGTTTCAACTTATTTCAGGGAAAAGTATGTTTCTTTTTAAAAAGTAGAAGGGCACTGGTACTTTTGGCCATGACTGTAGTTAAACTCTTCTGCGAATCCCTACAGCGTCTGTTGGGGACAGTGGCAGTGAGGAGTAGCTGGCAGCCATTAGCAGAGTCGTTCTCAGCCTCCAGCTGATTGGCCGATGGTGGGTTTTCCGCTCAGTGCCTGCACGCCTGGCGAGAGTTCCGATTGTGCCGTTGCCATGGCAGTGGTTCCTAGGCAGACGATGGGGTAGATGAGAGGCCCGAGAGGGCGACGCGGCGTCACAAGCCCCATGCGGTAATTAGAGGAGACACTGACTCCCTGTTCCCTGCTGTGGTTGAAGCTGCCCTCATCTAACATACGCCATTCTCCCAGGAACACGAGCAATGTTTGCTGAATGGCTCTAAATCTGCCGTTATGGCCGGATGGGGAACAGGAGAATTACACTTCATATATCATATTTTGCTGGACTGACCTTGTTGACCCATAACAGGTCACGTGGTCCAGGTTGCAGGTTCCAGGCCCAGGAGGGCCTTCAGGTTTTGAGCTGCAGCCCAGCTGAGCCTCAGCTTCAGAACTGCGGTGGCAGGTCAGCTGACTCAGAGGGGAGTCTGGGACTGGCACACCCTGAAGGTGAGTAGTCCAAATTTAGGAAAGATGAGATGAGAAGACCGGTAGCCCCTCTCTGACTCCAGATTGTTCCTCTGCCAGGCTCTGGGGGAGAGTCTATGTGAATGTGTGTGTGTGTGTGTGTGTGTGTGTGTGGGGGGGGGCGGTCTTAATGTCCTGTGTTTGTGTGTGTGGGGGAGGGCGTAAGCATATATTACATTGTGGGGACCTGGCATTTTGACGTTGTGGGGACCGTTTTTTTGGTTCCCACAAGGGAAAACTAAATTTTATAAAAATCTGTGACTGCAATCAAAAAACTAAATGTGCCGAAACTCCTGTATTTTGTTTGGCTGCCTTTGGTCATTGTTGGGATTAAGGTTTCGCCCATAGAAATGAATCAACAGTCCCCACAGAGATATGAATACAAATGTGAATGCGTGTGTGTGTGTGTGTGTGTGTGGGGGGGGGGGGGGTTCCTAATATCAGGTTGAACTTGTAAATTGAAACCCGGCATGCAGACAGCCACTCTGTCAAAACTCTGCTGGTTTTCACTATTTTTTACATTGTATCCTTATCCAAAGGCCAGTTGAGGTCTTTAAAATTGCCCATAGAGTGTGACTGTGTGGGTGTTCATCCTGTCCAGGGTACCTGAGCCCTACCTGGGAGAGGCTCCAGGATAAACTGTTACACCTGCATAGATAACAGGCAGTTTTTGTCTAAAAATACTCATTCACAAAAAAATCCAGACAGAAGTGAATAAAATCTTATCACAATGCCCCAGTATTGTCTGTTTTTGGCTGCAGTGTGATACGGGCGGATGGTATCTGAGAAAGCGAGAGTAAAATCTAAATAGGCAGTATCAACAGCTGTGCTGACAGCCCCTCATCCAGCCTGAGCCGCGGGTCGATACTAACCGCTTCATTTTATGTCCTCTGCCATCTGCTGATTTAATAATCACTCTGGTCATGATGTTATGACATCCCAATGGAGTGCAGGAATCTACACCTCCTGGTCACGCTCTTGACCTAGGCCGACCCCGCTGCCCACCCAGATTGAATTTCCAAAGCCAATAGGTGCCACATACTGCAGGTTTAACTCAAAAGTGAAGCATTCCTTTAGAATAAAGCCTTAATATGAACATCCAGAGTGACATGAAAATCTATTTAAATGCCCCAGATGTGTAGGGATGTGAACACCTTTGGATCTCTTCATCAGTCACATGGCTGTTGGATTTGAACATAAAACCTCTTGGTCACCTTAATTCCCAGACTGTTCACTGCATTCACTGATCAACGGTGAAACGTATAGAAAGGGAATCCAGAGGGACACACAGGGCCCCACTTTCTCCCTGGGTGCCTGAGACCCATCCAAGCCCTTACATCAGCACCTGGCGTGCCACGGGGATCGAAGCCCAGAGCCAGGAAACCACCTCGCTCCAGTTCACTACGGCTTCGTACTTAAAATTCCTGATTACACAGGTCCATTATTCATGCTGGAATGACAGGACAGAAGGTTCTGAAGCCCTGAAAGAAAACAGGTCGGCTTTGAAACTGCTGTCAGCTTCTTTTAGCGATTTGACATGGAGTCCTACTATCCTACTGTCTCTTCAAGCCACAACTAACGCATTGGATTTGCGGTTATACATCCTGATGCCGGAATTATACATTAGGGGAAGTGAAGCTTCAGCTTCCACTTGCCTGCACCAAATGGATAAGCTACTATCCTGTGTAACCTCCGCTGGCTACCTGTATCTTTTACAATAGATTTTAAGATTCTTTTACAAAGCACTAAATGAACAAGCGCTTTCATATATCACTGACCTTTTTATCTTTTACGCTCCCCCTAGAACTCTGCGATCTACCAATGCTAGACTTCTGTGTAAACACAGCTTTTAGTTACCATGTTCCAAAACTATGGAACACACTGCCAGAAGACGTTAGAGACTGCGAGTCGCTTAACACTTTAAAAAAGTTATTGAAAATGCATATTTTTAGATTGCCATTTTAACTAGTTTAAAGTATTTTATTATGCACTATTTCATTTTTCCTATTCACTCGTATTATTGTGCTATTATGTGTTTGTGCTCTTTTACTACCTGTGTTATATATTTCTCTTTGTCTCACTGTTTTGTTGCTATATCCATAAAATATGATATTAATTACTTCCAATTTTTTACTAGCTTATACTTTCATAACTTTAACCTTTTATATTTTGTTGTATTTTATTAATATTTTTTTATATCTTATTTATTTATATTTTATTTGCACTCTATTGTATTTTAACTATTTTTATCTATTTGTTTGTTAATTTAACTTTAATTCACTTATGTATTTTACTTACTTCCATCTTTCATTACCTGTATGTTAGTTGTTTCTCTGTCTTTGGTGGTATTTTGATATGTGAGGCACTTTGAGCTGAATTCTTTGTATAAAAAGTGCTATATAAATAGCAATTATTAATAATAATAATTATTATTATTATTACTACTACTACTACACAGAGGATGTATGTATGTATGGATGGATGGATGGATGATGAGATGGTCGAAATGAACACGGTGAGAATAATCACTGAGGCCTAACTCACCCAGCAGCAGCCTTCACGTTCAGCATACCCAGAATCCCACACTCATTAATTAAGCTGAGAACAGGACCCTGGAGGTACCGTCAGGCGCAATAACAAATTAATCCGTGGGTGTCAGTCACACAGGTGGATGCTGAGTGGTGACTAACCAACATTCACGGCATTTGGTGACTCAGCTAAAAGTGATACGTGTACAAATGCTCCCCGATAATGGGAAGTTTACTGTCTCTCCGGAAAGGCGTTTTTCTGGAAAGACCGGTTCTCAGTATATCCGGATGTGTGCTTTTGACAAGGCATCACTGGGAAATAAAACCCTCTATATATGGCATGTGGATTCCATCTCCCTCTAAACTTCCTCCCGTTCCCTGTTTCAGACGATTCGGACAGCGATACCCATAGTGGTAGGCATGGCGGACAGATCCATGCATGATGGGATGGGGGGTGACTACACATGAGCTGGCTGTCTCAGTTGAGCCAATAGAGAGCGGGCAGGGCAACAAGATAGAGGTTGACTCTACAGAAGGGGGTAGTCTGGGAGTTTGGGCTGGGCTGTGGAACAGTCCAGAAGCTGGTTTAATATCACCAGTAATTAGCTACAGGTGAATGATGGAGCTCATCACCGGCTTGGGACACGAAGCCCCCACCCCCATCTATGGTACACAGACCCTTATCCTGATCTTTTCCCCCTAGGTTTTGAGTAGCACACTTTTCCTGCCAAAGTCCTGCCCAGACGGCATTTAAATCATCCTCCTTTTCCACTCGAGGAAAAATGTGTTACTCGGCTCCCGTATTAAATCATCAAGATACCGACATTGGATTCCGCCAAAACCCGACTCACGCAGAAACTATGTGGACAGCAATAAATCCTTCCGCCTCGCTTCTCCCGTGCGCCCGTTGTGTGCCCCGCCCCACTGCTTCAGCTGGCGCCCTCGCACATGCATGACACCCGCAGCCCTGCATCGAGAAGCATCAGGCGGGCGGCAGACGCCAGGACGGCTGCTGCCTTCTGGCAGCGCCTGCTTGTCCACTGATGGTTTACAGGATGTCAGGGTTGTCTACTAACCCCGGCCTTGTTTATGCAGTGCAGTCGTGAAATAACTTATGGCTTATGCATTACTTTAAAACAGCGACAGGGTACTCTATAGCGTGGACTTGTATGACAAAACGTTTTTCTTTTATGAAGCCAACACCAGCTATTTGCTTGAAAGACGTAAGATAAGACAAGCAGTTTTTGTTACATTTTTGACCACTGTCAAGGTCTGTACCGTCCAACCCTGCCCTCCGCGTCTCCTCCCTGTTTGGCCAGCAGGTGATACTGCCCATCCTGTGCTCCTTCCTGTCACTTGCCCCTTAAGCCCCTAGTGTGTTCTTCTTGCCCGCCGGACTGCCGCATAGCTCAGTGGATCGAGTGTGTGGCTCAAAGACTGAGTACCTGCTGGTTGTGGGTTTAAGATTGGTTTGACCAGTCTCCTGTCATTAGTGTTTACTGGTTTACTCTGTTCCACCTGGGTCCTGTTTATGTTTTGGTTTCGTGTTAATTGTTCCTAGTTTGTAGTTTGTGTTCTGTTTTGGGTTTTGCTTTGTACCTTTTGTGATTATGTATTTCTTGTCTTTGTTATATTCCTACTGCTATATTCTGAATAGTCTTTCGGTTTTGTTATTAGTTGCACCTGTTGTCTGGTTTCCTGTGCCTAGTGATTGTTGATGCCTGTTGCTTGCTGTCCTGCACCCCAGTGATTGGTCAGTTGTCTGTTTCACACCTGCCTTTTTGTTAACCCGGTATAGTCAGCGTATTTAAGTGCCTGCCTTTGTTCTTTTCCCCAGTCTGTCATTGTGCTATTTTCCTGTGTTACCTGCTTGGTTCCCTTGCCTGTTCTTGCTCCTGGTGTTGCCTTGTTCCCTGACCTTGTTTCATTTTGGTTTCTCGTAGTTAGTTTAGTTGGTTCTGTTTCCTTGGTTGTGTTATCTTTGTTTTCTTAGGTTGCTGTTATTTTTCCCTGTTTGCTTTGCCCCCTCGCGGTCCTTTTATTTTGTGCCTTCCCCATTGTGCTCCATTTCGTTAATAAACCTCTCTGCCTCGGAGTCACAAGTGAATCGTCACATTCTTTTCCCACCTGCACCACGTCCCGCCATGACCACCTCCTTATTTCTTAGGAGTGCAGTTTGAGTGAGCTGGTTCATATTATTTTGAACAGAACCAAGCTGTTTCCACTGAGGAATTTCAGGCCGTAACAGTATGAGGTCTCAAGTCCAGGTTTTTTAACCACAAATCCCCAACCCCCTCGACATCTCAGAAGGCCCTTCCTATGGTGGGAGCTGCTTTCAAAGCTCCGCTCTTGACCTCTGACCCCGTCGCTGGCACTCCGCGCAGGACTGGGCCGCTGCCAAGCATACCAGACAAGCCAGTCTACTGTTGGCAAGCGGCGGGGCGATTACAGTGTGACAGAAATCTGTTATCTGGAGACAGTGGCTCCTATTCAAGTCAGTCAACCTGATGGATTGTGTTGGACAGCGATTCTAAATGCCTATCCATTTAAGAAATTGATTTGACAAGAGAGAGACAATGATAGCATTAATGATCTACAATTATTTTGTCACTGTTGTGTTACTCGGACCATAATAGTGTGATAGTTTCACCCCAGACAAAGGATTTTTATTATTTAATGAACTGGTTGGTTCTCCTGCTGCAGTTGAGAGCTATTTCTGGCTGCCTGGGGGTGTCACTACCCAGACAACCTGCCCGTTTGCTGCAGTCCAGAGGTTGCCTGGCTGTTGTCTGGGTCAAACTGTATCAAAGGAGGGGGGAGCCCCAAATTCAGGCTACACTGCTCTGGTCTGGTGTCGAGCACCCTCTAGAGTAATGTTCGAATCTCACGGGTCGAGGGCTGGTGCTGTACAGCAGTTTGTTTATTTTAAAGCTGGCTGGCTCATTCCATAGTGTTTCCATGGAGTCACAGCCAGGATTCTCATCTCCTCGTTGGGCCCCCTCTCTCGGGAGGTGCATAGTGATAGGCTATCATCCCGAGTGACAGCACCTCTGCCCAATAGGAGTGCCACTCTCAACACCAGCTCTCAGCAAACACAAAGTGGCTCCAGCCCTCTTGATAAAATAGCGTTACATTCATCCTTGGGTTTAAGTAGGCAATGAATTGCTACCACAAAACATAAAATGGAGGGGGGGGGGGGCTTACTGAGAGCAAAATTAAGTATAATTACTTCACATTTAAAAACATTAAAGTAGGTAATTCAATACTAATATAAAAGTATTTCCATATATTTCTAAGAATTAAGAATGACCTTTCACAGGTTGAATCATTAATATTGTACTTACAGAAGATATATGAAGTGTGGTCAACAATTTTTAAAATTTTATTTTGCCCACAGGGAACATAACAAATATTTTGTATATCACTAATCAGGAAAATGGACATCAAACTGTGAGTGAGGGGAGCAGGAGAGAGCCAACCGGATGTACATTTTTTTTCAGTACATTACCCACAAGACCTCTGTGTAACCTCTGACTAGATGCACATACAGGGCCTATTGACTCGCAGCTCCCCCTTGATGGATTGTTATCCATATGAATGCTAAAGGCTAAGCGGGCTAAACTACATTTTAAATCCCTTAGTGAGCAGCAATTGGATTTTCCGCCAGGTCATTTATTAGCGGATGGGCGAAGCGAGGGCCAGCCTGCACGCCAAGGACCCGAAATGCGTCCAGACAAACAAGACGCCTCAGACGCACGCGTGTGGCGGCTGTGGTGGGATGCACCGTAATCCCTCACGGGAGCCTAGCTTAATTCCATTATGTGGTCATAATTGAGGAAGACGGATGGGCCAGTCCCAGGTGATTAATATCAAAGCAGCAGACCATGGATATCTGGTCCATCTCCACCTTTTATGGACTGTGAAATGTGGAATGGAATAGTGTGTGGTTGAAACAGGCAAGATACAGTTGCCTTGGGGGACAGTTGTGCAGGTGCATTTGGTGGGTTCAAAGAACTTAATTGGATAGCGGAATTTCACAACAGGGTATGTATCAACACCAGGGCAATCTGACACATTGCCCCTGAATCTGAATTTGGCATTTTACCTGAAATTTATATAATCAGCAGTTTATCAGCTTTTAAAAATCCAATTTCATAGCTGACTATGTCACTGTACTTAAGATTAGTATAGAAACAGGGCCCGTCTTGGGACTAGAACCAAAAACCACTATGTTACAAATGGGCGGCCTAAAACATTACACCACCTTTTGACCTGTACACATGTCTTATGATAGCCTTGAGGAACTCCAGCATCCATAGTAGCCCTAAGCAGTCGACCGTCTTGACCGAGTAGGACCCCATCATCGGAGGCATCACCACAGCCGGTGCCGTCGTGAGGATCGACTCCCGCTCCTCCTCGTTACATCAGCTCACTCTTTGATGAGCGTGCGGGATAATCGGAAAATTGCCCTGATACAAAACAGCCTTTCATCTCCACACAACAGAAGCTAATTAAGCATGAAGGAGATACAGCAGGCCTGAAGTCGAGCCCAGCAGTGAGATTAAGATTGACAGTGCTAAGAGTGACAGCCCCGAATCACCGGAAGAAAAGAACCATGGGTAATTTCTGTCGCTTTCCCCCTGCTGTTCCTCCAGTGTAACACCTTCCGAGTGCCGAACCTCGTGATATTTAAAGGACTACATTTCTAAACTCGTTTGCCTGGTTCAGGGAGGCAAACATTATTTCAATGGGCTAAACCTAGCCTGAGGAAATGAGATCCTTGCTGTTTATTGGTTTACAGTACATTAGACCAAACCCAAGCCAACTGGTGCCAACTCACATTCATGTTTTGCCCATCCCTTGGACAGATTTTGTTTCCCAGTTCCACAGGTAATCTAGTGAAAAGGAGGTTTATTCATAATAGGAATGTGTATCTGGTCAGGTTCCATTAAGGAGGAGCTGTATAAATGCTCTGAGGCTTAGACTGGATGTGACTCATCTTGTCTTGACTGTCCTAGACTCCTGCTGTCAGCCTTCCCCTTCCTCCAGCCTGGTTGAGGCTGGCTCTGTGACGGCCATATGCTTTTGATGGCTGCAGCCACCGTCCCCCAGGTTCTATCTCCACATCCCCCTGGGGACTAGCCCGGAGATATCGCTCCCTTGAGTGGCAGATGTTCCTTCTCCCAGGCTTCTGTTGGCCAGGCTGGCTCACACCTTCCGACGGACACACGACACGTGATGAGCGCCATCAAACGCTGTCGCGATAATTAAGCTATAAACCGCAGCTGTCGCGATCGTTGGAATGGGATGGCAGGGAGTATATCACCGTGGATCTCTGACTGCAGATGAAAGAATCCTAGGGGCGCTAAATGTTAAACGTTTAAACGTCATCTGGCCATTATAGCAACGTCAGAAAAAAAACACTTGATGGCATTTTCTTTTGTGCCATCCTAAGAAAGCCCGGTCGTTTACCTGCGTAGGCGTTAAAAGAACAGGTTTCGCGCGAACGCCTCTACGCAGTTACCCCTGTAAAATAACAAGGCGGCTTAAACAAGTGCGAAAGACACGTCCCAGGAACACGATGACATCTTGGTAAGTGCTCATTAGTTACACAAGCTATTTCGTGACAGGAGACAATTAAATGGAGAAGTACTAAAAACCGCGGATACTCAGCGCCACCCAGTGGAGGCGGTGGTTCCTACAGCGCGTCTCCGAGCGGCGCAGGTTTCTGCTCTAATGAGCTCTCCAAAGAATCTGCAGTCATCTTGAAACTTGGAAAAAGGCGCATAAGATCTCCAAGCCACCGTCCAGCACTGGTTAACAGTGAGCACTAACATACTAACTACTTCAAATATTTCGACCCAGTTATAATGAAAGATGTAATCAGGGAGGATGTTGTTTAGCAGGTTCTCGATTTGCTAACTCGCCCACACTTCGTCCGTCGCTAGGTTAGAGATAAAGGAGGTTTCGATAAATGCAGAACGCTGTATTGTACTTAGATGTTGATATCTGTTTTACTGGTCGTTTCAACGAAATGCACTGCTCGTAATTTCGACGGTTCTCAATGGCTGCTGCTGAGAGTGGAAAATGTAAAACGGCAAAATGCACAGATCGCTCCTTTTAGTGCCATTGTTGTGGGAGAATGGCACTCCCATTAAATCCCTCACACGAACATTAGAACGAGTGAGAAAATAAAATGGTAGGGATCAGGATCCTGCACAAGACCTTTAAATGTCAGCAAATGCTGCTTCCTCGAGGCATGCAGTATGTCACCGACGGTGCCACTGCAAACAAAACCGTAAAATCCAGCTTCAAATAAGGCAGCAGCGCCTGTAACACGGAGCACGACGACGTTCTCTTTTTCCTTGTTGAATTTGACAGTTTTTTAAAGATAAAGCTTGGATGTTAAATCCTATTTTAACCTGTTCATATTTTTGTAACATCTGGTATATCTAGGCTACATGCAATGTAATCTGACTTTTAGGTATGCGAGCAAACGTAATGATCATTTGTTTTGTCAAAATCAACACTGGCAAGTGATTTCTCCTTCATCCATTCTTATAAATGCCCTCATTCCCTCCCTTCTTTCTGTGTAAAATGATTATTGGACACATCCTTATTGCCATCTATTTCAGACTGAAAACTCTAGATAATCAGATTATTATGACGCTTATTAGCATGTTCTCTATCACGTGTCGCATCAATATTGTCAGACCACGCATGAATAAAAAGGTAAATAAAAGTACAAGCTAGACATATTACCGAAATTCTATCTCTCGAGACCGGATGTACATCGACAACCTTTCATCCTATGAAATAATTTTAAGGGTAATCAGTATAAGTACTGAGAATAGATCAACCTTGTGATTAAATCAACCGTAAACCTCTCATTCGCAACCTTTATGTTCGAGTTTATAAAGCTGCCCGCTAGCTGTCTGGGGTCAGGGACGGTTGCTTTTGTGCTGCATACTTTACAAATAAGCCCATTAGTGTTCTTCACTGATGTAACGTAAATTCATTAAGAGGCTACACTTGACACGTTCAGCGCGATACTCTATCGGAGATAATAGGCTTTAAGTAGGTGTTATAACGTGATTTCGCAGAGACGGCTGTTCTCTCTGTTTTCTAGTGTCTGCAGTTATGAGGGCTGCATTAGTTTCATGCAGCAGGGGTCCCTGAGTGAATTTCGCTTCAAACCCGGCGGCAGATTGGCCAATTCCGTTTGACGGCTGTGCTTTTCAGCGATCGCCATCTAAAGAGGCGGAATGGGCCATTCAATGAGCACTTTAATGCAAAACTGGAACTTGTTCCAATCAAGGGACCACTTGACGCTGCCTAATCTCCATAATTTCGCCCATTATTTGGAAAGAAGTGGTCACGTGGTGAGTTTGCTGATGAGTGTGTGACTTGCTGCTCCCGCTGTTCCAGTATAATGAAACAGACAAAGGAGGTCCATTTTGCTTATTTTAAAGACTTTAAGATAAGACTTAAAATATTTTTAAAAACCCACTGACACATGCAGCTTTTATGTCTTTGGTTGTGTAATTGTGTAGGTGTCTGGTAAGAGCACGATGGAACAGAAACGCGCGCAGCCTTCACCTCGGGGTCAGTCTCAACGATGCAAAATTGCACATGAAAAAACAGGAAAGCATACACGTTTTTTAAAGTTATGACACATCCTGACTTGACAAATGAGTTTTATTGTGTATGTGTCAGTGTTTAATCATTTCCTGACCACACTAGGGCGACACCTGCTTATGAAAAAGTTGGTATAGTGAAGCATTCCATCCATCAATCTTATAAAATTTGTGATAACGTACGTAGGTGAAGCAACCATGTCCTGGCAGCAGAGGGAGACATACACATATAAAAGCGCATTCCTGCTTAGCCCATTGAAGTTACCTGCTCAGCGAATCTCTGACTTACATTGACTGTACGTAAGTTAATATCCTGGAGAAGTTCTAATGTCAAACGTGTGGATAATTGGGTATTTTTTGGTTGTATTAGCCGCTAAGCTAAGCAGCAGTGTGAATTTAAAATAGTATGCATATTCATGAACACATTATAGCAAAAGATCAGCACGCATCAGTGTACATTAGAGTTGCAAATGTACTGTAATATAATAAGCTTTTTATATACATGTTTGGGGTGTCTTTGTATGTTGAGTAGGTGGATTTCATGTGTTAGTCTTCAAAAACCGCAAGTTTGGACAAACAGCACAATTTTCAGGAAGAAGTACGGCCCAGAATACACAGCAGAATATTTACTCTTCAGATTTAAACAGCTGAATTAAAATATTTCCTTCAACTCAGAATCGTAAGAAGTTTCACACTTAAATTCCCCATCAACCAGGCAGCAGCTTTTCGGCCGTCTTCTGGCTGACACAGCCTCTACACCTGCATCTCCATACGCATTTTCAGATCTTTGGGGTTTCTGGAGTTCCTCGTGCGTCCCCCTGAGAGCCTCCCTTCTCTTGATCGCTACAGCTGAACCTTCTGAGCGTGTTTTTGTGGGTTTTGAAGCCTCGCGCTGGGCCTTTTCCACCTCCCGTTTCAGCTTTTATGTCTCTCTACTTGAACCCAGGCGCCTGTGGCTTCCGACTGCATGTCAACTTCTGGTCCCAGATTAAGCAGCTGGAGTTGGAAGAGGCAGAAACTAGGAGGTTGTGGAGTCCTGCTGCAGCCGTTTATCTCACACGGTTCAGTCGAGGGATGCCTGGGAGTCTGCTGACAGCCCATGATCATGATAGCCTGTGATTTATGATGATTAAACTAACTTTTCTTCCACAGTTGGGCCAAAGTGTTGCATTCTGGGTAACAAGTTATGACACGCTGATGTGCTTTGGCTAATGGGATTAATTATGTGCTGATCCCACAATAAGAAAAAAGACTGAAAATCTGCTAATGAAATTTATATAAGGGAAAAAAATATGCTGATGCACTCTGGTAATAGGACTAATGATAACTAATTAAGCACTGATGCACTGTGGGTAATGGGACTAAAGAGGTGGGGACACTGCTTAATAAGGCTAAAAGTGAACTAAAGCACTCTGGGTAGTGTAGCTAAGCAAGGCCTGATACAGGCAGCAATGGGACTGAAGAGGTGCTTCCGTGCTCTGGTTAATAGGACCAAATTGCATTATGGGAAATCCAGTTAAGTAAGTACCGATACACAATAGGTATTAGGGCTGGTGGCACTCTAATGAGCATTTTGATAGAAAGGATTGTGCAGATGTCAGCTGAGTGTCCTTGACTTTGCTTACCACCTTCACCTTTAAACCTAGACTGTTTTTTCCTTCATGAGTGTTTCCAATCAGCTCTGCATACATAGCCAGTGTCAGAATCCTTTACCACCTCAATGAGGCATCCAGGAAAACGGGTAACCCTCCCTCACGTAGGCACTACACAGTATCTGAATGTGGCGATCAGGCTGTATGGCAGAGCTGATTGGCCAGCGTACAGGAAGCTTCTTAAACAGGTACCTTGGGGCACTAACACTTAACGTCCAGTTGGCTTATTGACACAGGACACACTGAGCCCCTAACATGAGGCACCCAGTCAGGGGTGCTGGGGGCCTGGACATCTTCTAGTCATTTCACTTTTCCAGAAAAACTGACTTCCCCAAGACGGTCCTCTCTTGTCCTGACATAAGAACATAAGAAATTTACAAACGCGAGGAGGCCATTCGGCCCATCAAGCTCGTTTGGGGAGAACCTAACTAATAGCTCAGAGTTGTTAAAATCTTATCTAGCTCAGATTTAAAGGAACCCAGGGTCTACCGGGCTGTTTCTTAAGATGTGAAAGGAGGTGTCGCGCCTTCCATACAGCAGCAGATGGTGCTGCAACAATTAACCATGTCACCTTGTTGACGGATTATTGTGGGGATCAATCCCAAGAAGATCAGACCTGCCCTCATCTAATGAGTCTGTTCTCACAATATTGGTTATGAGCCACAGTGACACAGACTTCAGGAGTGGGCTTTTAGGCTCCTCCAGGCAGCATAACGAACTTGGGAACTCGCAGGTGCAAGCAGCCGAGACCCACATTCCCGACAGTGCCGTATGAGGTGTCACCATAGCAACAGCAGTGTCTGTGTGAGGCCCTGGTGTGTGGCGCCCTGCTCTTTAAACATGATGAATCTTTTATGGCTTGAAATTTTAATCTTGCAGAAGTGTGATTACAGGCTGGCAGTGGTAGATCTGTGAAGGGCGGTCATTCCCCCTCAGTTTGGGGGGGGGGGGGCATCCCCTTTCTTGAGCTGGTCTGTGGCCTGCTACCTTGGCCTCTGTATGAAACACACACAGCAGCTCACAGAAACCCCCACCCACTGCCATGTATCTCCAAAGTTGGAATGGTGGGGGGGGGGGGTGAATTGATTTGTGTTGCTTATTGATCAAAGTGTCCATTCATCATGCTAATTGGGAAGAGGTGCCATCCAGCATCGTGGAATCACATCTACTGACGAGTCCAGCTTCAAGTGTGAGGTGAAGGACATGGTCCTCACTGTATGTGTGTGTGTTTATATTATACTGTATATTGTGGGACCAAATTTTAACTTTACGGGGACCATTTTTCAGGTCCCCACAAAGATCTGTGAATGCAATCAAAAAAGTAAAAATGCCAAAAGTCTCGTATTTAGTTTGGTTACTGATGGTTAAGGTCAGGGCTGGGTAGGGGTTAAGGTCGTCATGTTGGGATTAGAGTTTTCCCCAGATAATGAATGGAGAGTCCCCACAAAGATATAATTACAAACCTGTGTGTGTGTGTGTGTGTGTGTGTGTATGAAAAGCAGTCAGTGCAGGTTTGGGGAGCAAGTGTGTTGTGAAGCACACTGTGTGTGTCTCTGTACTGTGTACTGTGTAAAAACAGTACATGTGTCTTTCTGGACCGATGGTGTTTGTACCCACATGTTATCGTTTACAAGGAGTGTGAGAGATATTAATGGAGCTTTTTATGACAACAACACAGGGATGTCATCTGGACTCCGCATGTTCATGGGCCACAATCATGCACCCACCCGTCTGGCCTGCCTGCCATTGTTCATTTTACTGCGGGATTTATGTTATGCTTGGTTTTAGTCTTTAAATATATTTACCTGTATTATTTAGTCTATAAATATATTATCTTTAAATATATTGACTGTGTGGTTTTTTGTGCACTGGTAAAAAATAGAAGATGGGATTGCTGTTCAATAAACAAACCGCCACTACTGCCACTAACACAGGTGAGGCCAGCTAGTAGCGTAATGATTAAGAAGTGAGACTTAAAGCTGCAGGTTTAAGTCCCAGAAAGCGCTGTGCTTTGGAGATCTGTAAGCTCGCCAATACACATGTGGCTGTATAAACAGGTAAAGTTAAACAAAGATGTTTTGTGTCTGAATGGAACTATATACTGTAGCATCATGGGGTATGTGGCCTGGATGCAGATGCCTTTCTGAATGGTCCTATTTTACTACAGCAAATTAGCATGCAGAGATCCAGGTAACAAACAAACGTACCAGTTTTACATTTTCTGACGAAAAGGGAAGCACTTAAGGTATCATCAACTCATTAACAAGTCCAGTTGTTTTCCTTTTTCTTGTCCAACTTTGAAGGCCTCCGGGTGTTTGTGAACGTGATCGCTCCCTTTAAAGACGTGAGCTGGCAGTACTGATCCCAGAAGCGGAAAACTGCCCTTGACTTTAGAGGAATCAATCCGCCAAATTTACATAATCGCTTGGCTTTGCCTTTGGCAATCTTTTACTCCCTTTACATATGGAACGCACACAGAACACACACACATGCAAAGCACACGTGGGCACAGAACACACACACACGCAAAGCACACGTGGGCACCAACCGGCACAAATGTTTAGAGGTCATTGTGTCACGTTGTGGGAAGAGTATGCTTCTGAAAATGTAGTAAATAGTTATTTATTATTAATTTGCTGCACATTTGGTGTTTAAATTCTTGCATTTTTGTAGCTTTACATGATTAGGGTAAAAATTATAGTATTAGTCTGCAAAATGCAGTCATTTTCCATGAGTCTGTGGTGGCTAACGGTTGTTAATTGTACAGTTGTGTTTGGTTCACCCCCCCCCCACATTAAAAACAGGCAGCATGACTGGGGGATGCTGAATATCTACGCTTGGGAGTCTTTTTTTGTGTTAGTGTGTACTGTTTTTTAACCTCTGTTTTCATAATGATCTCATTTCTATTTTGGGGCTAATTATTTTGCCGGGGGAAGTGTTTGCCCCCTCCCCCCCGCGCGTGTGCTTTCAGAAAAGCTATCGACCGCACCAGGTCTCGTTCTTTTGTTCAAGACCTCAAATGTGCAAATGCAGGAGCCACACAGGGAAGCTCGCTCTCATCCTGCAGGATAAAGAAGTGGATAAGCGAGTGAGAAAATGAGACCAGGCACAATGACCGCGGACGGGACGCCTTTCTGGCCCGCGGGCTGGAGCTGCCGCGCGTTTATCTGATGTGATTTCGCAGATTAAATGCGAGGCGAGGGATTTTCAAAAACAAGCTGCTTGCGGTGTTATGCAAGCCTGTGAACCTGGCTGTTGTCGCATTAAGCTGAAGTGGCAAGGACGAAATGCACGGGGGCCACACGGGGGCCACATACGGGTGCGGGCGGGCGGAATGTGGGGCAGTTGATAGCCGCGTGTTTTTGGGCGCGTCACCAGAGCACGACTGCAGCGTAAAAGCACCATAGTCACCCTCCTCTGTGTTTCCTGTAAAATGCAGATTGCTGTTGTTTTTGCGGGAGAATATCCTGCTGTGATTGTGAGTTACTGGACTGATGCAGGGGCCCCATCCTCTCTGGCTGTCAAACAGCGATAAAAAGGTCTTTGTTCCGGACAACACTGTCCGAAATGATGATTCGCTGTTCATTTTGAAAGAAACAATTAAATCTGTCCGGATTAAACGAGTCCATCACAAGTCTGCATTAATCGGTCAGCCTTGCCCTGGGTTTCCATTCTGTTCGTCACTGAGTGTAAATTGGGTGCCATTGTGAGAAACGGACCAATGATCAGAAACTCTGAAATCTCAGAGGTCCGCCTTTTTGTTCCAGGGCCACCTGAACTGCTTCCTCCTCTGCGGTTTTGGATTTCTGCGTGTTGAGTTCCTTCAAAACTTTTCACTGCCAGATGCAGCTCAGTGGACGAGGCCCGTTCTGTTTCGGGAAAGGCTGGAGCCATGTGTGGCCTGATCTGTGTAGAACCCGGCTCTTCCTTTGCCTGTGTGCCATCATACTGAGCACATGCGTCCCGTAATCCTTACAGCCCATGACAGACATTCGTCGATCGCAGTGATGCCTAACACTACCCACGTATCTACCCTTGGAAGAGGAAACACTCCCCGTACGGTCATCATTGTTACGGCAGCACCACGTCTCAGCAAGCTGGACAACCATAAAATATTACAGAGGCCTCTTTTATGAACCAGCGAGCATGGCTCCTGTCCAGAGTCCATTACCAGTGTCATAACCCCTTTCCCATAAACATCCCAGAAAAATGTGCTGATGTGAAAGCTGTAATATTGTCTGCGCTGGAAGGGGCCTGTCACTGCTGTCTGGCTTCTGATAAACTTTCTGCCCTTAGCCAATAGCTACGGAAAAATGCTAACAATAGCAAGCCTGGCTATTCCGGTCCCAGCAAGTAAGACATAGTCGCAAGTTGTGCATTCCCCTGTCAGCCGAAGATCAGCCAATTTTGTTGATGTGCTGCATCTTCCATGACTATCCAGTACAGGGTGTAACTTTTGAAGTCAAGAGTTATAGTTTTTATGGAAACACTTTTACACTTCGCTTAAAACAACCATCATAAGGCACTATAGATACCTTCATAATGCCTTATAATGCTCAGTTTAAGCCATTATAATTCATATTGAAGGTATTTATAGTGCATTATAGATCAGAGCTTCATAGAGCATTCATAGTGCATAACAAACATGGCTATAATGCCTTTTTTTATATATAGTTTGATCCGCATCTATGAAGGTATCTATAATGCATCATATATGACTGTTTTGTTACCATACACTATTTATAATAAAAGGTCTTTGTATCAATCAAGCAATTTAACTACTATCCCTTTAAGAGATGACTGGCATGTGGTGCTCTTGGAATGAGGGCAGCTGAAGGTCACCAATGACAGGAAAAGTCTGGCTGCATAAGCTACTGTCACAGGCCTGTAGAGAGACAGAGGCCCACTGGAAGCCTGAAGATGCCGCTTCTGGGTCCCGCTGTACACCAGATCCAGCGTCTCTGGTGTGACTGGTGGAGACATCTGTGGCCTGCTTGGGCCAGGTCTCGGTGCTTCCGTGCTCTGGAGAAAGACGGTGCGGACAGTGCAAAAAGTGGCAGCCTGTTGGTTTTTTAAATGTACAAAAATTGTTTGAATCTGATGATACATTTCCAAAGCAAAACTTTACCTAAGATTACATTAAGATAAATATAAAAAACACATATATACACAAGTGTGATCATCGGTGTAATGAAGAATACATAGCATTCCTTTTGGAAAATCTGTCCATCTTCCAGCTGCTTACCAGTACAGGATCACGGTGAGCTTGGGGCCCATCCTGGGAAGTACAGGGCCTGGGGTGGGCCAGTCCTTTGAAAATACTTATATTGGTATATTTTGATCAGGCCCAGAAGCTGTGCCAAATACGATCTGAATCACCTCGTACATTTCAGTTTCCTTTGCGACACTTTTTTCCGTTGCTTCTGCTAGAGCAATGACAGGCTGTTATTTATTGATACTAAAGGCAGAGGTGGTTAGCGTTAACGCTGGCAGTGTAATAATGGCTCATGGGAGTTTTACTTACACAAAAATGTACTGTGGGCCAAAGGAAAGATGATTCATTCATAGAGATAACCAATCAGATTATAGAGGAGAGGGGTCCAAGCAACTAGAGGAGGCAGGACCAACCAATCAGATGTCTTGGCCCCATTTCCTCTAGTTGCTTGGACCAGCCTCCTCTACAATCTGATTGGTTATCTCTCTGAACCAATCATCTTTCCTTCTGCCCTCAGAACATTTTTCTGTAAGTAAACCTCTCACAAGCTTAATAATGGCGCTACCTTAACCTGTTACTATGTTTCTGATTATCCTTTTGCTGAGGAATCATTGATTTGCTTATTGACTGTTTTCAGTCAAACTGTCACGCCCCCTTTTGCCCAGTCGGCGATTTATCCATAACCCTGCCTCTAGTCACAATTATGGTTTTAAGAGCCTTTCTTACGGATTAAATGGCAAATCCAGGGCAATTATAGGTGTGGGATCACGCTGTGTAAATCAGACAACCAAATATAGCTTCCTTTCAGTCAGTATCTACCACACCCATAAGCCCAGCTCTGAGACCAGTCGATAGAAGTATTGATCATTAGTGTGTAGCATAATAATAGGAACTGTGAAGACAAGGAATCATTCCGAAATATGAGTCGGACAGTGGAATATGAATATAAGGAAAACTTCCCCTGATAAAAATCCTCTCTGTGGGTGGGAGGGTGTGTAGAATATTACTGAGGTCATTGGGGGGTGAAGAACATGATTTGAAGGACATGGTCCTCATTTTATATGTGTGTGTGTGTGTGTGTGGGGGTGGGTTCTGTCATAGGTAAACAGCACGAAAATCTGCGGATAGGAAAAGCGCTCAGTGCTGGTGTGGGGAGGTCATCGTGTGTAGTGAAACATGCCATGTGTATCTATGCACTCTGTAAACACGGTACATGTGTTAGTTTGTTTGTTTGAAATAATGTGGTGTTTGTATCCACATGTTAGTGTTTATGGAGCGCACGAGAGATACTAATGGAGCTTGACGTGATAAGGGATCATAAGGACGTCATCTGGACCCAGATTTTTGAGCCCTCTTCTGGCAAGCCAAAACCACGCTTTTCTCATTATGTTTCTTCTTCTTTTTTTTTTAAAGCCAACCAGGAGAAACTATTTGGAATCCTTCCGCGCTCCAACAATGCAAAATCCATACGCAGCAAAATAATATTAATAACCACGACGGCAACACAAAAGAAAAGCCTGGGGCTCTGATTTACTCAGCATGACAGGAAAAGATGGCTGACCTGCTTTGGCCTTGAAAGACGGAATACGCTTCATATTCGTAATCACCATGGCCGCTCTTTCATTCTCAGAGGAGAACGGACGAGTGCAATGGGTGACATTGATCTTCATGTCCTGGGAAGCTGGGTATAATCTAATTTGCCAGTTTTACATCCTTAGGTCAGTTAATCAATTGGGGATGTGACTGGGATTCAGAGAGAGGCACGCAGGGGACGTGGCGCCCGGGAGGGGACCTAGGAGACGAGGACAAAGAAAGCGGGACTGAATTATCTCCACATCTTATTAATGAAAGCTTAGGCTCATTAAACTATTATGTTTAGCAGAGGCATGCAAGCCCGCTGCTGTTATCACTGCCTATGAACAGCAGGGGGCCTGGTGATTAAGGACTGTCACTAAAACATTGACATCCTGCTGTTGTACCTTTGAATACTGTGTTAATCCTTCATTATTAGAATGCACAATTAACTTTTGTCAGGTAACTAAAAAAACAGGGTCCCATTCAAACCCACAACCAGCACACGGCCTCCACACCACCCCCTACAGGGGGATATTAAACTGATTTTAC
>JAODKC010000010.1:126708-160484 GCA_026777985.1 Mormyrops attenuatus | reverse complement strand
TGGTCCACAACGCACCCCACCCCAGGCCCACCCCCACCCCCAGCTAGTTCCTAATCATCCACCTACACTCCTGATTTTATTGACTAACTATAAGCCTTAATTTTCTGGTAGTGGGGGGGGGTCTGAGCTAATAAACATTGTTTTAATCTAATTAAACAGATTTTTAAGAAAAGGCTGCAGTGACACTTGGGGGCAGCGTGTGGCTCGCAGCTAAGCCTCTGTGCCTGTGAGCCGAAGCTGCCGCTTGAAGCCCAACCTTGGCGGAATAGTCACGTCTTTGGGCCCTTAACCCCCAGCTCTGTGGGCACCTCTGCAGGTGGCTGCCCTTCACTGCCAAGCTTGCTCTCACCTACATGTGTGTCTGTGCATCATGGAGAGCAAGATGGGGTAGATAAAAATAGAATTCCCCAACGATCAATAATGTATTATTAATAAACATTCCAAAGACTCTTATAAGAATGGTAACATTTTGCTTTTTAATACCAGTTCTTTCTCACTGCTGATCTGTGATGCTGTAAGCCCACCGTCCCAAAAAAATATTTTTTTGCTGTACATGGTAAATAAGTGAATGTGGTTTTGTCGACTGTGGGAGGGGTTTTGCTAGGGGTACGTTTCACTGACTTTCCTGTGTTCCGTAAACATTATGAGACACTGAATCCCGTCTCTGTCCTTGTGAATAATAACGATGGCCGTTTAACACACGTGTTTTGGGTGAAGACATCAGCCTTATCAGAGACTGCAGGCGGGCGTTAGACAGCATATTTTTTTTTCTCCCAGGGATGATTAAAGAAAGGCCTATTCAAACAGCTAATTAGTTTCAGGCGTGTCACCATTGACACGCCGCGGTTAGCTCCGCTCCCCCCATGTTGCACGCCGACACGGGTGTGATAAGACGTCTGCTCGCAGATCGTGGACTCGCAAGCATGGCCTCTACCCCGGCTGCCTCGTCTGTTTTTCCATCTGCTCCCTCGTTTTTAAAAACAGAAGTAAACAAGAATATGTTTCCCATTCTCTCCATCTGTATTTCCATCCTAAGATGCCTTGCAGATCGAACTGGGGGCGAATCTCGGCTTTCACGTTAAACCACGCCCACAACCCTGAAGCCAGTCATGTGCACGTTTAAGCTAAATTCGCTTCTCAAACCAGCCTATAATTAATGCTCTCAAGCCCAGGGTGCATGTACACCAGCATATCCGTGGCCTGAAGCTGAGCTTGTCCTCACAGGCTCACTATAATGGTGGTAAAATCACAGAGCATAAAATCAGAGTGTATTTCCACTGTGTACGAAGATTTAGTGAACAGTCAGCTATTTGTTTTGTCACATGATGTGAGGTGCCAGGAATGCAACGTTTATGCCAGAAGACCTCTGGGGGGCACTGATCAGCTGACCGCCAACTATTAGAGAAAGACTCTAATAGATACGACACGTTGGCCTTTTCCGGCAAGTAAATAGAATAAAGTCCATACAGTCCTAAAACGGGACAAGGGGGCGGAAGGGCACCTGTCAGGCGTCCTCGCTGGATCTCAGCACATCATTTGCAGGTTGTCTCTGCCTCTGCATGATGTGAGTCAGACTCCCTGATGCGGAGCGGCCCAATTCCTCCGTCAACTCCGCAGCACAAACTCGGTGGAGGGAGAGACGATTGGATAGTGATCTCGTCCATTGGGCCCCAGTATCTTACTGTTTGAATCTATTAGCTTTACATTTACAGCTCAATACTTCCTCAAGTTGCTCAGGTGAGGAAGAACAGATGTGGATTTGACTGCCGGAGTGTGGTTTCCATGGAGATCCCCAGGCCTGATCGGTAGCCCAAATCTCTAACACCATCTGACACCATTTCTCCCTTGTCTCGGACCTGTGAATGAGGCTTGGGGCCTACCAGTGAGAGTGGACAGTGCAGTAGGGTGGAGTGATGCGGTTCAGAAACTAGAGGGTTTCTAAATTTACTCTCTAGTTCTTCCTGAACTCCAGTTGTTCTCCTACTCACTTTAATCCAGTAAGGTTCCACCTAACAGCTATGTGTGTCTCGAAACTCCCTTGATGCATTCTAAGCAGGATTCAACCCCAGCATAATGAGAGACCGGAATAACCTTCAATCCAATTCATTTTCATTTTAATTTCAGCTCATTTCATTTCATTGTCATTTCATTGTCATTTCATTTCATTGTCATTTCAGTTCATTGGGATTTTGCATCATTGAGAAAGACTCCAGAAATGAATGAAGAGCTTCTCTCTCTCTCGTTGTGTCCTGGACACCAGTGACGGTGTGTCAGTGAGCTGAAGTTTTAGTCGTGTTTGTCTGCATTGTTGCCTTTGACTGAAGAGTAATTTGTAAATTCTGCATGAGGCTTGACTTGCATCCGTCCTGTTTGCAGGCCTAATTAAATTAACTGGGCCGAGGAGGGCATGGAGTATGCTACACAGCATCTGCTTGGCTCCCAATTAACCAAGAGTACTCACAGCTCCTTGCTCTTCTCATTTATTTATTCCATCCAAACTTGCATCTTTAAAACTCTTATCCAGTACACGGTCGCTGGGGGGTCGGGGGCGGGGACTGGGATGATGAGGTTTATTTTATTCTGCTCTGGGTATGAGATACTGATCTATAGGTCATTATTCGGTGCTGATGATTGGCTCGTGTCCCCAATCAGGGTGGAGCCAATCTTGACCAGAGTGAAGGAGGATCGCACACGCATCATCCTTCCTGCCATTGACAACATTAAATACAACACCTTTGAGGTACAGCAGTACGCCAACGCCGCACACGGCTACAGCTGGGGCCTCTGGTGCATGTACATCAGCCCTCCACAAGCTTGGCTGGACAAGGGTGACGAGAGCGCCCCCATCAGGTAGGCAGCCACCACTGCGGATATTCATTTTGCCACGTAGGAAAACCCAGGAGTTATTGAAGTCTATGGTCTTGTGTGTTTAAATTATGCAAGCTGGACCGACTTATATAATAAAAATTACAATGCATTTAATCTCAGATTGAGTCTGACGTGCAGTTCTGAACGGGAAAGTCTGTCGGAGGCGGGAGTAACTCTTCATCAGCGCTCTAGCATCTCGACTTTGCTTTTAAAATGCAGGCCCATCTTGAAAACATGAATTATGCACTAGCTATGATAAATCAATCCCTTGCTATTGGAATGCCAGTTGTTCGCACAGTCCCGCTGAGCGCTGTTTCATTGCGGTAGTGCGGATGGCTGGGCGCTTCTAAAGGCCGCGCACGCACCGGTGCCGCTTGATCTTTATGTTAGATGACGACAGAGGCACATATGTTCGGCTAATTGCTTATTTCAGTCTTCATTATAGCCAGGAATGTGCCGTCTCGGTAATAAATGGGCCAGGGAGAGATTTATACACAGTCGCTTCACATATAATGGGCTCACAGGGCGAATGCAGAAAGAGCCATGAAATCGATTCAGAATTTCTTACCCGATTACTCCCTTTGACATTTGAAAGAAGCCCTCCTGCTCTTTCTTAAATGTTACATTTTCATCCTTTTCATTTGGGCGTTTTAAACGATAGCGGGCAGTCAGGGTGACATTTTGGAATCGTTCCTGCAGGACACGCGGTCCCCCGCTTGCCTTGTGACTTCTGCCAGCGGCGGAAGCGGATGACATCATGTCCTGGAAGCCGGCTTCCAGTCGCGGCAGGATGTATCTAAGCCTGCTTGTGGCCGGTGGGGGGTGGTGGGTGGGTCTCGCAAGGCACTGTGGGAAATATGCTTAAGAGAAAGCCAAAAAAGCAACGGCACATCTTTGAGGTGTAAGAGGTATGGCCTTCAAGAAGGAGACAACAAAGATCGAAGGAGAATGCGTTGGGAAATCCGAGTGAGAGATATTCCCTGCAGGACATATTTGTGGATCCGGCGGCTGTTTCCATGGAGCCTACCACAAAAAAAAAAAAATTGGCTGTAATGGGAGATTTGTTCGATCTTGAAACCAGAATGACAGACACACAAAAGCTTTGTTTTTTTCACACATATCTCACCACGGTCATTGTGCGCCAAAATCGTCAGCTGGCATGTAGTAGAACAAAAGACAGATTTGTGTTTTACTCAAAAGTTTACCCATTGCTTAACTAGGACGCCACTTACAGTTGAAGCCTGTTGAGCAGAATGTGTCATTGTTGTTCCTGGTAATATTTATGTATTTCATCTGTTCGATGTTTTGTGACTAGGACTCCAGCCATGATCGGCTGCTCCTTCGTGGTTGACAGAGAGTACTTTGAGGAGATTGGGCTTCTTGACCCAGGCATGGAGGTCTACGGAGGAGAAAACATTGAGCTGGGCATGAGGGTAAGTAGCTAGGCATTCTTGTTCTCAGGGCCCTGGAGTCGAGCAGGGTCCCAGTCTGGCTCCAAGCTTTGTTCATATTCCATAATGGCGTGTTGTGACGGAAGGTCTGTGTTTTGTTGAATGTTGGCCTGAGAGTGCAAATACAACAGGGAGGAATGATTTGAAGGCAACGTGAGATCCTCTCTGGTCAAAGTTCAAAGAGGAAGAAAACCTAAAAAGAAAGATATAACCGATTGAGACAAAACATAATCCGGATGTCAGGATTTTCTAGAGAGGTTCCTCTCAAAGTTTCGAACCAAGAATGAGAACATTTTTCCCAGTTTCGGTTTGCATACCTGTCACCATAGCTGCCGTGGAAACAGTGAAATCTGCGATAGACAATATGTGAAATTTGTTGGACACCGCTGGGGTGTACCCCCATGACACAGTTTGCTGAGCGGGGGGGCGGGGGGGGGTATTCCCCATGATAAGACAGGGTGGGTGCATGACAAGCATGAGATTTGCAGCTCATGTCAGGTGGCAGAATGGGATAAAATATGTGAGTCTACGGTGCAAGGCAGGGAACAACCCAGGATGGGGCGCCAGCCCATTGCAGGACACACTCATACAACATTCACTCATACACCATTCGCTCACACTCATACACCATTCACTCACACTCACACCTCTGATTAACTTCAATTAGCTTTAGCATGTTTTTGGACTGTGGGTTGAAACCGGAGTACCCAGAGGAGACCTCACGACGACATGGGGAGAACATGGAAACTCCACACACATAGTGTGTGAGGCGAGAGTGCTAACCACTGCACCCCCATGTAATTTATTTAAGCAAACGATAGTAACATATGGTATAAATATTAAATCAAATATTTCAGCCAATCATTTTTAATAATCTGTCAAGTCAATAAAATCTGATTCATCTCCCCCATGGGTTTTGTGTCTTGCTCCTGATCCAAGATGAGTTAATTAACATTAACCCTGAGGTGAATGGAATGAGTCGCAGCTTTTTGATCTTGGGGGCCCTATCAGAGTCTCAGGATTATACGACCAATTCCAGTTCTCAGGAATATCTGTCAAGGAAAGATATTCTAAATCGAATAATAGATGCGTGCAATAATACTCAATACGCAATCCATTTTTTGAAAAAGATTTTAAATAAATTTGATTTGTAACTGTCAGCCTGAAGGAGATATTCTGAAAAAGAAGCCCAGCTTTGCCACATTATAAATGCATTGCTTAGAGATAGGTGAAAATCCATAACCTTGAACTGTAATACTCACAAAATCACAAGCTTTAGGCTTTGTACCCCAGGACAGGTTTAGATTAAAGCTGTACCAGAATAATACCCAGAGCCTCCTGCTGGTACAAATGGGCTTTGAGTAACTGCCGGAAATAGCTTGGTGTTTGTTTGGCCCACACAATTGTTCTTTTTTTTTATTTTTAATTGTTATACTTTCGTTAAATAATGTCTCTGGATGTGCCTGCTGCTTCGGTGAGCCCTGGGTGGGTCCAGGAAAAAGGTCACAGCACGCTCCCGCGGGTGTGAGTGCAGAAAGCGGCTCAGGACCTGCGATGCAGATGAGGTCACAGGGGTGGGTGGGGGGTGCATGGAATTTTGTCAGGTAGCACGGGAGAGACATTTCAGGTTAGCCGCTGAAATAGCATGAAATTATGGATTGTAGCTACGCCAGCACCAAAAAAGGAAGATACTAACGCAGGCAAGTATAGATAGAATAATACAAACGAGGTCACAAAGATGGAGAAATGCTGAAAAAATGAATGTAAAGAAGTAGGATGAAAGCAATTGTATTTCAAATTAAATTCTCTCCATTGCAAGAAACATGACAAGATAATATTGCCCCAACACAATTTACAGAAGGATTCCTTCTTGTACAAGAGCTGTGACTAGACTTGCAGGGAAGGAAATCAAAGAAACATACTTTCAGTTATGTTGAATACTACACAACATGAGACATCATAAAGAATGGGGAAGATAGCATATGGCATTTACATATATTGGGGATATATAGATAGGGGTCTACAGTGTGAATGTGCTGCTCATTCTCAAAGAAACATTTTATACTGCAAATTTGTACTGAATTCTGTCCAGCAGCATGAGGTCAAAGTTCAAGGTTGTGAGCAACACCAACAGTATGCACCAACAGGGGGCGCTACAACCTAAAATAGTTCACTTTAGCTGTATGTATTTTCTAATTGGGCTTATGAAGGACCCACAGCATGAGGAATATTTTATAGGTAACAATATTGTCAAGGCATTGCCCTAAGACAGATACATTGAAATTGAATGATTCTTTGTAGCTCACAAGTCTTTTGTAAAAGCAAATAAGCTCTTGGTTTTGGCTGTAGATGAGAGATGCTCTTCTGAGGGGAGCAGTAGCATTCCAGAGCATTTTGTAATAAGACCCCCTCCTCCACCCCAGGGCAGCCAGTACAAGCTGGTGCATACCCATAATAGTCTGAATCATCCCAATGAAACGTTACCCATTGCTGTCGGGGGGCGCGTTGATTAGAATGGGTGCATTAGCATCACAGAATGCACGGTTGTGTGAGACAGGCACTGCGGCGAGCCCGCCTCAGTGCCGTAAATCTAAAAAAATAAAACGTGACATGCCAACCTGGGCCCCCCGTCTCTCTGCGGGTTATACTGCAGTCGGAGTCACCTTCAGAAATAAGGCTGTCCCGCTTTCGTGGCTGTACGGCGAGCCGGCCCACAGAGACTTCCGGAGACTCCAGCAAAGACCGAAATCCTTCCTGCGGCCTGGGTGTCCCTGAGAGGGCAGACTGAGCCATGCCATGTTCACCATTTATGACAGTAGATCGCAATCCCGTTCCTGCCCCCCCCACGAGAATGTTTTCATTCCAGCCCACACTGCTTTCAGCCTGCCGCATTCATTAGTAGCCTATTAAGGACCATATAAGCCTGGTAAAGGTAGGGTTGGAATGAAGTCACTGTACTGGGGGGGGGAGGGGAGCCAGGAGCACTGATTTATGGTGAACATGTGACTGACTAGAAATATGTTTTTCTTATCCGAAAGCAAATTGTGAAATTCAAATTCTGCTACATAATTAAATCTAAATTTTTGGAGCAATTCATTGTTTTAATGTATGCATTCTAAAGCTAGAGATGTGTGTAACAATTGCACATGTTTAAACGCTCAGTGCACTTCTACAGCGAGAATAAACACCCGCACATTTCGGCACTGATCACACTTATATGTTGGTCCATCTCTGTCAGGGGCTTCAGGTCTGGTCAGAATTGATGAAACTGTCTGGCAATAGAGCTTAGAAAACATCAAAGATTGTTTTTCCCCTCGGTTACTCGTAAGGTCCAGTGCTGCTGTCTTCTCCAGATCGCCCGCGGGTCGGATGGTTCTCTGAGATTTGGCTCGGTGTTCGATTTCAAAGCGACCCTCCCCCCCGTCCCCACACACACAACTTTGGCTGTTTTTTTTAACTGGGAGCCACGGGCCGCATCTCTCTGCTCCAGATCCGTGTTTGACTGCGGATCGCACTGGCCCAGTGAGCAGATGAACGCTGTGCTTTGGTGTCATCTTACGATGGTTTGGTCGGCCGGTACATTCCTGTGACGGAGACTAATGAAGCCTCACCTCGAGAAGAGAGTTAGGTCCCTTCATTTACAGTGCTGATGTCATTTTTTGGTAGTTTAAACATCTTAGGTTTCTGTTGGTGGTGAAGAATTATCCACCCGTTTTATCGGTAATATTAGAATATTTAGCTAGTTTGCATATAACGCTAGCCAACACTTAGGAACTCTAATGTTCATCTTTAAAAAAATTCTAAATTTCCCTCATTATCTTAATGAGATTTTATGAATTTATATAAATCAAACAGTGACAGATTTCTGTTATGCTGATGTTCATCTTGAGAGCATTTGTTCTTTTTCGTATTTATGAGTCGGAATTCCTCTAACTGCCTTTGATCCCGCAGCACTGCTGTTGTTCCTCTGCTGAAATGCGTCTGATTCACCATGCCTGAGGCCTGTCTGTGGCGGGTGTTTCTGCAGCGGGCCCCCAGGGGTCATCCAATCAGAAAGAGTCCCGTAAGGTCAAGATCCTTATATAGAGGAATGAGGCCCTGTGGTTTGTGTCAGGGAGGAGCTGTAAACTACTCAGCATGTCCATCCGCTCACCTGACCTCTGACCTCTCGCAGGTGTCCCTGTGATCCCGATCTCATGTTTACGCTTGACCTTTCCAGCTTTTCCCAGCAGTCATTGTGAACCGAATGTCAGCTGAGCCCAGCTCCTTAGCTATGCTGCCTCCCTACCGCGTCAAACAGGCAACATGGCTGCCTGGTAGGTCTCGCACAGTCGGGACAAAAAGAACTGCAGTTTGCCGGCAACGCTCTCTTCCGATGTCTCCCTGCCCTTCTTTGGTCGTGGTCCTTTTAAAATTCTTAATGATCTGCAGTTTCTGTGGCCGGGGGACTTTGTTGTGTCAGAGTAAAGCAACAAAGCCTTTTTCATCCAGTTATTTATTCTACTCTCTGTAAGCATAGCACATTGGGGATAATAAAAATCACGGCACAGCCCAGTGAGATGCAGGCCCCATAAACACAAGGAGGCTGCTAGTGGCTGCATCCCCCCACCCTTTTTAATAATCCCCCATGTTTGAGTGTTTCCTTTTGTAACGCTCCGATGAGAACTGAGACGTTCGATTTAGGGAGGATTTAAGCTCACATGACATGAGTTATGGGGGTCACTCACTGAAGCGTGGGGGGAGGCACAAGCCCGCCAGAGAGAGCTGCATATACAGGGTGGGCAAGTGAGGAGACTGCAAGGGGGGGGTCAGACACAGGCTGGGAGAACAGTAATTGCATTATTTACAATCTGACAGTTCGTGTGGCTTCCGTGACCTTCAGAAAGGCTGTGTGTTTTGTCATTAACTCATTAACAAGTTTAGATTTTATAAACTATGAATTCATTTTCAAAAAAATACAAAGATTAAACAATTCAATTTTTTTTTGGCTTTACGATAACAAGCTGCTGTACATGTATAATGCATATATTAGCTTATATTTTATACTTACATAATTCATCTCTGTATACCTGCTTAATGCACAAAATATGTAATACACATGTAAAATATTTATGAAGTTAAGGTTAATATATACAGGCAACTGAAATACTGAGAACAAGCATGTCCACGCAAGTTACTTAAGTAATTTACTTCCCATGATGCTTAGGGTCATAACCGATTGGCCATAATTATTTTACTGACGTGTTCAGCAGCAGTGTTCCTGGTTACTTTGGGAGGTAGGAGTTTGCCGGGGCAGGTGTAGTAAGTGCAGAGCTCCAGTGCAGAACACTGCTCAGATAGATGCTTCTCAACCAGCTGTAGCCATCTGATGATAGTGTGGAAGTCTGGGGAAAAGATCCCATCAACTTTGGGCAGCTGTGGACAAAGGTGAGAAACTTTACGCTTTGATGTCCGTCCCAGATAAGCTGATCTGACTAGCAGCTCGGAATCAATTCATTGAGGTTTCGCCAAGGGCAGTGTACTGAACACACAGGAGTACCGTGGCCAGATACCTATACATAAATTCCTTATTACACTTTAAAATACACTTTCATGTGCAAAGTGCTAGAAAGGAAACAGACAGAGGTCAAACGGGACAAGAACAAAAGTCATGTGGTCCGATGAGTCATCTGGCAGACGTGTGTGGTACAGGCTGAAATGGGCCTACAGGCTTATATGCCTGCCTCTCACTCTGGCAGCCCAGTTACGGTGTTGAGCACGTTTTCCCAGCGTGTTTTAGTTCCACTCAGCTTCATAGAGGGTGAGGTGGACGCCCATACACACAAAGACATTATGAGTAATAAACTCCACACTACGGTGAAGAATCTTTAACCTGATGGGAATGGAATCTTCCAGAAGAAAATGTGCCCCACCTGTAGTGCACAGGAGGTTGCCAAATGGCTTAACGGGCATGAAAATGCGGTCAATGATATGGCACAGTCACGCCAGTCACTAGAGTGGGACCCTGTTGAACGCTTATAGGTGAACAGAATCACCACCAGCATCACATTCAACCATTGCCAACGAGGGTGACCATCTGATCCACGTCAGGAGGGGCACTACGAGCTATTTCAGGTTTTACAAACTACCTTAAAACCGAAAGGCTCCTGTGAAAGGCTTGGCTAAATTGTTTGGTTCATCTCGTAATTTTACTGGTTTGTTTCCTTGATTGAAAGACTCATTCAGCCATTTCACATTAACATTAGTGACACAAGCATGATAATAGGAGACTGACCAATCGGCACACAGCAAGAACTCAATGCTTAAGTGAAATCCAGGTCCCTTTAATAGAAATGATTGAAATGATAGTTTACAAACCCTGTCGTACATCATAGAATCCCTCCTGACATGGATTAGGTGGTCACCCTAGTGTCAACAAAACAGTAAGTGCTGGTTCTCGTGGAATAGGGACCATTTCTCTGATTTTGGAAGTTACGTCTGTGATTTAGCACACGCATTGCTATTGTTCTTTTTATCTACTCTGTGGGTTAAGGCTCGAGTCTCAGCCTCTAGAACTTCGAGAGACGTTTTGTCGGCAGCCTCCTGCTAAACTGGGGATCAGCCGGCATTAACTCAGAGCAGGTGGGATGTCGAAAGACAGGGGGAGCCTGTCGACACTGTAATCCTGCAAGCTTATCCAGCGTGAGGACCAAACAACAGGATGAAGGGAGTCTTAGATGCTGATTGGCAGTAATAATCTGCTAATTGGAAAGGCTTTCCCGGAAGGTGTAAACATCACCACAGCATCTCCCAGATACGCATGCTGACCTTGAGTATCCACTTATATCTGAAGAGTCTGGACTCTTGTTGTCACTTTGTTGCCTTTAAATGCTGAATGATTTTATAAATAGCTACTTGGCAGAGGCGTCTGGAATTTGCTGTCAAAGCCAGGCGGTGATCAGAGCAAGGAAATACCGAGGGTAACTGTTCAGGTTGCAGGACGCATCACTCCTGCCCGGCAAAATGGCTTGACACATGGATGAACAAGTCAATAAATTGAAGCCATGCCTGGATCGTGTTGTATTGAGATCTTAGTGCTGGAGAGAAAGATCATATGGCTTTCTGGAGGATGCTAGGAAGAAGCTAATTGCAGGACAGCGTATGTTGATTTACACTAACAGGCCCGTATTATTCTCCTGATTCCTGCAAGCCCCTTTTTAGTGGGGAAGTAGGATTAGATAGAATGACCTTTCTGTACGTTTAATTACATTTGGCTTCTTTTGAAAGTTGGCTAAGGAAACAGGTGACAGAATCTTTGCCGAAAATCCCCCAACTTCAAACGTTTGTGGACAAAGAAAGCAGAGCCAAGCAGAAATGGTCTCGGAAATTTCAGCACACCTTGGATCATGGACAAACGCGCTGGCGGGATGATTAACAGCATGTGGGTTTGGGAGAGGTGAGCGACCACAGAAAAAGGCTTTTAAACCGTCAGGGCGCTGAGTGATGGAAGGTGCGCTGATCCGTAAGCCCTGGTCAGGGTCGTGGGGTGGTGCATTGCCAGGACGCCTCAAGACATGTCTGGGAACAAACAAAAGGTTGCCAGCTGCCAAGAGTGGATTATTCTCATTTCAGGCATGTGGATCGCACGACCCACCTCGTCGGTATTATTTGACAGGTAAAGTAAACATCTGGTTTGCGGGTAGAAAACTTCTGCTGAGGCATGGTGCGGGTGCGAAGAGCAGAAGAGACGGTCAGCCTAGCCGAGGGTCCCACAGGAAGATGAATGGATTAAGGAGATGGAGGACAGGAGACAGATGGATAAAAAGGGAATCAAATCAGAACCAAGGGTTATACAGCATGATTAAAGCGGCAACTTAGACTAGACGATTGAATGTTTTTTTCATCCATCCATCCATCCATTTCCAACCACTTCTCCTGAGCAGCGTTGTGGGGTCAAAAATGTATTTTTATAATTCATTCATTTTCATGTTTTTTACAAATTCAAAATAATTGTAGCCTTTTTGTATAAATAAAAATAGTTATATCAAATATAAAAATATAATGAGATCCCCAGCTTACCAAAGCTACACCAAGGTGTGTACATGTAGAGTGCAGGTCAAGTTTTTGGACTGAGACACTTTTAAAAATAATTGTGACCCCCCCCATTTTAGCTGTTCTTTGGCCAGGTGTGTGTTGTTGCTTCATCAATTCTTACAGAATTAAGCTGATGAAGGTGTGGAGTTCATTGTAAGTGGAGTGTCTTTATTTGGCATTTGCTGTTGTCACTCAACATGAGGAGCAAAGAAAAGTTAAGAAGAAACACTGAAGACAGGACAAAAGGCAAAAGACTGCCGGAATATGCCGGAACCGAAGACGGCGGCAGTATAGTCCTGACAGAGCGTCACTGGGGAGGGAATTCAGCCCCTGAAGGCATCTGGGGGCTCCACACTTCAGCCAGTCATTGACTGCAAAAGATTTGCAACCAAGTATTAAATATGACAATTTTCTTTGAGGTAATATTAATTTGTCCAATTACTTTTGGGCTTTTATAAAGTTTTGCGTGTTTGTGGAGGGGCCATATATTAAAACATACATACATCCTACACAGCAGACAGTCTGCAATTTAAGCACATGTCGATTCCTTCATTTCAAATCAACTGTAATGGTGTACAAAGTCAAAATTATGTATTAAGTGTCTGTTAAAATACTTAAGGCCTGCACTGCACTATCGATCCCACGCACTGCGCAGCCAGCTAGACGCTGGAAGGCGTCAGGCAGACACTGACCTGCACACACAGCACTGCCTGTTTAGCCTAATGTGCTGTGTTCCGGAATGCCAACAGCTCCGGGCCAGTGTTATTTCATGATTTTACTGAATGATACGGACAGCAGGCTTGACGAACTTTCAGATGTCCTTCTGAAGGTGGACAGGCTGTACTGTGCCTTATGGGAGGACGAGGATGTCCGAATTTCAGCCAAAAGGCGTTGCTTACGCGTGTCCTGTGAAACGGGCAAAGTTTGAATGAATTCCCAGCTGGCAGAGCAGAGAGACATATGTTATACTGGCATCCAAAAGGACTATATCCAACCTTCTGATATTTCGACAAGAAGCAGAAATGTCCCAGTTTTGACTCATTGCCCAACAGTGCTGGAAGAAATATTTGAAAAATAGTGATAAGGATTTTAAAAAATATTTTCTTTGGGCACTTTAGAAAACCTCCTATCAATGTAGAACAATCTACTTTTTCCATGCCTATTTTTTCATTGCAATATAACCTATTCGTTTTTTTCCTGAACATATACATGAGTTTAGGAGTACGTGTCTCATCGCGCAGTCCTCTCGCTGCATTTTACATGAAATGTGAATTCTATGCCATACATTTTATTACCCTGCCAGCTGAATCCGTTATGTTAAGCAACGACATGGTCGCTCGCTTCAAGATGTTAAGAACGCTGAGGCTCGGTTAAATCTTGTTTTGGTGTCAGTTGTTGCAATGTCGTCACGACGTGAAGAAAATATCATCCAAGCTTTCTGTTCCATTCATTAAGCAATATTAAGAAGAAAACAGCAGAGTATCGCAATCTTGACTGAAATACATTAAGTCAGGCTGATAGATACGATGCTGCACCCAGATTCACACAGTGTTATCACAGTGGGTTACTAGAATTGCCGACAGCATTATAGGAGTGTTATTTGTTATATTAATGGTTCAGCACCAGCCCCGATGAAGCACATTGCGTGTGACAGGCAGGGCACGGAGACTCTCCTCGTCTCGTTAACCTTAGCTGATCGCATTTACATCTTTTCCACGGGAATTACCGCAGCAGTCGCTCAGTGCGTCCCGTCCCGTCCCGGGCGAACGAACTCTCTGAGAGATCAGCCGGCGTTTATGAGATTAATCCCGGCGATCGTCGCACATTACGCCCGCTGTCAGTATATTAAACGCGAAGTCATATCTTCTGTGCGCTGGGGACAGTTAAAATGCGAAGATGATCTAATAGTTAAATAACGGGGAAATTGACTGTACATGGATATGCAGGTTTTCTGGAAAAACAGGGTGGTTATCCCTAGGTAAAGTGAGAACATATAGATGAATCCACTACCATTTTAAGGGACTTACTGTAATTACTTAATTAAGCATAACGAACCTTTCAGTTCTTTTATTGATATTTACGACGTTGGATTTATTTATTCAGGTGAGAAAGTTGACTGGCCTGTAAGACAACAGTACAAAACAAAAGTACAATTATAATCAATACTGTCATTCATGTGATTTAATAGTTTAATTGGCAAATGATTAAATGAATCATTCATCCTGTGCTGAACATTTCTCCTGTTGTTTCAGGTGCTCAACTGCACTGCATTAGCTGATGTTAATGATGCACATGTTACTAATTAAATAATTAAAAAGTACAACTGAAGAAGCTTAATACATGAAGCATCAAGATCATTAATTTGTAACAAACCATTCAGAGCTTATTAAGATGTTGGCAGTAACAGTATAAACATTATAGCACTGATATCTGTGGATAACCAGACCTAAAGAGCCTTGAAATTGCTTTACAGTTGTTAGTTGTGCTACTAGAGCTGTTAAAACGTGTTCCCTTGTGTACTCAAGGTGTGGGCCACGCTTCAGTACCTTAATGAGATGTCTTTGTGTGGAGGCTCTCTCTGGTTGGCTGATGAGGTTTCCATGGGAATGTCCTTCCATCCTGAAGGTCCTCTTCCTACGTGGAATGGTTGGCCTAGAGCTTGGGTGATGACCGTAGGATGCGGGATTTTCTTCTGACTTACCATACAGGGCCAACAGCCAGCTGATCTGAATGTCCGAGTGTCTGGTTAAGGATGCAAGTTGCACGGGATGGGGGTGTCTGGAGTGGCAAACTTTATCGCCCTTCATGGGTTTGGAGCAGATTTTCCCTCGTTCAAGATTCCTGTAACAATTCCCAGTCTAATAATAATGGATGACATCGTCCCCCTTCCTCTTTCAGTTGTGTTATGAAGGAGGCTGAATTTCAGACTCTTCAGAGAATACTCACTGTCTAGCGGGTTCTCTGCCTCTCCAGAGCTCCATCTAATAAATTTCAGTTTGCTTGAACTCCCGGCCTCTGGCTTCCTCTCATGCACCATCTCATGAGGAATCCTGTCAGACCTTCAGAAGGAGCTTGCTGGAGTGGCAGAGAGCTGTGGTGGGTGACCCTCTGCTATCTATTGGTCCATCGAGTCAAAGTCGTGCCCCTCTCTGCCATTTCTACGAAAGGTCATGGAAATTCCGAAATTTTCCACCTTCGTTCATATGTTTTTTACATTTACTTTTACTACAGATAGTCATGATTCAAATGTTTGTCTTCTGCATTGTTCTCTGCCATGTGGGCAGCCTAAATGCACGCCGGTGTTTATAGCATCTGTCTGTCCCTAAATGGCGTAGCCGTGGGAGGGATGCTTTCAAGGTGAACGACAAGACAGCCGTCACAAAAGAAGCCAGTCAGCCGTTACTGGGACACGACAGCCGCAGGCCAGAGAGGGAGAGGAAGGAGGGACTCTTAACAAGGGAGAGCGCCGCTGATTCCAAGAGCTCTGGTTTAACACTGAACCTTCCCTGTGGGACTGAACCCAGTCAAACAAGTGTTGTGTCTGTAGCATACTGAAGGAAACCTGCATTTCTGTAATATATAAATGGGGAGTGTTTGAAGGTGACCAAGAAAATCTGTCATCTTGAGGACAATCTGGCCCCATCGTGTGGCTCCTTGGCGACCGAACGGTGGACAAAGCACGCAAAGAAGGAAACGGCGAGCAGTCGGAGAGCCGCTGACACAGCTCCCATTTTAAATGCTGAGAGATCGCATCTCCACATGCGATTCCACCTGGGGATCAGATAAGAACATGAGTCTGGTGTCATACTGCAAGTCAGGCAGCCAGCACCCGAGAAACAGACAAACGGGCGCTTTGTGTAAATCTCACATTCTGCTGCTGTCGCCCATTCGCCTCGCCTGAGAATCAGACTGCGGCTCATTCTGTCGTCCTAATTTAAGCTGTCGTCTGCTCGGACCAAGCGCGATTAGTCATGGCGAGCCAGCCTGGCCGGGCCGGAACCTGCAGTGGATGAGTCCCACTGCTCTGCGACTCCCGGAATGAGCGACTTTAAGGCACAGTGCCGCCTGTGCGTCACAGTGACATTATAAACCATAAGAAAAACATCTGATCAAAATGTATTAGTGGGGTAATGAAGTTTCTAATTTGGCATGCTGCTCCCGGAAGACCCAGGGGGCAGCGTGGTTATTGCATTGCCATGTCTCCTGTGTATTAAAATGTATGAATAGTTAATTTAATAGAACCTCGGCTCGCAGTAATTTGGCACACAAATAAATGCTCTTTTGATTACCGTTGCTGCTAATGCTGATGCTATCCTTGCGGGAATGTGGGATAAATAAAGTTGCCCTGACCATTGATCAACTAAACCAATATCTAAGATTTTCCATTTGTTAGTCTGACCTTTGATCTTACAGTTTCAGATTACCATATCCGTACGTAACTGACATAACAGCAAACCATGGACTTAAGTACACCCAGTATAACTTGGGGTATCTTGGGGGAGTTTTTCCTGTGAAACGAGGACCCAAGCCCCCAGGTGAGGCTGCTAATCAAATGCTAGCCTGGACTCACAGACGTTAACTGAGCTCCTTACTCTAAGTGTTTTTGCAATCAGCTCTGCTGGATTTGAGCTGTGCACCGGTAGCTCTTTACTGCATTTGCACTCATGGGAGTTTTACTTACACAAAAATGTCCTGAGGGCAGAACAAAAACTGACTGGTTCAGAGAGACAACCAATGAGATTGTAGAGGAGGCAGCAATTAGAAATCCAAGCAACTAGAAGAGGCAGGACCAGCCAATCAGATGTCTTTTTCCCACTTCCTCTAGTTGCTTGGTCCCACCTCCTGTACAATTTGATTGGTTGTCTCTTTGAACTATGGGTGTCATTAGGTCCGATCACTCGAGGCTATTGCCCCAAGTATTTTAAGTGTCACCCCAAGTATTTCAGCCCCTATGCCAATCTTCCTTAAGAAAAAGTGAAGCCCCTGGTAAACTTGACGTAGCCCCTGATCTTTTCAGTAGCTAGAAACTCCTCTGCTCTGAACCAATCATTTTTCGTTCTGCTTTCAGAACATTGTGCAAGCAAAACTCCCATGAGTGTACACACGTGCCAGGTGGCCTTAAATGACTATGGGGGTTGGTAGAATATTCTGCGTCTCTAATGGTACCCATATATGAGTGCCTTTGTATGTTCAGTTAAAATCAGGGACAGAAAGGGTTATTCGCTGCTTTTCAGTAGTGGAATATTAAATTGTGTATTTGCTGTATATTTTTAGTCAATGCGGTTCATTAGGAGGCAGATTCCCTTGATGATTGAGTATATACTTTCCTCTTACCGTACCCCTTTGTGTGAAAACAGACCAATTAAAAATGCAGATTAGCTGCGTACACTCTGGAGATTTCATGTGTCTGTAAATTTAATTTAAAATCCGGCCTGGCTCTGAGTCAGAGCTGGGGGCCATCCAGAGATGCATAAATCACGTGGCCTAAGCTTTCTTATCTTACTTTATTATTTTTTATTTTTTAATTAAACCCACTGTAAGATTTATCCCCAGAGGGATGGTGAACAGACACAGGGATGGGAGGAAGTAAAGCCTGGGGACTTTATTTGATCACAGGTGTGGAGAAGCATTTAACCAAAGCGCTGGGGTGGTGTAAACACTAGAGCAGTAGACTTGGGGTTGGTATCGGGGAGCATACAAGAAACTAAAGAGGCACTGGGTCAGGGAAGGACCATACATCATACATCCATCCATCCCTCCATCTATCCATCCATGAATACTGTCACGACCTGCCAGTACCTCCCTCTTGTGTGCCACGCCCTCTAATTTACCTCGTGTGGAACCCTGATTGTTACCAGCTGTTTCGTGTTTTTTCTTGTCCTGTGTAAGTCTGTTTCCCCAGATCTACCATTAACGTTGTCTAACGTTGTTTGCCGTGCTGCACCTGCTATGTTGTTTTGTAGATTAAACCCCTGATTTCTTACGCTCCGGCTTCCCGACCCTGATTCCCCATTCTGTAATTCCCCTGCTCGCCGAGCAATCACAACAAATACCACCAAATACTACTAAATTATGGAGTGTTCTAAAACAATCTTGTGCAAATCATATGTTTAATTCTTGTACTCCTAATCTTGTTATAGATGTTCTATGGTTTTTGAGTAGTTCTCGAAACACATGGTTAAAAAAACAGAACTTTTGAATAACAGAATCTAAGCCATTAAGAAACAGGTTTGGTACATCAACAAATACTCATGTCCAGGTTGTCTCTTGCAGGTGTGGCAGTGTGGGGGCAGCATGGAGGTGTTGCCTTGCGCCCGGGTGGCACACATCGAACGCACCAAGAAGCCCTACAACAATGACATCGACTACTATGCCAAGCGGAACGCCCTGCGGGCTGCGGAGGTCTGGATGGATGAGTTCAAGACACACGTCTACATGGCCTGGAACATCCCCATCAATGTGAGTGACACACAGCAGACTGACCTCAAACCCATGAACACAAAGTGATAAAGAGTTTATACATGAAACGCGAAAGCCTCCATCAAACTGTATTTGTACCATCACGATTAACAGTTTTGATTTTATTCAATGAGACAAACATGGATTAGGTGCTGTATAATAGCTTAGCAGCTTTACAGGAAGTCATGAACACACTGACGGCTCCTCATAGTGAATAGCAAGGTTACCAAGTTCACAACACAACAACATGACCAAGACCATAATGCATGTCTCTATACAAAAGTACTCAGATGGCCAGTACTTCTGTGTATCAGAAGGGAAACATTAGCTTAACTGGATTTTGGGCTATTTTTAAAGAGTAATGGAGCAAGGATTTATTGTTTCAGGATTTAGAAGAGACTACAATTCTGTAGGCCTATTTGTGCCCCTACATGAACAGTGTTTGTAAAGTTTGAATAATGATCTTCACAAGTGACTATTTATGTCCTGTTTATGTCGGAGCCTTCAGATTGTGCCCTTATTTTAGTTCTAGAACTCTCCAGAGGCTGTGAAACGTTAGTATGTTTGAAGAGAAAGCATACTGTTTCACAGTTGCCAACTCTAACACATCTGGCGTGACACTCACGTCTTCAGACTGTCACACTTATGCAAGGAATCTTACGGCAACTCTATATTATTCAATTATAAACTTAAATTAGCAACATCAAAAGCACTGGGGTAGTTTGCAAACCTTACAGATTATTTACAAGGTAATAAAACTGTTACGTGTAAATGAGAGTGCAGACTTGTCTCTTTTTGAAAATCTCACTCAAGCAAGCTGACCAAAGTTTGTCACCCTGCTGTTTCATTGGTATTTATAGGTTGTTCATGTAATGGTTGTATCCTGGGAAAACATTGAGCCTTATTAGAGGAAAGTTAAACGATATGAATTGAAGCTATTACTTCAGACGTTTTAAGAGGGAGATCTGTACAAATAAGGTCAAATTGCCCTTTTTACCTATGTGGGACTTGTTTTAACTGATTGTAAAATCGACTGGCACGTTTAACTCGACAGAGTCCCGGAGTCGATTTCGGCGACGTGTCGGACAGGGCGGCCCTGCGGAAGAAGCTCCGCTGTCGGAGTTTCCGCTGGTATCTGGAGCACGTCTATCCTGAGATGCGTATCTACAATGACACTATCACCTACGGCGAGGTGAGTCTCCCGGTACTGCCAAACCATAAACGATTAATTAGGCTAAATTTTGGCCGAAGGAAAAAGAAGCGATCAAATGCCATTGCTCTTTCATGCACTGCTAAAACCCTGCTCTTTCCTGCCGTATTTCCAGCAGAAAATGTAATATGATTGCAAAACAAAGGCGAAAAAAACCACAAACATGATTAAACCACAGCACTGTAAATGGCTGGTTAAATCACACCAGAAATGCAACTCCCCCCCCCCCGACCCCCCTAGTGTGCGCCTCCGTTTTCCATTTAAATTGCATCACTCGGACAATTTAAAATATTAGCGTTTGATTATAATTTACAGCCAGAATGCACAGCGGCGCAGAGAACCACTGACATCAATTTCACCGACTAGGCACAGAAGCAGACGACTGATTGCATTTTAAGTTTTCCTTCTCTCTTTTGTTATGTAAATGTCGTTTCCCTGGCTTAAATCAAGTCTGACAACCACTCAACGATGACAAATTACAAAGCGAGGTTTTTTCCCCTCCTCATGTATAGTAGTGACTACAGACGCTGTAGAGAAGAGCAATGATACACGAAAACGCTGCAGATCGGTTCCTCGCAGTAGTTTCTAGAACAAGGAACCTGCTGTGTTCTTGTCTGACTCTCTGACAAGAGGTGGTATGGAGAAGGCATGCGGCTTTCATTCATCTTATGTTTCTTTGGGAATAACATCAGGCCAAAAGTGCTCACTTGCCAGACAGAAATTGTGATTTTCAGTCCTGTAATATTTCTTTTGGAATAATTAAAAAGTAAGCTTAAGAGCTGTGTGATTTTCCTCAGTATGGTCAAGTTGGCCATTTTTTCCCTAATGGATATCCCTGTTTAATCCCATGAAGTAAACAAAAGGGTGTGAAATAGCCTTCTGCCAGCAGTGTTCATCTGACAGTGTCAGAGCATTGCATTTCAGAATAAATTAGTGATAGTGTTCTCTAATTCCACTGATATTTCTGAAAACCCCTACTGTATATGCTCTGAACTCTCAGTCAATTGGCTTTCATGTGACTTCCAGTACGGTCATTTTCCTATTCTTGTATACAAATATGTGTATATATATCTATGTTTCCTAATTGCAACTCTGTCCACTTATCTATGAATCTGTGTAACTGTGCAGTTAGTTATTATTTTTGTTTGGTTTCTTAGGTGCGTAACAGCAAGGCCAGTGGGTATTGCCTGGATCAAGGGTCTGAAGATGACAACAAGGCTATCCTTTACCCTTGCCATGGCATGTCTTCCCAGGTAAGGGCTTTCCTGTTGGACACCCCACCCAACGTTATTAATGTCCAAGCATAGTAACATTGTCCAATCAGAGACGGCATGCTGTCCAAGCATAGTAACATCGTCCAGTGAGAGACGGCATGCTGTCCAAGCATAGTAACATTGTCCAATCAGAGATGGCATGCTGTCCAAGCATAGTAACATTGTCCAATCAGAGACGGCATGCTGTCCAAGGAGCGTAGCACTAGTCTGAATATGTAAAGGCACAAAGGTCAATGTTGAATGCCCAAGGTGTGGTGTGCCCCCTAACCATTTGCTCACATGTCCACATGTCCAGCTTGCCCGCTACTCCACCCAGGGCCTCCTGCAGCTGGGTCCTCTGGGGTCCACCACTTTCCTCCCGGACACCAAGTGCCTTGTGGATGAGGGTCGGGGCCGGACGCCTTTGCTAAAGCGGTGCGACAATGTCACACGACCGTCCCAGAGGTTTTGGGACTTCACACAGGTGAGACACGGGTCACACGGAAATCCCGACAGCTGTAATACCCTGCCTGGTTACATCGAGCTGTGTTTGACCTGTGTGGTGTAATTGCATGACTTGTACATTGTGTATGTCCTTGTGAGCACCTGTGAGCCATGTGTAATGAAAGTAGCCACTTCAGCAGGTTCTCTTCACTGTTGTCACTGACCTTGAAAATCAAGGTCGTTGGGCGTACAGGAACCATGTGTCAGCCTGCACTATTGATTGCCTGCAGACTCTTGGGGCGTTAGGCTTGTACATTATGTGGTGACTGTGCTCAAAACTGTCATTCAAGTGATATTTGAGTAACGGTGTGACTTTTAAAATCCCTTTGCACAGAATGGGCCCATCATTAGCCGGGACACGGGCCGCTGCCTGGAGGTAGAGATGTCCAAGGAAGCCAACTTCGGCCTGAGGTTGGTGGTCCAGAGGTGCTCGGGACAGAAGTGGACGATACGGAACTGGATTAGGCACCCCCGACACTAGAGGGCACCATGGAGACATCTTTGTGAGGTTAACGGAGCCAGCTTGTACCACCCCTACCTTGAGCAGTGATGCCCCTGGGGGCGTCCCCTTGCATTTTGAATTCTACACTGAACCTTGAACAATTCAACCAGACCGGAGAGGTTCTTAATGGATCCAAGGACAACAGATGTTCACAGCAAGCAAGCGTTTGAGATGCACATTCCCTAAAAGGCCACCCTCTGGAGAACGTGCTCTGTTCAGAAACTCAGGCCGCTTCTTCTAGACTAAAGACAGACCTCCACGTTGTTGACTGAGACCTTCGCAAACGTTGAGAGGTTTATACGTCTATTGACTGTGAATGCACATCGGCTACGTGACTGTGCGAACGGACGCCATGGCGACCGCATCTCTGAATCCTTGTGAAGGGATGCGAACCACCTTTGTCTACTTTCGTTTGAACTTAGACTCATACGCAGCTGGTTTCGTTTAATGTGCCTGTTGCCGTCTTGATTTGTTTCATCGGGCTTAGAACTCCGAACAACGCAAGCATGCCCTGGAATTACTGAAGACATTTTGAAAATCTGACACAGTAGTGATCCATAAGTTGTCCAAAATAGGCTGAAATCTGAAAAAAAAAAACAGTGATTGTCACAATAAAATATTTTTAGCCGAGCACTCTCGATGTTCCTGTAAGCAAGTGGCCGTATCACTCTGTGATTTCCAGATGGCAAAATTGGGAACATCGTGACATTTCCTCATTACTTCCAGCTATTATTAATTCCCTGCTTATTTTCCCCAGAATTTATTGATCAACTGATTGATTTAATCATTTCAGCTGAGTTATATTGAAATCAGGGTGTGTATTGCCTGTTTGGTCAGAAAGAGGCCTTTTGCCCTTTTTCAGAATGACCCACGGCCTCAATTATTATTTTGGATAAATCTACCATTATTTTAAGTGAGCTGTAATAACGCATCAAATGGCCATGGTGGTGAGATGCAAACTTACATTTTCTATGTATTTCCAGAATATTTTGTTCTCCAGCGGTGTTGGGCTCTCTGGGTTTGAAGACTGATACCTAAATGGCACATGGGCTGTCCTGTCAAAGGGGAGCACTGCCCAGACTAGTGTAGCTATTTGGTGCTCCAGCAATCCCTGTTTATACAGCTTCCGAGCTTCGCTGTCCCTGCTCCTGTCCACCCACGGGTTCATGGGGCCTGACGGGCGTGCGTCCGGCTTGTTTGTTTATTTCTGTTCTATTTTAATCCTTCTCCTGGCTCCCACTTTGCTTGGCCTGTCGGATGAACACAGCCAGCAGGCCATTCCTCCGTCAGCGAACGTATAATACGTGACCGCCGCTCCCACCTGAAGCATCTTCCTACCGGCCTTGTTTCCGGCCCGCTGAGATCCACTCTTCCTTCACCCACCTCGCTCTACTGCTGATATATTTACCACTGGTTGTTTAGTCACTTCACCACAGTGTTTCTCGAAACAGAATAGGAAATGGAATGGGTGGCAGCAGCACGGTCCTGTAAAGTCATAGGGGAAATTGACGTTTACTGCAGTCCGGCAGGTTATTTCATATCCGCAAAAGAAATATCTGTTGACGTGGAAAAGGCGGGAGGTCACAACGGTTTTAGTTCATCCCTAGCTAATGAATCGTCAGCGGTGTTATTCACTACACGGTTAGAGTGAGTCTCCGCTCCTGGAATTCTGGGTGCAAAACCTGCAATATCCTGGGCCACTCAAGGACGGGAGCAGCAGGGCTGGTGTTCTGCGTCATGTGACGGGGATGGAAAGTAGAGGGAGGTGGCTCTGAGATACAGATGGATTGTGCCAGCTAGCACCGGCAGGCAGTCCGGATGTAATGCGAATTGGTCTGATACACTTCATGTTTTTAATTTGTTGGCGTGAAGAACATTAACTAGAGTGCGAGTGCTACTGCTGTGGGCCTCAGAACGTGGTCGCATGCCTGTGGTTGAGCAGCGTTGGGCGGTCCTGAGAGAGCTGCCGCAAAATGGAAGCAAGGCTGTGGAGAAAACAAACAGTTTGGGATGGGTATGTACTCTATGGGAAGAAAGACAATGCTCCTCAAAGGGGCTCAATGGCCGGCTGCAACAGCTGCCGTTTTTCCATTTTAATCTATAACCACTTTCTTTGGGGAAAAAAATGACCAAGTAGTGTAATTCATCGTGGACTTCATTCTTCTTGGAAGCTGGAAGACAAACCGACCCTGGCTTTCTATTCCAGGTTTTCTGTTTCACACCGAGGGAAAAATGTGGTGCCGTGTGAGACCAACACAAAGTCTGTTTAGACACACAAGCACCCTTTTTGCTAGCAGCTAGTTGTGTCTGATGTGAAAACTTCCACTCATCAGCCTGCCTGTCAAAAAATTAGGAAATTGAGTCTTTATCAGCCCTAATAAGTATTAAGAAACCATTTCTCCAGGCTGTAAAAGGCTAGGAAGGCTAAAGTAATATCTTACAGTGATACAGTAATAAACACTGGTCAATCGATGCCTCATAGATTTCTGTTTTGTCATCTTTTTCATGATTTAGAGCTTAAATCTAAGGCATTTTGCACAGAACCAAAGCAAATGAATAGGAGGAGTCCTGTTATGTGATCAAAAAGCCATTTCCCACTCGCTGGAACCCTATTACATCATCACAGGCACTGAGAATTCGGGCAGCCCCTCAGAACCCAATCCAACATCCAACAGATATTCCTTATGAAACTTTTATTTCATTAAAAATTGCATTTCTTGGTATGAAGCTACAGCCACATAATGTGATTGAAAATTATCTGAGGATAATACTTGTCATAAGGCAGTGATAAGCATGGGGTAAATCATCATAAATATGTCATTGCTTAGCCAATATTTTTTATCTTTCTATCTATCTATCTATCTATCTATCTATCTATAATCTGTCTGTCTGTTTATTTGTTTGTCTGTTTGTATATTTATTTAGCCTGCAGAGTTACACACTGGGGAGTTACACAGCAGAGACACTAGAGGGCTCTTCCAGGGTCTAGGCTGCTCTCATGCTCTATTATGCTGTTCTATTAGCCAGACAAGACGTACCTCAATGACTTACAGTAGATGAACCGAGAAGAGCAAAGGCAGCTCAGAGACGAACTCTTATGAGTCCCTGGGTGTACAGCCTGGACTCACTGCAGGGGATCCAGAGGGGCCAATACTCTGGGAGCGCGGTGTTTCACAAGCTCAGCCGTCGGCAAACTCTGTGACGTGTGCAAAATGATCCCTGTCCCCCAAAACACCACTCACTGCTGCACTGACGGGCAATATTCCTATCCATATGAAGATACATTATTTCTAAAATTATCAAGAAAAACACTGCATGTGCTCGTTAGCAGTTCAGATCAACACATTGTATGGTCACTAATGCAGCATGAAAACAACCAAATCATTAACAATAAGGTCCCTTCGTAGTAGCTTTCACTACACCTGCATCATCGATAGAACAGAGAGAGAGAGACACTGAAATCTTTTTTATTTTTCCAGTTCATCTGATGTTTTAAGACAAAAAGATACCATGCAAATGTTGTAATTAACCATGAAAATCTGTTAATACACTGGAAAAACATGATAAAAATGTATTTTAAAAAGAGATTTTAAAAAAGGTTTTCCCAGAGATTATACGTAGATATTTTATGCATTCTTCATATTTTAATGTCAATCCTAGAATGGGCTGGGGTCCTTGATACTGGGGGGGCGACTGAACGCCACACAGCCAACGGTCATGGCAGTAATGTTAAGCTTGATTTGGGAGCATGGGTGTCCTGCTGTGACAGGGGGTGGGGCCCATCCTGTAGTGGCCCAAAGCTGAGTGTGGACCCAGGAGCGGCTGAGAAACACGAGTGAGCCCAGCTCAGCTTGCGTTTGGTGCCTCTTGGTATCCAAACGGGCATGAGCTCCGAGGCCAGTCGTCCACTGACTCAGTGGAGCCACAGTTCATGCAAACAGCCGGCTGGAGGGAGAAGACTGATAAAAGACACATTAAGCAGAACAGAATTACAGCCGAAATCGAGACTTAGGATGAAGGATCGCCACTGCTTAGAAAAAGCTGATAAGGATGAAGACGGATAGCAGTTATATTATTCTACAGAATATAATACTATTCTTGGAATACGAAACCGATTTTAAAACGCCAAATATATATTAGCTATATCAGACAGTGCCTCATGGCTCGTTATTTGTGACAGTGGCTTCTCCCCTTTCCATTTTCCCACAGGCTGGCAGCACAGATATGCCTATTCTCTATATTTATCGATTTGTCTATTTAATCCAGTGTAACTTCCAAAGTATTCTCTGCTCGGTTTTTTACTGACGCGTCTCTGGTTAAGGATCTTTGCCTATGAGTATTCCTTCCCCAAGGGATTCAGATCTGTAATGTTATTCAGTCGCAAATCCAGGGCTTTATTATGTACACCGACTCCCACACTGAGACCATTTACTAAGTGCTCTTATGCCTGTTGGATCTGATTGGCTTTTCACATCTAGGGCCCGGCCAAGCCCCTGTGTGGGAGCTTTCCTGTTATTCAATTGGCTAATTGAATATTTAAATTGGTTAGTGGTCCCGAGGGTTTCCTGGGAGTGTGTCTATTCCATTTACAAATGATGTCGTATAATTAAAGTCAGTTTATGGGGAAAACAGATTAAACACCACATCACAATGAGGGAAAGAACGATAAGGCAATAGCATCATGTCGACCAACAGGTGGCGTAGTACAACTCAGCATGTGACCGTGTGGCTCGATGGTTCGCAGGAGTACGTTGGCTAATTTACACAAATAAAAACTCCCAGCTGTGAAATTATGATGAGGAATTATATTCCTATAAAATCCTGGGCCTAGGAAATAAAATAATGTCACAGATTTTCTGTTTATATTAGAACTGATGAGTGACGCTTGGATTACTGAAGCGTCATCACGTGTATAACACGAGACATATGTTAGGTATAAATATGCAGTCGACTTTATAGTTACATTAGACAAGAATGTTAACAACAACTGGCAGCTCAATGGCATTTTCACTGCCAGCGGCACCCACACATTAAGGCTGCGCTATTACTGGCTTGTGTAAGCTGCGGATAAGAACCGCAGTAGTGTCATGTGACGGGCTGCATGGTGGTTGGGTGCATGCGGATTGTCCACTGCATACCAGGAGAGTGTCGCGTGCATGTCTGGGGACTTACGCAGAATGTGTCGAGTTCTTCACTGGCCGTTTAAAACAGGTAAATTAATTTGGTCTCATAAACAAACATGGGTGCTATCATTATCCTCCCAGTCGTTTTTCCTGAAGACGCCGGTGAAAATTATATGCCGTTTCCTTTATGGAGTCAACCCTGTAATTGCAGGAATCAAACGACATGCCCACTGGGCCATCTTAAACTGTGAATTTTATGGTCACCAAACACTAGAATCTTTGTGTTTGGGGAAACAGTGGGTCCTTGGTATTAAATCCTATCTATGACTGTGGCGAAAGGATCCATGGTGTAGGAGAACCAGACATGTCAGTCAAAATGACCTACAGCGCTGGGCTGGACCCCAGGAATCTCACAGGTCCGTCTGTGTCTTTCATGGGTTGAACAAACCTGCCAAAACATGCGCACCCTACAGAAAGGTTATATTCTGGTTAGAACAGTTTTGGGTTTTCTGTCCTATGTCTGTCCACACTGTCAGAAAAAAGGGTACAGTTGTGTTCCCCAACGTACAAGCATCATTAATATACCCCCAATGGTATAAAAATGTTCCTCAGAGTCCATTTGTGCAGTTTAAATTAGACTAAAAGGTACATTTACCTACACCTAGGGTAAAATTGGCCGGCCCTTGAGGGTACAGCCCCTGTGACCAGTAATTGCACCCTCAATGGTACAAATTGGCTCTTTTTCTGACAGTGCAGCTTCAATATACAGCAGTTTGTGAAAGGTAGCCGTGTACCTGTGCCTATTTCTAGGAACCTTTTTGGCTGCCCATTCCAGTCACTGGTCCCCAAACCGCATAATGCTTGATGCCAAATTTATTTCTATATACACTGCATATTAAACTGTAGATCCACCTTTCTCTGTCTCCACATCTGTCAGACACTGTTTTCTAAACTAGAAAATGTTTGCAATGCAAAGTGAGTTGGAGTCACTCAGATGGATCTCTATACGTCTATAGACCGAATCATTTATTAGCACTTGCGCACGGAGCTCATTGTCAGCTAAAGTGAGGTCTGTGGGTCACACAAAGGTGAGTGCTGATCTAGATAATTAAAATGTTTTAAATGCAGCATGATGTCTCGTTTGAAATGAGGTGAATTCAAAACCAAAAGGCATCGAGTATATGTTTTAACTGAGCAAATAAACAGTAGCTGAGGTATGTGTGATATCTTTGCTATTCGAGTTAACCTACGACAGTAGCATTTCAAACGTTTGTGTTCTGCCTGTTGCCGGTTTTAAGACGATTGTAATAGAAATCATAGAGGAATATTTAAGCCTGTCCCACTGGCACTTTAATTTGCACAGAAACGTAATACATTTTAATGTGGTTTGTTTTCATTTTTGGCTAGTCATCATTCTACAGTATACTGTAGCATTTAGGGCTTTTGTCAGTGCTGTTTCAGATGCAAAAGGAATGCATCTCATCATTAACTGCCAGAAGGGTTGGAAAATCTTTTTCTTTATCCAGAAAGAAAATCTGCAATTAATTATATTTAACCCCTTTCTTTCCGAGTCGTCATCTTAATTAATATGCCTGAATCTTCTTCTTACCATTTCTTATACCCAACTCTACCCAGCCCAAAAACAACAGTTGTTGTCAGTGTGAAGTTTCTTGCCAGAGCGTGTGACTGCGGTATGTGTTGGCTGTGTTTCTAAAAAAGCATGCCCAGGAAAAACAAGAAAATTCTTATAAAATGTGCGTCGAAGTGGCCTGGGTTTTGCCGCGCCGCCTTTTGAGAGCGTGTCCACAAAACAGACTGGGCTTTTGCTCATTGCTTTGGCCAAATCTTTCTTGACATTGACCAGTGGGTGTTTTTTTATTTTTCATTGGGTTTAACCTCCTGTAGATGCCAGAGTGTGTCTGTTCTCCCTGCAATCGTAGGATTCGTTCAGCTGTCCAGGGTTGTGCATCGATCATTCTGGGCAAGCTGGAAAGGAGGGCGGCGGAGAGCCAGAACACATTACTTGATCTGACACTAAGCGACGCCATGTCCGCTGGGCCGAACAGTTTGAGCTGTTGAACTGTATGAATGTAGTGATGTCAGCCCCAGTGGCTGATCAAAGGGATCGTACAGTGCTGGGAAGACAGTGGTCTGTATGATATAGGGGTGGAAGAAAACAGCTAAGGCTGCAACATAACCGCCTGATCACAGCAGGAGCACAGGCATCGCTTGATGTATTTGCCTGCCTAATTAATTAGGCTAATGAATACAAAGGCAGAGTGCATAACTGCTCCAAATCGTATAAAACAATAAGCCAACAGTGAACGAATAGCAGAACATCATGTTTACTGAAGGCGTGCAAATAAATGTGCTCTTAAACTGAACCTTAAGCTTCAAGCTGATTTCCCTTTAAATGGAGCGAGACCTGTTTTGCGACCAGTCGATTTACCCTGCAGGGGCTGCAGGCTTTGCAGTCGTCAGCGTTTGGCCTCCATCTTGGTGTCAGTGTGGCTTGTGTAGCTTGACCCCAGGGCAAAAAGGCATGCTAGATGGGATTCACCCTGTTTGGAACAGCTGCTTACAAGCAGCACAGATCAAACAGTCCTAGAACTGGGAGAAATCTGTATATCTATGAAATCTGCAGGCTGGAGGTGCTTTGGAAGCAGGGGCGATGAAAGGTTTCAGGTTTGGAGGTCTTATCAGAACACAGCAGACTGTGGAGTAGTGGGTGGGGGGTTGGGGGCGGTCAGGGGCCAGCTCTCAGCCACCCCAATGTGTGCTGCTCAGGTCCACTGTTTGACCCCCCAGCTGACTACCTCCACGCCTCAATACCTTCTTGGGTTCCAGCTACTGAGAGGGTGGGGGTTTTGCCAAAGGCAGATAAATTACTGTGGGTTAAACATCTGACTTGCTAGTCCAAACTCGCGTCTGAGCTGCTACTCATAGGTGGTTAAGGGATCGTGTCCAAAAAGTTTCAGGTTGAATGCTCTCGCGGGGTGCTGCGGCTGTAGCTTTGAGCCAAGATACTTAATCCATTAAAACGACATTAAAATGTCAATTTATGAAGTTATAGAAAGCAACGCCAACCTTTCTGGATGACAACTGGAGCAGCTCTGAAGGTGACAGGAAAGTGACAGCATGCCCGGCGTCACCTGCCCCGCAGCGTCGCGTTCCGGTGACGGCTGTGCTTAAGCGGTGCTGACGGATCGCCCGCGAAGCCGCAGTTTATCACAGCCTTGATTAGCAAGCAACGCGCGGCGTGCGGAAGGGGCTTATTAACATGAACAAACGCTGTAAACGCTGTGAATAATGAGGGAGAGAGGCCAAGTCACTGGCGTATTGTTAATCAAGCCCTGAGCACAGAACTATGCAAAACATCTCGATTTACCAGGTTGTGGGCTGCGCTTTAGTTGAGATTTTTTTTCCCAGGAAAAAAAATGCAATTTTTGCAACATTAAATAAATAGGCTTTGCATTGCCATTTCCAAGGACAAGCTCAGGCTAACCCCAGGCAGTGGACCTAGAACAAGAATCTTGATTGAATCTGCTGGGCCGGGCTTCTGATTACCTTGCCGGCGTAATTCCCAGTGGGTCAGCCAGTTAATTCAGTCCCATACTGCAAGACCAGTCATAGGAACCGAGCTACTGGTTAGCGTTTGCAAAAGAATTGTATCAAATAAACAGCTTGTAGCTGGATAAAGAGATTTACCAATATTCCAGGAACAAAATGCTCTAATTGCAAAGTCATTTAAGTATATCTATATCATATATTATTAATCAGTTTAATTCTTATTGTAGCATTAGAAACAAACCTTTGTTCCTTTGTTTTTTGGTCAATGAGAAACCCCCATCGTCCTTCCTGAGCTCTGTATTCCTCAGAAAGAATTCATCCAAGGTAGCTTGTTATGTTCTCTGCCTTAAAGGCTTTAAAAATATCACAAGGAGATGCTGTGCATCAGTGTGCTTTGAGTACGAGGAACAACTCTGGGAAAAAAAACGTTCTTAGTTTTCAATAGCGAAACAAAACGAAATCTTCACTTATGTTGATCTCTATGGTTTTTTTCAGTCTTCTTAACAGGGTTTGTCGAGGAAGGTGTGGCTGTAGCATGTAAACTACAGGACGGCACTACAGTAAAACCGCAATGAAGCGTACTCTGCCATTATGCGCTCCTGTCTGCGATTCAGATCTCTTAAATAATTGAGTGAAATTATGGATATAACTATACTTAGAGTGGCGGTGTTGATATTCTCTTTGCCACATGCTGTATGAATGACATCCCCCCCCCTCCGTTCCTTTGGCACATCGTGGGAGAGAAAGGAGGGGAGGGCCGCAGGTGTGCCGGATTGAGATGGAACGTCTGAGCCCGTCTGCCTGCCTGGCCCGGCAGTGGTGACATAAACCCATATAGCGTAAATGTGTTTGGGGACAAACAGCAGCATGCACAGCATCCGGCTGTCTCCCCCGTGGAGTCAAAGCCTGCAGAACAGCATCCCGATGGAGACTCTGTACAGAGAACCTTATTTCTTTGGCGAAATGCTTGAGATCTAAGTCATCTAATGCCATTTTCTTTCATTTATAATTTCTGTTGGGTTAAAAAAAGGGAATATGTGAAATCAGTGACACAGAAAACGGATCTGTCAACGGTGAAGTTTATAGCAGTTAGCAAATTGTAGTCATCACTTTTCGAGATGTCCTGAGGGACTGGGAGCAGAAATGAAATATGGTGAAGGATTGCAGAGATTTATTTGTATGCGTTACATAAGGAATAATCTTTTTTTATTATTTTCAGAAATGTTTCCTGAGAAATGGTCATCTTTGTGTGGCAGTGACTTCACAGGGGACTCCAGTTTTGCATGGAAAATCCTACATGTACGACTGGCAATTAAAAACATGAACAAATTACTGGCGACCTCGTGTGGCCTGTAAATGTGTGGTCATGAGTAAGCTAATGAGCCCTCATGTGTAACATGATTGTAAATGTTGGCTGTTCAGTCATCATATGGTTATGTAACCTCTTGGGAGAAAAGCTAGTGGGGAATAGAGTGAGTCTTTGCTCATATTTTCTGGGGGTTTACTTGCATCATTCACCTCAATCAAGCAGCGAGGGAGTAAACTCCATTGTATTAATGGTAGCATCTGGCAAGAATCTGAGCGCAGCAATTCCATTATATCAGCATGTTAGATTTGATACGCCTGTGTTGTTGGTTGCTTAATTGAATACACAATTTAATCCCGGCTCAGCCGACTGCAGCAGCTCATCATAACCATCGCTGACAAATTCAGGTTTCCAAAACCTCAGGTGATGACTAACGTGCTCTGACGCCCTTTGCTGGCTGCAGCTGGCGACCCCTGGACTAAGTTAACACCTAAATTCAAGCAGAATTGTGAAAAGCATGCTCGGTGTGCCACAGAAGTCGGTGAAAAGTGGAGAAAGCGTTTAAAGGTGAATCTCCAGGGCTTGGCCCATCTCTTTTTTAGATGTGAGAGAAAGCTGGGAGAGATGCGAGTCTCAGCGTGCTGCTGTTTCTCTTGCCTGTCAGGACGACAGAGCAACACCATTTGTCATCAGCGCCGAACCTCGCTAACGCCAAAACCGAGGCTGCATCTTTTGTTTGATGTTTGCTTGCTTCAGGAGTTTTGCTTATTTTTCCTGTAGAATTTGTCTCACCAGTCAAATGAAATAAATGTCTTGTGGGTTTCACTTTGATTGTCTGGCTACATTGCCTGAGGAGTTATATAACTTAAATATTTTATCTGTGTCCATTACCTGTGCATTGCAAGGTAATATTTTTAAAATATTTTCTTTAGTTCTTAAGCATTTTTGTTTGCTGAAAAAATACTGTTTATAACAAAATGCACACATTTTCAGAAACTTATATTGTTTGAATAAAATACACAAAAACAGGGACAGCAGATCTTTAAAATGTGTTTAACAGTTTGTGGTGAAACGAATAGCACAGCAAAACAAAAGGGGCTTAAGCACTTGTTTGTTTGTATTTAAAATGTATATGTTTTTGTGTGTGCGTCCTTTTCAAATGGCAGATGACAGTTTCTCCTATTGCCGTGCGTAAGTAATGCTTGGGGGAAAAAAACCGCAGTGAGGGAAAAATTTTATCGCTCTCTGACAGCTTGTGCCAGTACCAGCTGTCCAGCTTATTACAGCTCCTTGAATTGCAAACATTATAGTCCTCAGGTGTCCAGCGTTGGTGTGTGTGTGTGTGTGTGTGTGTGTGTGTGTCGGGGTGGGGGGGGGGGACACAAGCAAATCCTGCATTCGGTTATTACTGTCCCTGGATGGATGACATTAATTTAAAGATATTATACCGCCTGTGC
>JAODKC010000010.1:112540-126608 GCA_026777985.1 Mormyrops attenuatus | reverse complement strand
GGGTCCCTCTGATGAATTTTACTGAGTGAAGGGGGAGGGGGGGCACCACAATAAATTTTGCCAGCCCACAAACCCATCAGCCCACTGGAAAAATGCCCTGATTTTGTATATGGTGTCTGGGTGTGCATTTATTATGCATTATGCTAGGATATCTGTGTGTGTGTGTGTGTGTGTGTCTCCCCGTATGCGCTCCCAGCAGCCCCACACTCACTGCAGCCCCCCCTCGGCCCTGCTGGCCTCTGTGCTGACGTTGGTGTGGCAGCCTGCGCCATTCCAGTCTCCCGTGATGGGTTTGGGGTCCAGGCTCGCCACCACTCCGAAGTCCTCGCACACGCGGTGAAGCAGGAAGCGCGCCATCCACAGCTGGTCGGCCACATCCAGCCCCTCCCCTGGGCCCACCTGGAACTCCCACTGCAGGCCCCGGCCAGAACGCAGGGCGGGACATGAACAGGACAGCGGTGGAGGAAGATGGGGGCCATTAAAGAGGGCAAATAAGTGGGAGGAGGGGGCTGAAGTCACAGGCTGGAAAAGACTGACATCCCACAACTGACATTGCGTTTCTTTAATTCTCCAGAATGCTTTAATACAACCTCTAACAAAAAAGAGAATTTCCCTCCAAAATGACTAGGATTTCTTCAGAAGCAAAGGGTAAACGTTCATTTCTTTAGCCACGTCAATGATTGTACATTGTACATTCCTGTTATGTAAGCCATTTTAATCAGCTGTTTGGACATGATGTGCACAGCCTTGCCAGCCTTGCCAGCCTTGCCAGCCATGCCAAACAACGCACTAGACTGTGGGTTTGCATTTCCATTTATTCAGCAAACGCTCTTGTCCAAAGAGACAAATAAGTGAAGAAATTTTGAGGTCAGATTGGAGGGCCGACCAGCATCTGCGACTTAGAGTCTTGATCAAAGGCCCATCGGTGATATGATCACTCTGCCAGGGGTTAGGTGGATGGAGATATAGGTGCAGTAGGATGTGGCTGATCGGCTGCCCCTTACCTGAGAGGGCATGACCTCTGCGTTAGTGCCGACGACCTTGATCCCAGCATACAGGCAGGCCTTGTAGTGGCACTCGACGATATCTCTACCGTAGGCCCTGTCTGCCCCCACTCCACAGTAGTATGGGCCTGGGGAGTGCAGGTGAAGCTGCTCACCCTAAATCTCAAAGTTGGAGCCTCCTCGTGGTGTGGAATTGCATTAGAACTGATATTTATATTCCGTACTCAGTTACGACACACACCCGCCCTATCGGCTGCGCAAGACTGAAGCCGGAGTACGCCAGATTGGTTTAAGATTCATCCAATCAGAAATGCTGAATGTGATCAAAGCTTAGTACATTAGAAAGCTCTGAGGTGTAAGAGGATAGAGACCCAGATGAAGAAACCAAGCACTAGACTTTGTGTCAGGAAATTCAAAAGAACTTTACCATCTAAAGGTTGACTTACGCTTAGGCATCTAGCCTACACAGAGCTTACACCGTAGCCTATGCAAGTGGCCTGCGCCTTTGCGAGCCTTAATATTTTTATGCTGGTGTGTCTGCAATTACACTGTCAAGACACCATTTGGCTGAGCACAGTTTTCTTGTAACACTTTTACTCTCTTGTAGGAAACAAAACTTAGCAAGCTTTCCAATTTTAATGACTCCTTTTCAAGTTTATCAAGTTTAAAAATCAGTTTAGTGTTTACTGCCGCTGCATGTGCCCTCTTGTATGCTCAAAAAAATCACATTGCCATATCTAAAATTTGCCAGTATGGTGAAGCCTTAGTGTATACAAATGCAACCGTGTTTTTTAACTGCGCGAGTGGCTGCAGCTGTGCTAAACACAGCAGGCTACCAACAAGCTAAACACAACTTGTCTCAAACTAAAATACCCCCAGCTGGAAATAAACTGCAACAAAACATTTGCGTAGCAGGAATTGCGGTTTTACCAAGGGGACCAATCACAGTTGTTGCGGTCTGGGTCGCCATTTCTGGGGGGGTGTACGTCAGGGTACGGTGTCGATTTGGTGCAGAAGTATAAATCAGCTTTAAGTGTGTTGTGCTTCACAGACCCCTGCTGGGGAGGGCTTACCCTGTCGCCCTGGAAACCCGTTCTGCGGCCAATCGAAGGGGTGGCCGTCAACCCCAAGCAAGGTGTACTCCTGCTCCATGCCGAACCACACCTTCAGGTCCTGCACGTCCGCCATCACCTTACGACACCTAGCTCGCAGGTTGGTCTCTGCACAAAAAAGCGTAGAAGGTATAGAGGCTGTGCCCATGATTGACAGATTCCTGCCGGGTCAGCATTTTCTGTACAGCCTGTATTGGAGGGAGAATTAATCAGAAACCTAATAGAGAACATCACTTAGTAGGTGGTTTGACAGCTGTGTGCTGTTTACCCAGAACAACTAGGATGTGACAGGGGTTTAACATAGTTCATCTTTTTGAAACCACTCGTAAATCAGCCTGAGGTTGCTGGAAACTGCAATGGTAGGTTCCCTTGTGGATAACACCTAAAAAATTCCAGCAGCACTTGACACAGTCTATTTAAAGGTATGGTGACATGTCTCAGGAAAAGATTCACATTCTAGTACAAAACTATGAACGCCTCGCATACAATGTATACAGTATACATGTCAAATGTAGGCAGCCTGGTTTTCCCATTGATTTTGTCCTCTCTCCATATGATTTGGCTGTAGGGGTATGAATAGTAGACCAGATGTTTATTCGGTAAGACAAGAATAATTCCTAATGGCCATGGACACTGAAAGGTTTTAAATGGGCCTGACACGATAATGGACTACCTCTCTCCGTGACAATTGATTCTGCACAGAGGCTTAATGTGGTAGTATCGGTCTTTCTCTGGATTTTGCCACGTCCACAGAAAATGGATCCAAAGTGGAAGCTGCCTTATAAGGTGAGCCAGTCTGGGGAGCCCTAGTCGGTCCCATTGAACCGATCTGTCAGCTTTCACCTGGGGGGTGTTTTGTTTGGCCAGACTGACACTGGGGCTTCAAGTGGAGGGTAGTTCAGTTTGCTCCAGAAGTGGGGAGGTAAATGAAATATTACAGGTATTAGGAAATAAAGAAAGTATAGAAAAGGCAAATAAACCGTTGTTAAAAAAAATAGGATATTTAAATGACATCATAAAAAATCTGTGGAAATAGAGAAATCAAGTGGGCCAAACAAAACATAGCACAGTTTGACCTCTTTGTCGTAGAGTAAAACTGAGGGTGAATATCTTCTGCCTGAAATGAGTCAGTTATGTGGCCATGAGGTAGACTACACTATCAATCTCAAATGAAACTACTAATGGAGTTTAATGGAGAATGTGAAAAACACACAAAGGGGGCTGCTGAGGACGTTACTATGGACACCAACAGAAGCAAGATGAGACAGGCAGGAGATGGAGGAGCAGATGTGTTCAGAAATGGCACCTGCGGGCTGGCGGTTGAACTTGAGCACTTCACATAATACCAGCTTGTTGGGGTCCAAAGCGAAGGGGTCGCGGAACATGCGCACAGGGACAAGGTGCATGTCACTGTTGGAGGTGTCCGCCTGGTACGTGCTGGAGCCATCAAAGTTCCATTCCGGAAGGTCTACCACAGAGATAATCAGATAATCACATCTGATAATGAGCAGATAGTCAGTCATGGGGCAGGTATTGTGTACGGAGACACTGACCCCCATTTGAACCAGTCCAAACCCCAAGTTGGCTTCTGAGGATCCCTGAGCGATACACTTCACTGCTGTTGTTTTGTTGAAAATATTCCAGAACACAAGTGCATAAATCGCATGCTATGAGTGGATGATTTTCATAAAAGTTTCTTTCCCTTCCCGGCCCCATTACCCTCAATCCCTTGCGGCTCGTGCTCCAGCGTCCGCATCTTGCAGCGCAAAGTCTGGCCGGAGCCGTCGATCCACACGTAGGTCACCTGGGCCGCATCGCCCTGGGGCAGCCTCCTGTAGCGCTCATGCAAGTTCTTGTTCAGGCGAGAGCTGGCTGACACGGAAGACATGGCAGCTCTGCAGAGAGACATGGACGGCGATGGTGTAATGTGTGCCAGGTTCACACTGGAGACCTGGCTGACTCTCAGCAGGACAGGAGAGACCCAGTCCTGCTTCTGGCCCGGTCTGTAGAGTTGGAGTGTTCTGAATCAGTTTGTTTACAGACTGGATGCCGAAACAGGACGCTCTAATTTTTAACCGAACATGGTTTAAATTCTTTTGGTTATTAAGCTTCTTTAATTTATTTAGTGTTTTGTTTTTAAATTGTACTAGTTCATTAAACTTTGTAATGAATGTCTGAGGCTTAACCTTGGTATATCTTTACTGCAGAACAGGACCATCACTAGAGATTTATGAAAGGGGTGGGGCTCAGTATTTACTGTGGGGTGGAGGGGAGGTCTGATTTTAATGGAAATGAATAACAACACACTATATAAACTAGTGTACATTTATTTGACCCCTCCCCCACCCAAAAACATCCGTTTTGAAGCCCCTGCTGTAGAATGTTGACATATGCAGGTGGGGGGTAGCTGTTCAGTATGGTATTATGTCACATTATTGTCCCATATTATCTTGCACAAGAGCAAACAGATTGTCAGTCACACACTTGAAGAAACACAGCAGGCCTCGATGATACAGGTGCCTGTATCACCTTGGCCAAAAATCCCCACAGCATGCGGCCGAGGTGTTTTAGGGGAGGGGGGCCTGTCCTGTCGCTACTGTATTTCACTAAAATCTACTACAAGTCACACAGTGAAGCTACTGAGTGTGTAAACTTGCCACTGGGGGTCATATACAAATGCTTTCCCTTTGACATGTTCAGCTCTGACTTCAGCAGGATTTGTATGGATTAGTGCATCGGACACGTAAAACACATTAAATTCATTCTTTTCTAAATTTTGGTCAAGGTCAAATTACAAAGTTTACCCATATCACATATTCATTCATGTTATTCACCTCGAAAGCTCAGGAAAGCATTTTACAAATAATAATTAGGTGAACTTTCTGAACTATGAAAGTCAGCAGAATATATTTTACTGATGAATGTTTTTCATAATCCTGTAAAAGTATTACAGTAAATACAGGAAGCAGTTTAACAATTATTCTCATATTTTAACAAAATTTCATTATTTTCCATTAGGTATTTGGAATTAACATTTTACAATACGATAATTAGTGTTAAAAATACCTTTTAATCACTCAAAGCATCTCTAGATAAACATCTGGCCACAAAGGTGAAGGTAACTTACTGGCGTCTGAAGGTAGCAGCTGACCAGGAATGAGAGTCTGCAGGGCTGAGCTACTCTGCAAAGGGACGGCAAGTCTACTCCCCATTTTAAGGGCATCCGGAGATGTTTGTCTGGATTCAGAGGGTCCCCAGGAGAGATGACTGGGCGACACAGGTGATGAGCCCGTTTGACAATGATCAGCAAGCAAAGCAGTCACACACACACACACACATACATACACACACAAACACACACAGACACACACACATACTCGAGCAAGCCAGCAGTACTGAATGTACCTAAAGGGACTGTCATTAAAACGTTATGAATATGACCCCGTTTTAGCTATTAATCTGTTATGATCTCAGTAATGATTTATTTCTCCGAATGAAGGTTATCTGTGAATTCCCATATTGAGCTCCATAGATATCTGTGCAGCATATCCACCTTAAAACTGGCTAAGGTAATAATATACGGTTACCCCTGAAATACATGGGAAAATGTATCTGGACAGGACAATGGCAGTATGAGATAGGGACAAAGTTTCATTTTAAGTATTAATAGCGAAATAGCTATAATAAGTATCAATCCATTTTATTATGTAATGGCCATGGGAAGGTAGTGGGTCTGGAGCCTATTCCAGACAGCATAGGGCACGAAGCAGGGGACACTCTGAATGGGATGCCAGTTTGTGGTAGGGCACACACACACACACACACACACACACACACACACACACACACACACTCTAAGGGCAGCTGAAAGACATTCGCCAAACTCAGGTCATCGGACTCCGGGAGGGATACCAAAGTACCAGAGGACGTAATCTCCACACAGAGATCGGGGGCCGGAATTGGACCTGCAGCCGCAGAGGGGTGAGGTGACATTGCTACCTGCTGAGTCACTGTGCCACCCAAAGGAGACCCTGACAGGGAAATCAGCCTCATGGAGCAGGTGTGCTGCCCGGTGAGGCACGGTGCACGTGTCAGCTCTCTGAGCCCATTCCTTGCGCGTCAGTCTTGCCACATCATTACACAATGAGACACTCGCACCCTCAGTCACGCAGACACGCGCACACTCGCACGGAGCGGTGTTCCTCGCGGCCAGCAGGAGTCTCATCCTCTTTTCTCCTCGGCGTACCACCCGTGGGACACGAAACCGCCCACGTGTGTAAAGGACGCTATCGAGGGACGGAGGCAATATGCTGGCCTGGGCGTATGGCCAGGCGCATTTTGCAGAAGGCTCCTCCCACTGCCGGACAACTGGCAGAGATGCTACGCTGGCTAGTACCGCCGCTAACTCTTCACGGAGCCAATCCATACTACATTTCTAATGGCTCCTTTCCAGGATAGAGCAGCAGAACGTGGCCAGAATTAGTCACAGAGCTGCTTCTCAGTGACCAGCAGCCTGTAAAGCAGTGGTTTTCAACCTTTTGTGCACCACGACCCATTTTTTACCATGCCAGCTCAGTTGTGACCCTGTATCAAGTATAAGCCTAAATTAACGCTTTGATCAAACACGCAGTGCACTCTGCAATATACACCAATGCCTATTGCACAAATCTGATTGGAGGTGCCAGTGAATTTTAACTTAAGCATCTACGGTTTGGCTTCTCGGGTTGGTTGAGTGTTAACTAGTTTTACGCTAAGCATCTGCAGACCCAAGGCCCGTTTGTATAGGAAATCTGATCGTGGATCAGTATAGGATCTTGCTTGTTTTAAAATGCTTACATTTACAACCCTGCCTTGCAACCCTTTCAGAAGTTTTTGGTCGCGACCCACCGCTTGAGAATCACTGCTGTAAACACCCCTCTCCAGTGGGGGTCTGCACTCAGGTTGCCAGATCTCCAACCCCCTTAAACAGGGGCGTCAGAAACAAACAAACACACAACTCCTTCCGACGCCATTTATCATCTGCTTATCCATTTCGTTACACTTACACTCATTTTTCGGTTCATCTTTTTTCAGCAACAGCTTTCCCAGTTTAGGGCAAATCTGAGAATATCCTGAGAACCACGGCGCCCTGAGCAAGGTACACCCTGGACCATCAGGTTCTTAGGTTGTATCAATTTCTATACTGTATCAGTTTATTTAAAAAAAAACACTACAGAAATTAATATTAAACTAGATACCTTCACAGTATTGAGTTGTATTGTTACATACAAATATGAAATGAAAGTGTACTAATCAAACAAATGCAGCGGCTAGTTTGGTCTGCGGTAACATTCCAGAAAGCAGGAATTCCACTTCCTTGATGTGACTCTAAGGTTTAAATCTGGCCTGGTATCCCCAAGAAAGGATCATGGACCATCCACTATGACACGATTCTAGTACTCATGCACATTTACACACACGAGCACATATAGATGCTTATGGCAGGGGTCACCAACATGGTGCCCGCGAGCACCAGGGCACCCTCGAGGACCACGAGTCGCCCGCGGACCTGTTCTAAAAATAGCACAACTCACCAGTGAGCAGCGTCTGAAATGTAATTTTATCCTGTTGCTATTCTTCTTGAATCACATTTGCATTTATATAGATTTGAAAATGACAATATCTAAAAAAAACATTTAAACATGTTTATTATACATGATTTAAGAAGAGTGTATCAAACTGGTAGCCCTTCGTATGGCTCAGTACCCGTGAAGTAGCTCTCAGTTTCAAAAAGGTTGGTGACCCCTGCTCTATGGCATGACGGATGACTGTGAGAGGGGTCAGGAATTCATAAAGGAGACTCTCGAGAAAATATGGCAAAATCTGTCCAGACACGCAAGGTAAGGTGACCCCCCCCCCCCCAAACCAGTAGGTGTAAAAAACACCTTCTCAGCCATCTGCAAGTTCACAGTTAAAACCTTGACCTGTAGCTGAATTTCTGCCCTGTCGTTTGTAGTAATTTACAAATAAGCGTATAAAACTCAGCGAGGGGATCTCAGCTCCTCTTCTGGGATTTGCTGAGCTTAACTGCAGTTTCTGTGACATCTTTCAGCTCAGAATGTGAAGATGTGCTTATAAGACTCAGGATCATCAAAGCCTGTGTACCAGCAGAGAAGACGGTTCATTTGGCTGAGGGCTGGAGAGCGTGGAACATGTCAGCTGCCACAACGGCACACGATCCCTCTCCGACGAGTTGAAGTTGCTTTATTGTCATGACAAAAATAATATCTGTACCATATGCTGAACCCACAGGCATACAAGTGAAATAATGGAACAGCAAGAGGCAAATAAATAATGCACAAAAATGTAAACAGTCACAGGTAAACAACCGTCATGTGCAAAATGTCCATCTGTCTGTCCCTTCTCAAGCCTTCCGGACGATTCTGCCCCTCTTCCTCCAGTCAGCCTCCCTTTCGGACCTCACGGGCCGGCAGGTGACCCGGGAGGGCCGCTGACAGGAACGTGGGCTGCAGTGCCGAAGGGGCGTGGTCAACAAAGGTCACAGGTTAATGAGATGCGCCACATCAGACAACCTGATCATGCTGTACTTTGGAACAAAAGCAGGACAACACTGAGGTTACTCTGTTTCCGGCAATTCACATAATGTCATATCAATTTTACTCATGCAATCGGCTGAATCTGGTTTCACGATTCTGTTCATATTGTCACATTGTTTCCATTTAATTTACATAATTGAATATAACGTTTATTCATTAAAAAAATCTCGATTTCACGATTTTGTTCATACTGTTTATATAGTCTGATTAACATTCAGAATACACCAACATTTACCACGAACATTTTAAAACACAACCACTATCTACCACCCCCCCCCCCCCCCCCCCCCCCCACAAGCAAATCCTGCATTCGGTTATTCCTGTCCCTGGATGGATGACATTAATTTACTGATAGTCTACCGCCTGTGCTCTCCCAGAACTGCTTCATTTGAATGTTTTGCATGATTCATTTTGGCGTATGTGAGCCTTCATTGTGATTTCAAGAGGTGTAATGACTTTTGACAGATAAGATGAAAAATTTAATTTAGTGGAAAAATGTAATGCAGGGGTAATTTCTTTGGACGGGGTTGAACAGGAAAGCCTATGATTATTTTTATACTTCAGTAAGCATTTGCTGATTAATATGAGTGATTGTACATATGCACTTGGTCTTTCTGAAGATACTGGCGCATTTGCGGGCAAATAAAATGGTCCTACGCTGACCGCTTGGATTGTAACAAGCCTTTTATCTGTAATGGCAGTGTAAACACACATTGCTGTTGCTTATTTGCTGTTGCTCAGGGCAACGCTTTCATTTAAAACAACCATATTGTGCTTGACGCCTCCATGCAGATTTCATGGAGTGGGGCAACTTGAGCATCCATCCAGGGCCACAGCAGCCAGTCCTTCCCAGCGTCCATGTGACAGCACTCTTGTCCCTGATTGGGTGATCTAGAATATAAATAGTCAGGTGCCACTACAACTCATTTATAATAGTTTTTTTGTCAGTGGTTCTCATATTCTGTTTCCACATGAAAGAACTGATAAACGGCCCAGTGTGCTTACATCTTCAGGGCCAATTAATCTGTTGAGTGAATCTGTAGAAATATTCTTTCTCAGGCCTGCAGTGACCCAGGAGGAGGGTAATTCACAGGTGCAGGATGGGATTCAGGTGCTTGGTAATTTACTTCAGATGCAGCTTCCCGTGAGAATTGTCCTGGCATCAAGGCGGGCAGGCCACGGTGGATAATATTGATCCCCCCCCCCCTTCAAAGCAGCGTCAGATCTAGGCATCGAGACGTTTATGGGGATATCAAAGCCACTTTATGTGTCGAGCTTGCGCCCACTTTGAAATTCCCCCAAACTCCAGGTGTTATCATGTGCTCTTTTAACAGTCTTTCATCACACAGCAAAACTCTGAACCTGGAAGTTCTTTTATACAGTTTTCATAGTTTTGTTTGCTTGCGTAGAACAAAAGGAGGGACATCCTGTCTCAAGATGTGTGCCAATAAAGTGAGCATCTCTCCAGTTTGTGGCACCACAGCTGCTACACTCCTTGAAGCCTAAATAGTGAAGTTCGAAGTGGATAGTTTTTGATGGCTGCCTGACAGAGATGTGCCGTCTTTCTGTTCCTGACCTTCTGCAGAAAACAAGCCTTCCCATGTTTGTTATTGTCGCATAATCTCTTCTGTCTTCATGTTACCTGAACTGGTTTAATTTCCTCCGCACTTCAAATGTAAGAGCTTTCTGTTTCTGGGAAGTCGCAAACATCTTTTGAGCACTTTGGTAATGTGTGATTCTGACTACAAAGGTCAGATCTACTGAAATACAGCTGCATCTGAATGATTTGTCGACGGGATCTTCGTAAATTTCTCTTCCCCGTTACGAAAGGCGCTGGGATTTTCTGGCTGAGAGCTGGGTGAAAGGTCTGAATATGTTGCTCTTTTTTGAGTAATGAGATGCAAAGAGTGAGTGCAGAAAATGGAAGGAAAATGGAGAGATGGCACACTTTAAGTATCAGGCATTGTGTGATATTGCTATAAAATCAACTCAAACTTTGTTATCTTTCTAAGAGCTACTGAAGTTTTGAATCCATCGACTTATTTGGGAAGTGTGTTTTACAGTAGTCTGGGGTAACCTGGTAGCTCCTTGGCAAATCTGTATGAACTTCAAGAGAAGAACAAGCAGATAATCCACATGCTGGACACGCCAGTGTGGTTGCAGTCATTCCAGCTGAGATACATCGGTCTTCTCTGGACACAAACTAATTCCTATACATTATAAAGATGCATGACACTTTATCTTGTACAGGATGCGTTTGATAATGTGTCTTGTGTTGACTGGGGACCAGTTTGTTACACCAGTAGCTACAAAGGGCGGCGTGAATGCTTGTGTCTGATTTGTCACCTTGGGCCTCCCAGTTCCCATCTTGAAGGATTTCCACTGTGCAGCAGTTTGTAACGCTCTTACACGTGCTGACAGAAAACAGTGGCTAGGGGACATTTGGGACAGCGAGAGCTCGCTATGAAGACAGCCTTGTCAGGTGAAATGTTCCCTGGACACAGTGTATGGTGGGTAACCTCTGGTTCTCCTGTGAGTTGAGCTCTTGCAACAAGCTTGTGGACCTGACAGGTGACAGCTGTGCTTCTTGACAGCTTCTAACAGCTCTTCTTTACCTCATATTTGTCACAGGCTGTGCTTATAGGCAATCCTGATATAGGTATTTCACTTCATGGTCACACCATGTTCTGGGAGGATTTTTGCTGCTCATGCCTGGTCAGTTTGTTAAATTATGAATGTTTTGCTTAAACAAAAATATTCTGAGGGCAGAAGAAAAAATAATTGGTTCAGAGAGATAATCAGTCAGATTGTAGAGGAGGCGGGACCAACTAATCAGATGTCTTGGTCCCGCCTCCTCTAGTTGCTTGGAAACACCTCCTCTACAATCTGACTGGTTATCTCTCTGAACCACTAATTTTTCCTTCTGCCTTCAGAAAATTTTTTGTGTAAGTAAAACTCCCACAAGGGCCCAGGGACCTGTATCACAAAGCAGGATTTCTTGCTTAGTTGGATAACATCTCGGATTTAAGGTAGTTGGAGCCACATGTAAGTCAATGCAGATAAAGTCCATTTAATCCAAGGTACCTTGGTAAATGGACTGCATTTATATAGCGCTTTTCTACTCCTATGAGTACTCAAAGCGCTTTACAATTCATGCCTCACATTCACACACCAGTGGCGAAGGCTGCCATGCAAGGCACCAACCTGTACACCAGGAACAATTTGGGGTTCAGTGTCTTGCTCAAGGACACTTTGATGGGGTCAGGAGGAAGCAGGGCTCAGACCTGCAACCCTCCGGTTGCCAAACGATAGTGCCACCACCAGCCTTAAATCTGACAAGTTATCCGGCTAAGCAAGAAATCCAGCTTAGTGATACAGGCCCCATGACCTCTTCCTGTGTTTATTTTATTCTGCTCTTAGATTTATTTCTCTTTTTCTAAATCAATAAAGCTGCTAACAGCTGGGGTTAACTGGGCAGTACCGCTGACACCGCTTTCAACCTATAATGTACCGTTATCGAAACCATGCGAAGATATTGGGCAGCTGAGGCAAAATCGCACCAAGGTATGGCATGAGTGCATCTGTTAGACTGCGTTGATCAGCCCTTGCCAGGCGGTTACACCTGTACAAGACTATGGTGTTGCCTTCAGAATGGATGTGTGACAAAGAAGTTTTTGAATCGTGTCCTGAGTAGAGGGCCTGCCGGTGTAACACTCAATAAGGTATGTAACCTTTGTAGGTAAAAGAATGTTCATGCTTCTAAATGGTAAATGGGAATGCAATGAAAGGGTAAAATGGTAATAACCATATTTTGGAAACTGGTGTTGTTCCTTAAAAGATTAACAAAAAACTGCTAATTACCATTTTTCTGTTTGACCATCATAGGGAAAGTTGCCTTTGTGGTGCTACTTCTTTTGCTTGCTTACAAGGGCCTATTTCATGAATAGAGGACGTGGGCTTTAGCAGAGACAAAGGGAGATTCCACAGACAGTGAAAGTTTCTCAAAAAAAAAAGGGCCATTCAGAATCTGCAGAATGCTTTGTACGGACCCTTGCACAAAAACGGAAGGCTGCCGCCTAAACAGCGAGTATCGGGCAATAGAATTCTGAAGTAGTGTCATTCTGTAGTTAACAGCAACAGCCACACAGCTGTGAGATATGAGCGGTTCTTCCCAGAGGACAAGCCTAATTTCATTTGCATGTGGCAGCAGGCCAAACATAGCTGGTGCATTGCTCAGACAGAATACTAATCCAGTCTTCAACTTTTTCATAACTGCTTATTCAGTGCAAGGTCCTGCTCAGTCTGGAGTCTGACTGCCAGCAGGGACGGTGCACTCTGGGTGAGATGCCGGTCCATCATTGGATGCACATACACAGTCACACAACAACTTTAGGCATGTAAACTGCATGTCATCAGCCTGGTCATGGTTGGAGCATATGGGAAATGTATAAACCCTGCAAACACAGATCCTGGGCAGGGACTTACAGTCTAACAGCCAGAGAATACTAAGACTAATACTCAACTTCTCTTAGCGACAGAGGTTTTATGTCATGTCACCTGAATTTTCATCCCGATATCCAAGCAATTGTCATTTGAAGAAGGAGAGAATGTTAATGAAATTGAGGAAAGAAGAATTAAAAACTATAATTATTTTCACAGGTTGCATTGTTCATGAATAAATTGATTTCCAAAACTAATTACTCCTTGGACCTGTGGAGCAGAAGTCTGGAAGCAGAATACTATTTGAGAGGCAGTGGCTAGTGATGTCTACGTGCCTCTGACTCTGTGTCTATTGTTGTTACCTTTATAACACCCTTTTCTTGGCTAAAATTAGTTCTTTTTTTCCAGTCTGTTTTTGTTCATTCGACTGGATAATTAATTCTCCTGCTGGTAGAAATGCAGAGATTGTTTCAAAAAAACCTTTAAACTCCCACTAATGTCACCCAGTATTCTAAATGGTGAATTTTCATGAGTTTTTGGCGGTACATCTTGCTTTTATAAGACAAGGGAGCATTATCTCTGATTGGCTTGCCTGGTCACCTCCGCTGTCCATTTCTGACGTCCATGTGTGATGCTGTGGACTTGTGGAAATGTTGGGTTGAGATTTATTTATGCCTTCCGTGACTGGTTTCTGTCGTTAGAGGTGAAATGGATGCAGTCCAGAAACCAGCTACATGGTACCATAATTCTAAGAGTGCGAGGCGTTTTAATGCATATTCACGAATCACACGCTGGCCTGAATAAGGGGGGGGGGGGGGCAGGGGTGGGGTTGTCCAGGTAAAAGGCAAGAAACCAATAATCAGGGGGTGCCCCGGTAAACAGGAATTGACCAAGGCAGGATTTCAAAGTTTACAAA
>JAODKC010000010.1:96176-112530 GCA_026777985.1 Mormyrops attenuatus | reverse complement strand
CCCCCCCCCCCCCCCCCCCCCCCCCCCCCCCCCCCCCCCCCCCCCCCCGGCGCCCCCCCCCCCCAGCAGTGGGTTTCTCCAGGTCAAAGGCAAGACACCATTACTCAGGGGCTGCCCCTGTAAACAGGAATTGACCAAGGCAGGATTGCAATGGTTACAATCACAGCGGTACATAAAGGCTTCATTTAATTTTACCTTCCCTTTTGTATTAAGGGTAATGTCTCCTATGTGGGTAGGCGCTGCGGTGCCAACGGAGCTGTGCACGTGACCATATTCTGAGTGGTGGAATGTTCTAGAAGGCAGATGGGGGAGCAGCTTTGAGGAGGCATGCCTGGGGGGGGGAGGGGTAAACACACAAAGGCTTAATATAAATGAGAAACAGGGAGGGTGGGATGATGGCACAGGGACCTCCTGTGTGTAAACGGGAATTGAACTGCAATTGAACAAGAAATGTTTGCACGACTCATGGAAATATAACAGATTTCTAAATGAAAGATGAAATGGGACCGAGACTCAAGAGGGACAGTTGCTTTAAAAAAAAATCGTCAGAACATTTCCTGAACACGTTTGTTTCTAGTTCAAACACGATGCAGAAACGCAGTCAAGTTAATGATCCAAATGTAATTAAAATTATAAATACACCCAGCGAGTATCTCCCATAGGTAAACAATAAATCAAAGGCTAGTTGTAAAACTAACAAATCTCATTCAAGTATTTAAATATTTGTCTTTCGATGTTTCTATTAATTATGATGAGCGGAATAACTTTTCTGCTTCGCTTTCTTTTTTGCAATCTTCTCAAATAAGTGGAGAGTGATGCAATGCGTGCAAAAACAATGAAACGTGGAGCCCCAGACAGAAAACACGAGCCCAAGTTAACCCGACGGGGCCTGAAAGTACAGCATGGCTCCACGATTATTTACTGAAGCGTGACGCCCTGCCTTTTTTAAGCCAGAGGAGAGAGATTAGCAGTCTGCAGCCACAGAGGGGAGATTACAGCTGGAATATGAGAGAGATGCGGAAAGTTGCTGTCCAGGGATGCCAGCTGTCTCTGTGCTAAGTGAGATGGATGCTAATCACGGCCCGCCACCTGCATTGAGCTCTGTAGGCAGTGCCAACCCAGAGAGAGTCCTGGAGTTCAGGGGGCTTAAAGGAGGGCAAGGGGAGGGCACCATCTGTCCCACGAGGGTGAATCAGGTCACTCCATGGATTAGAGTAAGTTAACTTATAACCAGGGTGTGTCTCCTCCCACAGTGAGCCTGGACCCTATATTGCGAGCTGTGTTGATCTCGTTTGCCCTTGTTGTTTGCCCATACTGTATTTCAGTTTAATAGCTTTCCTCCTCCCCCTTTCAATCGTAGAACAGTCCCCGCCTCCTTTCCCAGCATCCCACTTTGTCATGAAATTGGACTTTTCCTGGTGAACCATTAGAAAGTAGTCGTCATAGTCCTGTAGACAGGCTTAAGACCTAAATGGACAGAAAAAAATTGCGCGATTTCTGGTAAAAATATTTCCTTCATATGAAAGACAATATGGCAGTGTTTCCTAGTCCGGTCCGCAGGGACCCACAGACAATCCATGTTTTTTTGCCCCCTCCCAGCTCCCAGTAGGAGCAAAAAGGTGGACTGTATAGCATGGAGCTTAGAGGGAGCAAAAACGTGAACCGGCTGTGGGTCCCCGAGTACTGGATTGGGAAACATTGCAATATGGGATTATTACTCATGTCTCTGAGGTTTCCACTCATTTAAAGGTAGAAGACACTTTGATCTTCTGAGAAATGTTGCTTTCATCTTGATTGCGGAAAGAGTCGCGGTCTGACACTTGGGTATCTGCACTTGGATTTAGCTGGTGCCTTTATTTTTATAAGGCTGGATGCTTCAGTGGACCATTCAGTGGAGTATTTTTCTGAAGGGTACAACAGCCGAGCCCTGTCGCTCTTCTATTAGCACTGTTTTCAGAGAGTCTCAAGCTGACCGATGGCTCATCTCCAAACCAAGCATGCAAACTGAAAAACCACTTAATGTTTATGTGTCAGGATGAGACGCAGCCTCAGCAGGTAAGTAGCGGCAAATGGCTGCCGGCCACATGTTCGCTTTGCTTTCCTTCCATTCGAGAGGGTTTGCGGGGAAGTGACACGCCGGCTTCTGACGCACGTCTCCACAACTGTCCTACAGAAGCTTTTAGCGTTAGTGCTAAACCACTGGCTGTCCAAAAAAAATATATACAGCCATAAAACTCACTTAATGGACTTCATGAAGGTTTGAAAAAAGGTCTAAGTGCTTTACACAAAACCTCAACTGATGGACGACAAAAGTCATGCACAACTGAGGTTCAGTGTAGTTATTGATTGTATGTGTCCTTCAGCCTTCTGTACGGGATGAGTTTGAAAAGGATTATGGGGAGAATCCAAGAGAAACCTTGTTTACTGGTAGCTAGGACATGAATTTCTTTTTGATAGAAAGGGGACTTCTACTCTCTTAGAAGCTTGACATTTGGTAGTGCTTGCAGGACTTTTAATATTTTTAAAGTAACTATTGAAAAAAATCCAACACTGACATTGTATAGAAATATCAAAAATCAGACTGCCAGCTTTTGTACCTGATTCAGAATATTTGTAGAAAATGTCCAAAGTTCTTTTGGTTCTCACAAAGACTTTTCATTCCTTCCTTTTGACCACCTCACCTCCTTCCCATTACCACTGACTTTGCTTCACACATCAACACTTTGTAGCTGCCCTTGTGAAAACAAAAGACAGACCAAGGGCTGATCCCCCCCAAAAATGAATTTAGGCTTTACTGTGTTCTGTGTGCTAAAGCCAGTGTAACAGAAATCCCTGCCTTAGGGGGATCATATGAATCCTTGATCTGAGGGGAATCTACAGCAGTGTTTCTCAACCTCCCCCTGCCAGATGGGCCACATTTTTTGCTCCCTCCCAGCTCCCTGCCAGATGGTCCACATTTTTGCTCCCAGATGGCAGGGTAGTTTCAGGGTTCTTCCTCCCTGTGTCTTTGTATAATTTCTTAGTGCAGTGTTTCTCAAACCGGTCTCCAGGGACGCCCAAACAGTCCATGTTTTTACTCCGCTGGGAGCTGAGAGGGAGCAAGAACCTGAACCATGTGAGGGTTCCTAAGAACCAGGTTGAGAAGCACTGTCTTAGAACTTTCTGGCTCATTCAGGCAGGCTGCAAACTTCTTGTAGGGCACTGGAAAACAGGTAGTATGTGGGCTTTGTGATTTTAATCACGGTGAACACATTGCTTTGTGCACTTATGCACACTCTCCAGTTTCTCTTTGCCATACAAGAGGAAGCCCTCTATGAGACCAATTAGCATCTTTGAGATCTGGAGAATCCATTCTGACAAGCATCTCTGACAGTAGAAGACCTCTTACGCCTCCTGCAGTTAGCGGGCAGCCAGCTCTCCAGTATTTATCAATGATTATAGTGGTGAGGGCCATGCTGGATAAGGGGCGGCTCTTGCTCTTGTAGCGGACTCTCAGCTAAGTCTAAGCCAATTGCGTAGTGGCTGAGGAAAGGTTTACATGATGATATTTTTTCCTCCCTGTATGGCATTCAGCTCTCTTACAGCTCCGAGCTCTGTGCTCTGTCCCTGTGTCACCTCTTAAACAGCTCCCCGATGACACCTTGTCACGCCGGCACCCCTCCTCTGCCTTCTACTGCCAGTCCTCATCTCCTCTGTGTGACTTTAGTGGTGTTGCCCAAGAGGCCGCGTGACAGTCTATCTCCGGCTGTCATCAGAGCGCCGGTCGTTAATCTGCTATGTCCAGCTGCTCCCTCGTTAGCTTCTAGCAGATGCGAGGGAGGAAGGGGGAAGTGAAAGAACGTTAAACTCTGCACATGGTGCTCTCATAAAACAACACCTGGCAGCTACTGGCTATTCAGCATCGAACTGTAGCAGAAGGTGCTTGTGCCTTTTGTCTCCAGTCTTACTCTACCCGAGCCAGGGGTCCTGAACCTTCTGCCATTGGCATGCCATGTTCCGATCTAAGCAGTGAAACTTCAGGTAAAATAATGTCCAAATCAAATCTGCAGCTGTTATGGTAACTCGAGCTGAGCTCGACTGGTTTGGGTGATTGTTTCATGAAGATGATTCCTCCCTTAAAGCTGTAAATTGATGAGACTGAGCCAGACTAGTATTCGGGGGCAACAAGCCCAGGGTGCCACTCCTCATTTCAAAGGACGTTTGCTTTTTGCTGGCCAGTATCCCCCAGTTTGTCCTTGTCATTGGAGGACTTCCATGACTTTTTTGCATTTTGCACCTAGAAATGGGTATTTTGTAGCCATCTTACCATCTACATCCCTCCCTATGGAGGCAGCGTATTTCAATATTGTCATTCTCTCATTCTGTAAACGGCGTTTGTGCCCAATGTGCCAATAGACCATCTTCTTAATCAGTGCAGGGTGACATTTCTGCTCAGCAGTAGGGCATTAGTGGTATGCACTGTGGATGGCTCTCTTCCTGGCCCTGCAACTTACACAAAAGGCTTTGTGTCACAGACAAATGTCTTTGCTGATCTCAGATGTGTCAGTCAGTGCTACAAAAGGGTGCCCTTTACTGTCGTGGGATGCCGCCACTTTAAGGAAACCTCCATCTGAAAGCTGCTCTGGTTTTAGCTCTGTTTGCAAGACTATTCCATAAAAGCCCAATGTCCTGTTACCCATAATGTATCATGCACACTCAGGCAGAAAATTACTGTGACTTTCTCAGCAACCTGGGCAGGTGTGATTCCCTCTGTAGGTAAAGCTGGTCATCAAGGATCAGTTGAGGGGCTTGTATGTTCTGATAAAATTTTCCACGCTTAGCTGAGCCGTGTCATGTAAGGCCACTGGGAAGATTTACTGCCTTTAACACGTTTTATTCCACAAATGAAGTATATTCTTCCCTACAGAAGCAAAAGCTATTTTTCAGCCTTTCTACATAATTATTTAGAAATGTATAAGGGGTTGTATTATATGACATAGTTGGCTGACACTCCTGAACGCATGGATAGTGGAGACTCCAATTAAGTGGCTCCCAATCTCAGAGAGCCCTGTGTCAGTGGCTTGGGAGTTAGGGTCAGCTGGGAGTCATTTAAGGAAATAGGAAATCTTAGTGTAATTTGAAAGCTGACATGAGGTGATATAATATGATTCAGGCACAGTAATATACTTAAAGCCAGCAGGGCATAAATAAAGAAGTAAGATTAGGTGGTTGGGAAGCTTGCAAGGGCAGGGAGCAGGCCTGGTGCTTACGCACATGGGAACTCTGTCAATTCATATCCGCAAAGCCCGAGTCCCGCTGGTGTAGCCAAAGGGAGCTACTTAACATAAACGGCTTCAGTAAAACTCCCAGCTGTGTAAAAATGGCTTTGACAAGTAGTGAAAGCCCTTGATAAAAAGGGATAAGCACAGCTGATAAGCACAAGAGAAGGTTGAGTGAGCCAGGTTCCAGGCCTATGCTTAATGCGCATGCAGAACTAGCTAAATGCTACTTAGGCGCCGTTTCGTGGTACGACACACGCATCATTTCCTTCTTAATGTTTTTATTTTCCGCTTTCTCGCATCTCTCACTAAAGGTGAAATGCACAAGTCACACGTGCCCAAAACATGGGTGAAAAGGGCGTCTTTTCATGAAATGTCACTCTTTGTTGTGAAGCCCTTTATACACCTCCCCGTGCATTAACAACACGCCGTGCTGATTTCAAATTAGTTTATTTAACGATGCTTGCTGATTGCTTACTGACACCCTCACGCTTGACAAATGGAGCCTGTGTGATGCTCATTTGCTTTTGCTGATGTTATGTTAATTGCATAACAACAGTTTCATGAAGGGAGTGGGGCGGGTCAGTCTTGTGATTTGGCATCAGAGGACACAAATTACTTTTTATTTTTAGCGAACTGGTTTTCCGTTGGTTGCAGGAGAACCTGTGGTCTGTATTGTGGAGACATGCTGTATGGTAGTGCCACATTGCAGGCTGTTTGTTTATACTCATCGTATGAATAAAGAGACCGACAGGGACACTGGGGAGGAAAAGGGGGTGCTCCTGCTACAGTTTTGTTTCCCAAGGTACAAACAACATTAACGTACCCCCAAGTAGTGTCACGATACCAAAATCATGACTGATACGAAACCTGCCTAAAATATTTCGATACCAATATTGAAATGATACCACAGCAAAAATCTTAAACAATCAATAAAATTAATTGAAAAATAGATAACAGAACACGGAACTTAAAATTATTATTTAAAAAATTAATTAACGTATTTTGTCAATATCAGTCAATTTTGTCACAGGTGCAGAGCTATACTGAACATGTTTTAACAAAACTAAAATTATCCAGTTGCAGCTGCTAAGCTATACAGACATTTAAGATGTTTCACTACATGTCTAACAGCGATAGCTGGATTATTGCAAATAATTAGATCAAAGTCGTGGTGTTATTAAAGCTTACATGTTGTCCAATATTGTCCCCTATACAGTACTTTAGTTTATATTATTTCTTTCACAGTTCTTCAAATTTGCACACATCCTTGGCAGAGGTCTACACTCTACTGACCGCATTTTCAATAGACAATATTTGCACAGATGTACTGCATGCCAGAATTACTTTAGCTGAAAGAATACGTAAAAATATAACGCCAGATTAAACAGGCAAGCTATCATTCTCATTAATTTTGCCTCTCAAATTGAAGTTCGCTTCAAAAAAAAAAAAAGTTTGCTTGTCACAAAATAAATCACACTCGTTTGACTTACATTTGAGGGAAAAGTCTGATAATTATGTATCACATTCGCTTACCTGTTGTTACCCTTTAATTTTTTCAAATAATGCTTTGCTAAGTTCAAAGTGTTTGCTCCCTTGGTCGGCGTCGCTTTAAAGCATCTTTTACACACAAAGCTTTGCGGTACTTGTGAGCTTGCCCTATTTTGCTTCATATAGGGTGACCAGATAATCCATGTCAGGGAGGACACTTTGAGCTAGGGCAGGATTTGTAAACCAGCATTTCAATTAAACAGACCTGGATTTCACTTAAGTATTGAGTTCTTGCCGTGTGCTGATTCTTCTATAATCAGTCAGTCTTCTATAATCATGCATGTGTCACTAATGTTAATGTGAAACAGCTGGATGAATCATTCAATCAAGGAAACAAACCAGTCAAAATACAAGAAGATCTGAACTATTTAGCCGAGCACATGGGCCTTTCGGTTTGTAAAACCTGAAGTAGCTCAATGTGTCCTCCCTGACATGGATCATTTGGTCACCCTGGCTTCGTACATCTGCTTTGTCTAGAAGCTGTGAATGGTTGGCAACGGGACTTCTATTTGCAGCCATAGCTCTCCTGTAATGGTGTGATGTTGGCGAACGATTCGTTCATGGGGAACGAGTCCCTTACAGGATGCTGCTTCCCTCCTCGACTATGGCCAGTGAGACATGTAAGGACAGTGGTTTAAGCGAGCATATCATTGGCTGGAAACTAAACCTGTGACTGGACGTGTATGCCTACAGCGAACAAATGGCCTTTTTTAGTTCTGAACGAGATAGCGAGTGAGACGGTGATGAAGAGAGCCGTACCTCGGTCGTGACTGAAATACACCATCTACTGGTGAAGTATATAGCCTAATGAACTATTTGGTTTGCTTTTTTTAAAAAACATGAGTAGCTAAGGTACAATGTTGAGACACTTAGACTATCATTTATTAACAAACATTGTCTCACGTGACTTATTGGTAGTATTTAGCTTACTCTTTAGCACGATTTATCATAAATAATGGAGTTTTTTGACATATCAGATCTGTTTTATGCAAGTAGGAAGTGCCACTGAACGAGTTGGTGAATGAATAAGATCAAATCTTTTGGGTGAACTGAATCAAACTAACTGAATCAAACTCCCAAAAAAAGAGTCATTTCACCCACCACTACTCTCCTCTCTGTGAAAGTTGTAGTGTGAGAGACAAAAAAAACTATTGGTATGCCCACTGTGCCTGCAGGGAGAGGGTGAGAATGCTGCACAGCGACGCAGCTCATAACTAATAGTCTTAAGTAACGATACCAATAAAATGGAAAATAGTATCATTTTTAACGATGGCGTATTGCAGCACTTTTTCAGTATCGGTATACCATGCAACACCACCCCCACGGGTACAAAAATGTTCCTTAGAGTACATTTCCGCACCTTAAAAGGTACGTTTACCTACATCTAGGGTACAACTAGCAGAACCTTGAAGGTACGGTCCCAGTGAAGAGTAATTGTACCCTCAGAGGTACAAATTAGTACTTTTCTTTCTGACAGTGTAGTCTTCATCGCAATGGGGCGGGGGGGGGTGGGGGACTTGGGTACAAATTAACAATGTAATTGACATTGTTGGGTCCCAAGGTCCCTGTATCCATGAAAGTAGCCCCTACAATACAGGCAGGAACACTTGTTTCTTGGGAGTTTATCTTCATTACGGAATTGCATGAAGGGCATTTAGAATAAGTTTTCAGTAGCGTGGTGACCTGGTTCTTGGTTCTGAAGCTCGATTTTTGTGGATTTGAATCTCGCCCCAGTTCTGTCTGTGTGGAGGTTTCCACCTGAAGGATGTGCTGTTCTTTGACCTTGGTGCTTGTGTTGAGGTCTTACAAATAATCACAGCCATAGTCACACAGCTGTTGACTGAACATGGATAGAGAGACCAGACTATGAATAGGGCCACTGAGGATGAGACTACTGTGTCTTGTTAATCGCTGCTAGTTTGGCCCAGTAGGAACCAATGAAGTAACCCACTGATGACTGACAGGACAGGATAATCCCCGGTTATATGCAAGTGAAGGTTTCAAATCCACATTTCTCCTGTTGTTGCTTATGGTGTAATTACGACTACACCTAGAAATTTCCAGTGGTTTAAGAAAGCCTTTGGAGATAAATCATCAATTGAACTTTAGCACTATGTAAAGAGCTTGGCTGCCATAAACCAGCGGGCTTCAGAAAGTCTAGACTGGTTTCTCAGAGGCACAGATCCTGAGGGCCCAGTCTCCCAGTGGGAAGATCACATCTACAACTGGTTGTAACATGGTGGAATCTCTCAGAAGTAGTTTGTGTTTGGGCAAGGTTTCAGATAATTGCACTCCGCAGGTATTAAGCTGACCCTTTGCCATGGTAAATCAAAAGCTGCCTTGAAATAAAGGTCCCAGTTTATTATCTTGTGGTACAATTGCAGTAATAACAAAGTCTATGAAATTGCACCTGTTATGCATGGTGCAGCAGCCAGTTTTGAAAGCCGGTGGAACCGGGTCATTTATACGAGATTGGGCATACTAGGCTGACCCACATATTTTTACTTACAGGCAAAGACCCACCTGACCATTGACTGTTAAGCATGTTTTATTGTATTGTCCTTAAATTACCTGCCTTTGTCATAGTTATCATTTTCTGGGCTGTTTTTGGTAAAAGCAAGACATAGTCCTTTTTTAAACTTTTTATCTTAATCTAATCTTAAACATCTTTTTTGGATTGTTTTGCATGTTTGTAACAATTTATGATTATTTATGATGTTTTAACCTTTTTATTTGTTCAATGTGTTTTACTGTCCATTTGCTCGCCATGAATATAGCCCTGGTTTGAACCTGTTGGGATCCTGTCTTCTATAATTAAGAATAATAATTTCCATTATTGATTATGCCTTATTACCTTTGATTTTTTTTTTCTTGCAGTGCAGGAATGCAGAACATGTGCTTATCACCTGTCTTCTGCGGAGTCCCATGTCTGTTTCATTAATAAGACGTCTTAAATTGGGAAATAGATGGTTAGAAGATGCTCACACATTTTTAAAACCACCTTGTTTGGGTAATTGTGTTCTAGAACCAACGTCCTGGAAGTGTAGATTATATGATGTATCTATCGACAGTGGGATAGTATAAAGTGGTATAACCATAATCTCATAAACTGTTTATAACAACATATCACAGCAGGTTATTACAGTGCTCTTAACATCAGCTACAGTTGCGATAACCTGTTTTAAAGGGCAAGGTAATAAATCTCAGAGACATTCCGGTAACGTCCTTGTGTTTCGCAGTGTTTGCAATGCAAAAGCCCACAGTGCCCGTGACGTCTCTGTAATGTCAGCATCAGTCTGAGCTGGGCCTCTCAGCGAAGGTGGAGAAGGCCATTGCAGTACTTCTGTGCTTCACTTGTGTAATAATAAACAAAATTACACACAAAATTAGCCCTTGCTCGCTGGTGATCCTGACGTCTATGTAAAAGGCAGTAATTATCACAGGGAAAATCTGTCGGGGATTAAAATGGGAAAGCTTAACCATGCATGGAATGTTAAGGAGCGCTAAAAGTTGGAAGCTCAATTACCCGCATCGCTCTCAGGAGCGCCGTCAATCAGTCAGCCTCGGTCGTGTTCCTCTTAGAGCCCTTTTCGACGTATACAGTGAATTAAGGAGCTTTATTGCACAGTCCTTTATACGCTATTGATTTTTTAAAAAATATCACTCCGGCTAAAAGCTCTGAGCAGATTGGATCTGTCTTATAGCTACTGTGATACCAGCAGGGCTATGCATCGAAAATGCAACCTCTCTCCTTTGCCAGTAAAAGTACTTGTAAAATAAGAGGTGTGTGTGTGTGTGTGTACGCTTAAGCTGACATTTCATCTTCTCTTTTTACAAATGCTGGAATGCGCCCCAGGCTTATCATGGCCTCATCTTTGGAATATACTCTATATCCCGGCTTTTACAGGGAAGCGTAGACACCCAATCAAACAGGACAAAGTAATTGACATTGCTGGGTGCCAAGGTTCCTGTGTCCATAGTATAACAGCTGTGTGCTTGTGTCATTCCTCTATGCTATCATTCCACTTATGATCCCAGTGGAGGTACTCTGCTGAGGTCTACTTGGAGGAGGTTAGCTAGGCTGCTATGAAAGTAGCAGTACATGTAAAAACTGCCCTTCAGAATGCATGCCCTTCATGATGGTGCCTTAGGGCATTTTGTGTGTGCTCAGTCCTCCAATCGGCATTTCTGTGCCCCCACAACCTGTGCACTGAGAATCCAGAAAAGCTGGTCAGTTATGGTCCAGATTTGATTTGGTCACTGTGTAGACAGCTGGAAGTGTATGGTTAGGTTTATGGTCACCGTAGTGGCAGTGGTACCTGGACCAGCGGGAAAGCATCCAGTCAAGTCCAGATGTTTATTTTCGCAGAGCTCATTTCAAATAAACTTGTCAAATAAATTTGCACAAGGGAAGTGGCAGTTTCTGTGCGGAGGGGTTCTGTTATTACTAAACATTCTTTGGCCGCCACCTAGTGGTCCTTAGACGTATGAGCACATGGATGTTTTTTTTGGACATACAGTATTTCACACCATTATGACTATGCCAGCTGCAGGACATTTCCAACTGTTTATTGCTATTGTTTTAAGGACAGATCAGCTCATGTTAGAGGAGGGGAAACGTGTTCGGGAATGTGCTGTCACGGTGACCTTTGGTACAGTTGCGTGAACAGCGCTCATAAAAAACCCACAACAGCACAGTGAATAAGCTCTCTGGGACTTTGGTTCTGCCTTTCTGTGCTGCCCAATAGAAAACAGATTTATTTTATGGGGAAATACAGCTGCTTATTCCAAAACCATTCCCTGGAATAAAGACGCAATCGCAGAGAGACCATGAGGAATGCCGGCTGGATGGAGCGTCCCTCTCTGGGGTCCTTGATCTTGTTAGTGACGTGCCTCTGCACCGTGACAGGTGAGCGCCAAACAGGTATCAGGGGAGGCCTACAGAACCAACTGGCGCCCATTGGTTATTTAAGGGTTATATGCCGTGATGTTTTCTCAGTACTGTGTGTGACAGTGCTTTGCAAAGGCATTCTGATCTTTCCTAGGGCGTCCTGTGCGGTGTGTGTACTGTTTGAGAATGTGGAATGCCTGAATTGGTCAATAATTATGGCCACAAGCCTCCCTGGGGTCAGCTTCTGCTGGCTCAGCACCACCAGCTTAAAGTACTCTATACACGTTCTTCTGGTTGGCGTTCTGCTTAAAGGCAACTTTCCAGCCTAGATCTGAGTCCTTTGACGTGCCCCACTTTTCATCGGGCTGAAGTAGGTGTACATCCGGTGTGTATCTACACCTTGTGTTTTATTCTAAAAACTCAGCGCATCCTCGGTGAAGGGAGGCTTCTTAGCATGTCCTAACCAAGGTCTTTTTTTCATCCAGGATACTTGGCCCTGATCTTTTCTTACCCTTCCTCAGTCCTAACAGATCCCTCGTGGCTTTTAGACATTCTAGCACCGAATGCACCTTGAGCAATTTTTGAAGTTAGCCACGTTACGCAGAGTTATTTACGGTTTTCCTGTCATTGCACTACCATGACTCTGCTTCCATCATGTTTCACTCTGCGGATCCCTGGATTACGCGCTGCACTCTGAGTGTGCCAAGAACAACATCTGGTATTTAGAACAAAAAATTTTATCTGGTCTTGTTGGAGGAGCTTGTATGTAGCTTTTCTGTCTTTTGGAATTACCCAGATGCCTTAATGCAAACTCTGCAAGGGATCAAATCTCTATGTTAATGCTTCTCTCCATGCCACCTGTACAAATCATGAGGTGCCTGATGTTTTCCTGACCAGGCCACTGACTTCCCCCCACCTGAGCTTTACAGCTCAAAGCCAGCAGACGCTCTTTGGTTCCCCACCACGCCTGGCTACTCAGTTTGGTGGGATGAGCCTGAGTAGTAACTGGGCTGCTCCATTTCCTGTGTCCTCAGTCATGATGGGCTGAGGGTCTAACATCAGACTGCAGATGGATAATTATCAACTGTTTTCCTCACTGTTTAGTGAAACACCAACCTTAAATGTAGGATGTATTGGTGAATAACCTTAAATGTGGTGGGTACTACTGTCTAACCCTAAGTGTAGTGTGTACTGGTGTCTGACCTTAAATGTAGTGCGTACTAGTGTCAAACGTTAAATGTAGTGTGTACTGTGTACTGGTGTCTGACCTTAAATGTAGTGTGTATTGGTGCCTGACCTTAAATTAAATGCAGTGTGTACTGGTATTGGACCTTAAATTTAGTGTGTACTAATATCTAGTAATTTACCTGCTATACAGTGACTGAATTATTCGTTGTATCATGTTTAGTACTTTATTCTATTTGCATGAATATGGCTTTTCGATTCTTCCCCATACGGGCACGGTACGCTGTTCATCCCTCCTGCAGCGTTAACGTGTGAAGGACAGTGTGGACAACAGCTGCAGGCGTGTTCCTGTCATGCTACGTGCTCGTCTCTTGGGACCTGCTGCACAGATTACCGGCAGTTCTGCCTGGAGGTGTCTCCGTACTCAGGGACGATGTTCGGGGGGACGGACTTTGTAGTCCTCAACGCAACGTTTCCATTGGACTCCACTGTTATTTGCAGGTACGGACCGATGCAATGGCAAAACGAAACCAGACTACAAAGTCTGCTTGCAGCCTGCGTGCCAAAAGTGAGACAACACTGTGTGTCGCTGGCAGGTTCAACGGCGACGTTTACACGCCTGGCTATGTGGACTTCGAAGGGAGGGCTCACTGTATCTCCCCCTTACTATATGAGACTGGGTTTGTTCCTTTTGAAATATCCATGGACAACGGTGTGACATTCAGCAGGACAGGGATGTGGTTATCAGGTACTAAAGAATGTAATGGACAACCACACTATTACAATCTGTTAATTTAGCAGACATTTTTTCCAAAGCAACACATTTGGGGCTTAAGGGCCTTGCTCAAGGGCCTAACTGTGAAATCACCCTGCTCTCCATGGGATTTAAACCAGCAACCTTCCGATCACACAACACACAAATGATAAAAATTAAACTGAATCTGTGTTTCTTTTTTATAAACTGGGTGTTATTGAACCCTATTATTCTTGAAGGTTAAACCCCTAAACTGACAAATTCTGTCATTTTGGAAGCCATTTAAGGTGTCGTCATTGCTTTGAGCTCAGCTCTTTTTTTCCCCCTTTCAGTGCATTCTGGGAAACTGGAGGCGGAGTTCAAGGTGGCTCTGGGCAATGCTACACAGTGGCAGTACTACGGCACGCTAGGCGTCGGGGGCAACCTCAGCCTGTCATGGAAGCCCTCGCAGATCAGAGCGGACACGGTCAACATAGAACTCTGGGCCTACCGGGAGACGGGTAGGTTCGCTGCAGAGATGTGGGTTGGGTTCTCTCAGACAAACCTGTGTCAGATTCAGGCCACATAGGCACATATGTCACTGCTTAACCTAGAGAATGGGAAGCCCTCTGTGCACCCTCTCCCCCACTAACATGGCGGCGGGAGGCGGTTGTGGGGTCACACCATCACAAGCTGGTTTTAACTTTTTAAGAATACAGCCTTTAAACAGATGACAATGACCGCGATTGATAGGTGGTATCTGCTAGCGGCGGCTGGGTTGGGTGTACGATGTCATGTCTTGCCACCACCACCAGGGGAGCCCTACTCGGATTCCTGGGCCTCTGAATGGAAGTACCTATATTCTCTGGGGAAGGGGCTGGCCAACAATGGTAGCTTCAGCTTTGTTCCAGAACCTGCTGAGAGCCCTTTCTCTGAATGGGAACTTGGAGCGGTGCGGGTCAGCGCCGGCTCGTATCCTGATGGGACAAGGTAAGGGGCACACATTAGGCTCTGCTAATCACATAAGCACACCGTGAACAGTGTATGTGGGGTGCAGAATGACACAACCATGAAATACTGCAGTTTAACTGGCTGCTACAAATGTAAGTATTTACCCCTAGATTACACGTTATTTCTGCTAAGAAGTTGATTGGTTGGTCCTCTGATTGGTTGGTCCTGCATCCTCTAGTTGCTTGGACCCACCTCCTCTACAATCTGATTGGTTATCTCTCTTAACTGATCATTGTTTGCTCTTCCCTCAGAACATTTTTGTATAAGTAAAACTGCCCTGAGCTTTCTACCTCGAAAGTCTACCCACTGTCATTATGCTGATCTCAGCTCGAGGTCCTTGGGAACCTCTTTGCACGGTGGTGTGCTGACGGCTGCCCGAGCTCTCACTGCGGTGGGCGTTACATTTCAGGAATGTTCATGCCATCTGGAGCGAGGACCATGCCCTGGCCTGGCACCTGGGCGACGCCTTCCGGCGGGACTCTGTCGCCTGGGCGACGGCAAAGTGCCTGGACTGGGACATGCTGGAGAGCCGGCTGCCCAACTTCCTTAACGAGACGCTCGACTGCCCCTGCACTCTGGCCCAGGCGCGCGCCGACACCGGCCGCTTCCATGTGAGTTGGGCTGCCGACACTAACGGTCCTTGAGCATCGTACCTGCTAAGCGCTAATGAGATGCCAAGAGAGATGTGTGAGCATGCAGAGTGACACGACTTCATTGTTTCCTCAGACGGACTATGGCTGTGACATCGAGAAGGGCAGCGTGTGCACCTACCACCCAGGCAGCGTCCACTGCGTGCGAGCCATACAAGCCAGGTGCCAGCCAAACAAGTCGACATAACTGTGGTAGCAGAGAGACGGTAGCCATGAAACAATTGGCTTAAAAAAATTTAAGTATGCATAGAGATATATTAAATGGAACTGCTATTGTAATACGTCATTTTTGGGATTACGTTTTAACATTCAATAATTCTGTGTTTTCCTTCCTCCCACTACATCCGGTGACCTTGGCCTGTGTCATGTGACAGATTAGGCTGTAAGAGATTAAGCCCTAAACCAATCAGTAATGCTGTAAATGATGTCACTCAGCATGAGATTGACAGTCTGTTCCCGCCCACCGGCAGCCCTAAGTACGCTGCTGGACAGCAGTGCTGCTACGACGCCACAGGCTCCCAGGTGCTGACGGCCGACTCCATCGGGGGCAGCACCCCTGATCGGGGCCATGACTGGGGGTCGCCGCCCTACAGGCGCCCTCCAAGGGTGCCCGGGGCATCTCACTGGCTGTACGACGTGCTCAGCTTCTACTACTGCTGCTTGTGGTCTGACAACTGCCAGTACTACTTTAAACACAGGCCATCAAGCGACTGCAGGACCTACCGGGCTCCCAAAGCAGGTGGGCCTTCCAGAGACTCTTCCTCCTTCCCATCTCAGATTACATCTCTGAGCTGCTTTTGGAATCTTATCGTCACGTTACCTGGTTAACCATCTAATTGTTAGGATGGGTTACAGATACCCTGACCTGCAGGGAAGCCCCAGGGCAGTGAAATTGTTACCCTTTGTGTCATCTGTCTGGTTGTCCTGGTCTTCACAATAAAGCTTCCTTGCATAGCTGCTCAGAGAGCCATTCAGCTATCCATTTTTCTTGATTAGGCCGGGGGGGGGGGGGGGGGGGGGGGGGGGGGGGGGGGGGGGGGGGGGGGGCGGGGGGGGGGGGGGGGGGGGCGGCGCG
>JAODKC010000010.1:51660-67962 GCA_026777985.1 Mormyrops attenuatus | reverse complement strand
CCCCCCCCCCCCCCCCCCCCCCCCCCCCCCCCCCCCCCCCCCCCCCCCCCCCCCCCCCCCCCCCCCCCCCCCGGTGTGTAGTAATGCAGTATTTAAGCAAGTGCCTCATCAGAAAGCCTAAAATGTTCCTTAACAGTGCCACCTGCTGCCAAAAAGGGAATTTTATACAAATGTAAAATGTTTATAGGTGTGTAAAGTCATAACTACAGGTTTAACTGCTATATACACTATAAAGCTATAACTTGGTCTGGTTCAAAGTGTCCTGGTGCCTGTCAGCCACAACAGCCACACGGTTTTGTCATGCAGTGTAAGACACCTACAATGTAAAATACTGAGATTTAAGAACTTTATTTTTGTCCGTTTCAATGAATGCATCTGGTGATTTAATAAACGAAATAAGCACGCATGTTCCGAACTCTTCCCACCAGCAGTCTAAGGACAGCGTGAGCGAATTACGAGGAAAGTCGATATCCACTGTGGACATCGAGGAGTCCATTCTGTCACACAGAAGCATGGGTAGAATGTGACAATGCATTTAATTCTTAAACGGTGGATCCATCAAAAAATATTTTTTTCCTGTACATCTCAAAATAGGTACCAATTCTACATCTGATTAAAAAATATGCATAATTTTTGGTCAAATGCAGTCTGTGTGTACACATTAATTATATCACTCTAAAAGACATGGCATGAATAAAATAAATAGCAAATACAACATATTCTTTAGATGTTTGGCATATATATATATATATATATATATATATATAAAGATTGATGCCCATAAAATACAATAAAAATGTAAATGTATACAAGACATTTATGCACATAATATTTAAACAATTTGAAGTGCTGAAAAATAGAAAACATCAAATCAGACAAATACCAAAACCATAAACAAACTTATTTCCCCCCCAAGGCTGTGAAATTCTGTCATACGAGAACCACAGGATCTACAAGTTTGTGATCACTCCTTTTTTTTCCTTTTAACTGGCTTTTGCTGGTGTGAATGATTTTGTCATGTTGCCAATTTACAGTATTTATTTTATTATTTTTTAATTGAACAAGCAAGGTGATGTTAATTAGGATCTAGGTATTTTCATTCCTGGTTTTGGCGGATCTCCATTTAAATAAAATGTGAGCCCTTAAGTTGCCTAAAAAGGATAAGGACCTCCATTCAATCCAAATATCCAGCAAGATAACTGATGAACGCAGTAACCACTAAGCCTACGTTTATTTACTTGTCTGGTTTCCATGGGAAACCAAGTCTGCAGCTCCAAATACAGCAGTCAGGTCCGAGGGGGTGGAAAGACGCATTCTTTCCTAAGTACCTACAGCCCCAGGGTCTCACGTGAGCTGGTTGCCATTATGTGCCAGACTAGCATCCACTATCTCCACCAGTCTCGGTGAAGCAGACCTTACTGCCACCTGGGATGCCAACCTCCCTCCACTACATAAAAATATGTGGGCAAAACATTCATATCAAGACATACGTCATAAATAGATAGAATGTCTGAAAACCCATCAATGGTGAAGGTGCCGCGGTACAAGTATTAAACGATATTTCATAAAATTCTATATACAGTGCCTAGCACAACACATTCATACCTGGGTAATGCCAACATTGACAGCAAGGTAAATTCTCCAGAGGGCAGTCACTATGCACCAGCTCCGAAAACTCATGCAAGTAACGTAGCCCAGTTCGAGCCATTGCTTTGAATATATGCAGACAACCTCAACTTTATCTATTGCAATTAAAATTGTTATGCTGCAATAACTGGGCAAAGATGTGCCTATCATTCATAACGAACGCAACATTTAGAAGCATCTGCGGGGTGTGAGAATCTCTGCGAGGCACCAGAAAAAGAGAAAGAAAGTTTCACCCTAGAGGAGGGCAGAACGGTCCACAGGACAGAAGAGCCTGCTACATTTCCCATGCTGCTCCCATGATCCTTTGCTCCCACTTCTCTTCCTGGTCAGCTTCAAGTTTGCATGGAATGTGTAGGGCTACCAAAAATTTATCCACCTGCTCCACGATGGGCAGGAACCACAATATCAAGAGGGAATTCTGAGACTAGGCATTATAATTTAACATATTTCCCATCTTTGCTTCGGATAAAAAAGAAAATTGCGAAAAAATATGTACTGTATTTGCATAACTATACAATCTTGTACATTAAGTACTACATTCCAAAGAAATTAGACGCTCATGGTACATTCTAAGCTTGTCATGTACAAATGCGCAAGTTCACAATGGGCCCACAGGTTTTTGGGATCCTGACTCTGAAGGAGGCCCCAGACCAAGGCATGCTGGGTACTCATGTGTAATGAGGTAGAACATGCAGCTGGGAAAAAGCGAGTGGGTGTGGCCTCTCCATACACTGCCTACATTAACCAGCAGCACAGTCACGTGGGGAAGCAGGCCTTGGGCTCCCCCTGCTGGCCTGGACACATGTTCCGCGAGCATGCGGGATCTCCATCGCTCCCCACGGCGTGGTACACCCCAGCCAGCTCCTTCCCCTCCCTCTGTGCAGGAGGGTGCCCGAGGGGGTCTAGGTGCTGCGGTGTTCTGTAGGCCTGACAACCTGGCCTGCAGAAGTTCTCTGTTCTGCCTATGCCGGCCCGTGCCTGATCAGAGGTGGTCCTGAGGTGGACACAGCAGCACTGGCCGCTGTCCCAACCAAGATGGTCCTCTGTGGAACAGCCACAGGGCTGGTCCTCTGCGTCTGCCTGATCCACAAGGCTGTTGTTACATGAGCCACTTGCATGGGAAGTTTGGGTCAACAAGCCCTGGATGCGCTGTTCATCATCAACCATTTCCAAGAACTTAGCCTCTCCAAGTTGATAACGTTTTTCTTTAGCGGCAGCAGGCGGGATCTTGAAATGGCAGCCACAGGCCACAGTGTGACTACCCCGGTCATCCTGAACCACACTACGGAAGTCCGCTCTGGCGCCCTCTAATGTCCCACATGCTGTAGTACCATTTCTATCCATTGGTTCACTTGAACTACAGCTTCTCCTGTTGATGTCAAAAGTGCATTGGGTGAGCAGGTCCGGTCGCCTTTGAGAAGGGGACCCTGGCCGCCCATGATGGCTGGGGGGGCTACCATTCCCCATGTCCAGCCCCGCACTCCCGCCAAGACTCCCACTGCGAAAAATGAAGGGGTCGTAGTCGCTGCTCAGTGAGCTGCGAAAGGTGGAGCAGCTACCAAACACGGCCCGGTTGCTGACCTCCGTGGAGTCCAGCATCGAGTCACTGGAGGAGGAGCGGCCACGTCCACACCGGGCAGCGCTGCTACTGTCGCTGCCCGGCCCATCTCCCAGGTAACCGCTGCATACCGACTGGTTGCCATGGTAGCAGGTGCGGGCGGGGCCAAGGCAGGAATGGATGCCGAGGGCAAAGCCTGTGTGGAGCACAGCGGGGCATATGAGGCTGGATGTTGGGAGGACCTGTTCAGCCCCAGGACTACTCGGACCCTGGGGGAAAGTTAACCCTTGGTAGAAGTAGTGCTGGTACATAGTGTCGTTTGGGGAGACACAGGAAGCTCTGGGAAAGGAGCGACCATGAAGCCTCGAACGCCTGAAGGTGGACGAGTAGGCCGACGGCTGGTGGTATGCCCCAGCGGGCTGGACGTAGACTCCTGCAGGCTGGGAGCAGTTCGCCATGAGCCGGGATGAGGCCCCACCTGCCTGCCTAACGGGGGGGTAGCCACGGAAGGTGGCGGAAAACCGCGGGGCGTACAGTGTCCGATCGGTGCGCCCGCCTGTCGGCGTCGCTGTGGGCGCCAGGCTGCCGCGGAGACCCGTGCCGCTGGAGGTGGGGTATCCAGGGGTGGTGCGGTGCACACGGCCCGGGTGGTGGGCCGGGAGTACCACCCTCTGACGACGACCATGCGCCGAAACCCCCGAGTTGACACAGGCAGAGCTGAGGCTTCCCTTCTGTTGTTCTGCACGGAAGAGAAACAGAAAGCTAAGAACGGGTGGGTGGGGGCTGCTGCTCAATCTAATAGCTGCCCCCCGCACAAAATATCCAGCCATGATATTTAGCCGAGGAGCAAGCCAATTAATGTACTTCAATCTAAAACAGACCAGAATGTCAACATCCATGGAAGCTGCAAGTCTCAACAGCTCCACTATTCCAATACCTCATGTCTGTACCAGGAACTGAAGCAAAAACTCCAGCACTGAGTGCCCTGTAGGTGGCGCCACAAAAAGCTCACCGATGATGTTATGCCGGCAGTGAGGGCAGGTGTGGTGCTGCAGGAGCCAGGGGTCCACACACCTCCTATGGAACCTGTGGGCACAGGAGATCACCCGCAACTCCTGGTGGAAAACATTCACACCAGCAGGTGGTGCTGCAGTTAAAATGCTTTATTTTCAAGTTATTATTGCTGCTGCACTCAGAAACTCACACATTTCCTGTGATTTCTCTTTCAATGAGCCAGATGGAAATCAGCACTGACCTCACAATTCAATCTGATTTCAATTCACAAGTGCCAGAATTGATTCATTTAATTGTTAACATTTGATGATGTTTTCCACAAATCTGAACAGTGCATGAAACAAAACATTCAGAGGAAGCCTGTTCATTTTTGATTTTATGCAAAAAAATTGGTCAACACGATCAGGTGTGAGGCGGCTGTGCAGCAATGATCTCTCCTGCTGGAAGGAAAACCATGCGAAGCAGGCGCTCCAGGTTACGAGGAATCATGTATACATCCCAGGACTTCCGCACTTCTGCAGCCAACCTTTCTTGGAGCCATGTTTGTTTTTAGTCTGATCAGAGAGGGTGTATGTTTATATACAATTTTTAGTCCAAGCTTCTTGCTGACTGTTACCATTTCCCTCACCAATGAACGATCAAGGAACGCGTGCATTACTGATTGGACCGTCCTCATCGTTTCAGTTTTCAAGTGGTGTGCATCTGACCTGGATGACGAAAATGATGTCACCACAGCTGGGAGGGGCTGTGTGCACAGTACATATGAAACAGCCTGAGATTTGTCAATTAATACTTAATCTTTGCATTGCACACTTTGCAAATGGCTTTACCTTTGTCCAACTTCTCATTATCATTTAAGTTTTCAAATGCAGAATGCTCTCAAACATCTGCTTAAGGCCCAAAGGCACTGTTTACAGAGAGCTACCTTCCGCCATTGTTGTTGAGCGTCAGCGGATAACTTTATGAAATTTACTTTAGCCTAGATAGGATAAAAACCAGAATACTATTAGAGAGAGTGGAAACAACACACCTATACTGGGGGGGGGGGGTCCTGTGTAGCTTAGTTCTTTCCCTGTTCCATCACAAATGATTCAGCTCAAGTGCTGTGTGATAATTAGCACTTGAATTAGGTGTGTTAGATGAGGGGAAACCCAAAAATGTGCAGGGCTCCAGCCCCCCAGGACTGGAGTCTGACACATCTAACCTATACGATAACAGGACGGATACAAGTAAAATTTCATGAAAATATTTTCGGTCACTGGGAAAAGACATAAATTAACACTGTAGATCTTGGGATTTTATGGATCGATAATCAAATCAAAATCAGTATTGTGATTAATCAAAAAATCCATCCAATCATTTTTCCGATCCCTACTTGACTCTAAGACAAGCAGCTGGAACACGGATTAACGAGGGATGAGGGAGAGAGGTGTGGAGGGACTTCCCTTCTATGTTTACAACCCACTATTCCTCCATTTACAAGCATAGTGAGGATGAGAAGCATTTAAAAACCAGCTTTCTAAAAGTCAAAGACTGAATGAGCAGCTATTTAAGCAGACAAATGTTACCGTCGTCGTTCTTCATTAAGAGTAAGTGTGGGACTAAATCATTTAATTACTTCCATCTGCCATGCTCCTCCCGACTGGGCATTTACGGGGGTGAGGGATTTTTCGTTTACTGGAAGACAATAGCCAACATAAACACTGGGCATTTGTCACGCTGCGATAAACACCATTTTTTATTCGCTTAACCTTCTTGCACCCCTCCCTGACAAATTAGCTTTTAAACGAGTCTCGCTGTGTGACACCCGGCACCACAGATACTTCCTGACTCATTATAACATCAATATTGAACTGGAAATGGAATTCAATTCGATCTCTGGGGGGGGTCACCATACGGCATTCTGATCGACTCCCACAGTAATGTTTAATCGTTCAGCTTCAGCGAGTGCTTGCATAAAAGCTTCTTCCAGTAAAATATTAAGGTGCGTCGCAGGTGTTTCGGTTAATAGTAACATAAGCAGGAGGCAGAATTCATAAAATAAAGGTCTTAAAGTTTATCCTGTAATCCCTCTCCTCCTTCGAAAACAGAAACCAAACTCTGTGCACTATCCTTACATTTGCAAGCACACTTATTTCTAGAGTCAAAAAAAAAGCACCATTTGTTAATTTTAGCCTGTAGGTGGCGGCAGAGCTGCAGGCTGTGTAATCTCTATGTCACCTCTCTTAGGGTGCCTTGAAAAAAAGCCTTGCAGGTGGTTTTGATAGGCGCCCGACAAAGTGCAGCTGTTAGTTTAGTGGCGATTATTTGAAGTGGTTTACAATGCAGCTGCTATAACCAGACCCCGTCCGGCGACTGACCTCTCCGTCGAGGTACCGCTCTAGGCAGATGGCGCAATCAGAGACCGAGCTGCCGCAGAGCGAGTCACGGTGCCCCTTGGCCTTGAAGTGACGCGTCTCCATCTTCTTCAGAGCCTGCATGGCCGCCCTGTTGACGGACCCCTGCCGGGAGAGGAGAGCAGCCGGCCATCAGAGCATTAATGGGTGCTAGCCGAGTTTCGAAACCGACTGCGACGCCATAAAGATGCTTCATCGAGTGCCAACCGTAGCTCCTGCCTCGGGCTGATCTGGAGCTGGCTCGGTGCCACATTACAGAATAAAGTCTACAGAAAAACAACGTCAAAGCGAAAGGTGAAACTCGCCTGGGCTCTCCGCTGCTTGAGCTTGATCTTGATGAGCAGGAGGAGGCAGACGAGGGACACCGCCACGAAGAAGGCCAAGAAAACGCCCATGTCAAAATACTCAGCCGGCTGCTGTGGAGAGGAGAGCCCACATGAGTGGGAAATCAGGCCTTTCCAGGGGCTGACTGACCTCCAGCTTGATGGCAAGTGGGACACTGAGAACATGCCAGGAGATATTAAAATAAAGAGCTCTGCTAATGGCAGTTAATTCCCAAATCATTACTCGTCAACATGGAAAACGGTGAAACCAGGGTCCGAAACACATTAATCGGCTCATGCTGAAAACTTGCTCTGATCTCAGTTTTAGAACTGGCAGATTTCCCTGTTACTATCAGTTTTACGATGACTTATCAGTATTACAATTCACCACTGATGATCGTTCCTGTGGTTTCACACCAAAACTGGGTCTAGTCTTTTGTTCCTTGCCAACACGTCACTTATATGCGAATTCAAATACATAATCCAGCCGACACGCTTCTCTAACACTTTCACGTTTTCACATGCTTGTCGTCACTCACCTGGGGCGGTCCGTGCTGAATCCTGGCACGGGCGACCTTCTGCTTGTTGACGATGTTCATGAGCTTCACCGCATCACCCCCTTTCACAAACACCACAGGCCTCTTCAGGGGGATGTCCGAGCCCTGGTCCAGCTTCAAAGATGCACAAGACACATTGTATACCACACATGCCGTCAGTAAATACTTTTATATCAGTTTATTCACCTTTTAGAAAGCAGAACGTGCCAGATGCTGATTAGATACCAACCTGGTCAACAGCACCAGGGTCCTCAGACACATCCAGGATAACAGCAGTGGCCCCTCTCTGGACAGCTCTCTTGGTCTGGATGGAAAACCGGACTGATGAATCAACAACTTCAGGTCTTCAACGTAAAAGGTAAGAAACTGTGGTCATGACTAAATGGTAATCCCCATCAGACTGGGCTGGCCAGGTCGAGGCCGCACTCCCTGCACAGTGACATTCTTGCGCCACAACAGGCAACAGAATCTGAAAATGGCCAGTAAGGAATTTGTAAGAAAAGTGAACTGAGGCTTTAGAATGTCCCAATGTCACAAAAAAACCTGCTTAAAAAGAGGATCAAAATCTGGTTTTAGTTTAACTTGTCTCTTCTATTGCTGTGCCAATTTCTTTCCTATAGTTATATATCAATTGATAGAGACAATGTATACATGCATCACTTAGATTAAATTTCTTTGATATCTATAGTAAAAGCAGTTTGACCAAACTGCACAAAAAGGTCATTGTCATTTAAACAATCAGGACCAAGTTGTTTGAGCCCAGTGAATTCCCAGGTGTGACAGGGTAACTGGAGACAGTGTGAGCCATTGTGATTTCCATCAAGAGTGTCATTAACAGAAGATTCGCATTGCGGTTTTTTGAGGTCTTTGATAGGTTGTTTAAAAAAAAAGAAACAAACATGAAGGGACGGAGGCCAGACTCCCAAAGTTTCGGATCCTCACACGTAAAAAGAGTGCGATTAAAAAATCCATTTCACAGATGACAGGCGAAAGTGGACGCAGGCATGAGAAGAAAAGGAAGGACGCCTAGCTGAGGAGGGACACGAGGCAGCATTTCATAGCCGTTAGAGCAGAAAGGGAGCCGGGCCGCAGATGGCGTAAGACCCGAGGCAGGTGTGAGGCTCTGCACACCGTCCCACTCCCGTTACGGCCCTTGGCGATTCAGGGAGGCTCCCGAGATCTCTGCCACCGTGTGACGCAAGGCCCGAGAAATGGTGCCGATGGAGCAGGGGGGTGGGAACACACATGGCTACCGGGGGCATCTCCAGGAGACTGCTCAGCGCCCTGGGGCAGCACGAGCGTCGCTGTGTGCCGAGAGACCGAGGCTCACCAGAAACAGCACCAGTGCAAAGCAGCGAAACGGACTTCAGACCTGATAAAATCAGCCTCAAGGTCAATTCATCAACAAAAAAGCCCCCCATTTGTAACCAACATCAGATTAAATTCATCCGCTCTGAATGGAAATTCACACTGTTTTCATCTCGAGAGCCACCTCACCACAGACACAGGACTTTGGCAAAGCATCTAAGCAGCTTGTTATTCTGCAGGGGAAGGACACACCCAGGTCTGATTTTGTGTCCTAACCTTCCATTACAGCCAATCTGAGGATCCCTCAGCCAGTATAATTAAGGCAATTAGGACTTTTCAGTACCCTGCCCTGCTACAGTCTGAGGTTGTAAGTCAGGTTTTTATTTCAAACTTTTCTCCTTGATACCTCCAACTCGGTCTCATGACTGAAAGGACTGTTTAATAATCCCCCCCCCCCCAATTCAAAGCATGTGTTTATGTTCCACGCAGTTTTTGATATGAGTGGCATGATCTGGTGCTTGCCGCTTATGACGGAACCGAGGTGGGACATTCCAATATGCTACATAAAGGGCGAGTGCCTCTGTTTAACGTTGTAGCTTAATGAAAAAATGATCAGAAATGCCTCTGCGTAGGTCACAGACTAGAGGCACATAAACTCTGGAAAGAAGCTGCTTTTCTGCAGGATACTGGCCCTCGGCCTATCACTAAGCTTCTTTGCATTATGCAAATCTGACTCAAACGTCCCTAAAACAAAAAAAAAAAAAAAAAAAAAAAAAAAAAAGGGTTTGCTTGAAGAAATTCTAAGGGCACACAGAGGACCAGGTTTATCCAAGTCAATTTATTATTATTACCATTATTACGGACTTTGGAGGAGAAACACTGTGACCAAAGCCCATCCATTCCCATCTGTCAACTAGTAAAAGACTCCAAGCAAAAATGTAAGAATTTCACCCCAAAATATTCTAATCTAATGTTAAATCTCTCCAGTTACAGTGAGCTGGAAGAACAAACTATAAAGAAAGAGATGAAAAGCCTGAAAAATTATTACAGTTAGATCAGAGAGATCAAAGGTGTTTGTTAGGAAGTTTACTGGGAGAACAGGTCGAACCAGAGGTGACGGACTGGTTCTTCAATCGGACATGGAAGACCAGTCACGCTATACACACCCAGACGAGCACATTAATGACCTAACCATAAGAGACTGCTGAAAACTGGACTCAGCATCTAAATCGCTATGTAAACTTACCTAAAGCACTGTCTGTATCAGCTTTGTTAGCGCTAGTGTCACACTGTCCTCCTCTGTCCTCCTCTCCAACACCAGAGCACACCTGCCTTCACACACGAAAGGCTCACTGCATCAGGGATTTCATGTTTAAGTGAGAATTCACCAGGCCATGAATGCTACAGCCACAAACCAGAGCGCCTCGCTTACTGGACCTTCCCAATAAAGCTATGCTACTCATGGAATCACTTCCTGTTGTTGAAGGTATAACCAAGTTCTCCATGCTCACCTGCATCCTTTTACCAAGAAAGGCACATCATTTAAGGGGAAGGACTTTCAAAACTCATGAGATGAAGACCAAGAAGTGGAGTGCAATAGCACCACCATCAGCCCTTTTTAAAAGGTTTAAGGACCATGGTGAAATTCCGGACACGGTGATTAGCGTCCAAATCTCACAGTGCAGGACATGCACCTGTGCACCCACAACTTGATGATCCCACTACGTCATACTTGTGTAACTTCCTGACCAGATTACATCACACACTCTGCTGGCAGGGGGGGGTCTGCTGAAAGGTAGGAGGAGGACTCCCATGGTTTTCTAGGGGGTCTGATATAGCCAGTGCTGGACTCCCCAGGAAGAGAAGACCAATCACAGTAAACCTCTCTGAGTTTGTGCTGCAGGCAGATCTCACTCAATACCCTTGGACAGGCACTGAGGAGGTAATTCAGACCCTATTGATAAAACATTCCAGAAAGCACATTAGCAAGAAAGTTACGACTCCTAATGAGTTAAGCCTCAAATTGCCCAAAGGTGAAAACCTCATTTAAAAGAGCATTTCAAAGAGATTCAATCATGCTTTTACCAAAGCAAGATCTTGAAGGCACATTAACAAATGCTTAACATGGACAAAGGACAGCCAGAAATTCTTAGTTGGCGTGCACGGTTTATAGCATGGGATATGACTTACCAGGCTTTGCAGCATGCCTTGTGGCTCAAGCAGACCGACATGTGACATTTACACGCTGTGCCACACAAAGGCCTTCCTTGTGCCCTCACATTCTTCCCTTCAGTTTACCCCGTCGCAATATTTAAAGGTCAAACATAGCATAACTGGCACTTCCTTTGATCTGACGGGGCAGGAAGAGGGAGATGAACAAGATGACAAAGCTGTTCTTGTAAGCCAGTCTACAGCGAGTGATGTCTTAGCACGTTTTAACACAGCTTTAGTGGTTATTTTACTTTATCCAACTCACTGCCAGAAATCAGGGGACCCAAGCAAACAGCCCACACCGTACATCGCAGCAGCCAAGGTTAAACCTGTTTTAGTGGTGGGGGCTCAGGAGCATGCATTTGTTCTGAAACTGGTCTGTCAGCTCACACAGAACAAGCGGAAAAACCCACCCGCCCCCCCATTAGGTCCCACCCCACCTGGCCCAGAGTGAGGTCCCATGATCTCTGAAACCTAGACAGAAGCTGCTCTGAAATGAGGCAAGCGGCGAGTCAGGGGCTGCCGGCAACAGCGGAGTTTCATCTTCAAAAGATCCGACAGCAAACAAAGGCGGAGTCTCCGGGCACAGCGGGCGCGCGGAGGAGGGTGCCGCCATTCCGCCCGGAAACTGGGACCGCCGGGCATGCTGGGACCTGACCGTTTCCAAAAGGCTAGAACAATCGCAGCGACTGTTTTTTTTTTATTCTGCAGACTAACGCGCGTCGGTTCAATGGCCTTTTCAAGTCGCTGCAACTGTAAGTTTCATCCCCTTCTCCATCCCACCTCAATTACCCAGAATCCTTTGCACACCCCCAGTCCTCTCCTCCACATCAACACCACTACCGCCAAGCATAGCCCAACAGCAAAGCAGTGAAAACAGGACTGTAGGTGTGCATGTGTGTGTGTGTGTTGAGGGGTGATCTTGGATGAGCGATGAGAGGCAAACACAATAACACCTCCTCTCTAACAGGGGGCGCACTATCAATAATGCACACATCACCGTCCGCTATTTTGTTTTCTTCACCAGCCATTTTGTTTGCAGATTATTTATGGGGACAGTGTTTTAATGGGGTTTAATTTATAGGAAACACATTCCATACACTCCTGTAAAAGCTGGACGTTGATGGTGATCACACGGCCTCACAGCGAGGTCAACGCGGTCTTACCTTCCCCAGGACTGTGAGGCAGCTAGGGTCCAGCTCAGGCTGCTCCAGCTTGACCACGCCCACCCAGCCATAATCATGGAGATCCTCCTCATTGTTGCCATTGCAAAGACCCAGGGGGTGGACCTGAAACAGCCCAGACAGCATGTCACACATCCAGCCTCCAGGTAGCTGGGCGCATGCCAAGCGGCAACCCACCAAATCAATACCACAAGAGAGCGCTGTCATCCGGCATAGGCGAGGTCACGGGTCAGGCGCCTTTTCACGAACCGGAAACTTCAAACGTAACAAATCCCACCTCATTGTTACGACCCCTTTGAAAACATGCCACTAACCACAGTACCAAAATAAATAAAAAGTGTGTAAATGTAGCTTCTACTGGGACATGGCCCGGTGCCTTCAGCTAACGCAAATAAATCATGCCAAATGGAAGCCTTTTTAAGCGATACTCTGGGGATGCACAATTAGTTCAATCACTCGTTAAGAGAGATATTTTAGAGAAACCTTCACGTCCTTTGGTTTCATAAAGTATTTCACCGGAACAGGTTTCACCCAAGTCATACCTTTAATACATAAATATTAAAGTTTGTCTGAGGAACAAGTCAAATTTTCACTTATCCGACCACAACATCTTCAGAAAGTTACCAAAATACTGAAGCGACATGACTACGACCCAAAGCATTTTGCCCTCACGCACACAAACAGCAGCATAAGAAAGTAATTATGTATTCACCAAGGACCGACATCACCAGGAAAACAGATTTTTATAACCTCCATCTTCAGTTATAAAAACGCCCAAACAGTTTATAAATAACTTATTTACTGGCTCTTTTAGAATGTTTACTGAAACAAACGATCATGGTGACCCTTAAGCAGCAAGAGGCTCATTTATTCCCCGATAACCTCATGAATTTGCGTTACTTTAAAATGCTTTGATGAACTGGACTGGCCTGATCACAAGCTCCCAAAAGCCACCCCCGTGCCAGATGCGGCATCAGGGTGATCGACACCCAGCCCCAAAGGGTGGAGCCAGCCTCACATTAAAGAGCCGCATCAGCCTATCACAGTCTGGGTGTACAGGTTTCACAGAGTGTCAGGTGCATCTACTTGGCACCAGAAGGCGTCCCGGCACCCATCAGGATCAGGTGGCGGAGGATACAAAGGACCTCATGTACTCCCAGTGGCCGTGTTCTGCTAATCGGGAAGGAGGTTCTTGCAGAATAATGAAGCGCCCTGCCAGTAAAGGGTGGGGGAAGAGTCGGTAGATCAAAGCCGAGAAGCCCCCTAGGGGCAGAGTCAAAAATGATCCCAGTTCCGCGACTATCCTCACGCGCACCCCCACCTCGGAGTTACGGAAAGATGACACACACACACACACACACACACACACACACACACACACACACCAGACGGACCATGGCATCGCTGGCAAGGGATTTAAAGCATTTTCCCATAGTCCTCCCTTCCCAAAGGGGATAACGTTCAAAAGAATTATGCCTTGTGGCCTTTAACCTCTCCAGAAGGTCGATGCTGTTTGGAAACCCCCGGGGCCCAACATGCACATGTTGACCCCAGTCCGTAGCGGGGGACTTTGGGACGAGTCAATCCCAAATTTGCTCTTAAAACGTCCCACACACAACCACATGTTTGGGAGGGGGGTAGGCATATCAAAGAGTTCCGGGAATGTAAAATTTCTGGGAAAAAGTGACAAGTAAGTCAATTAATCATAGGGTAACTCATCCCACTCAAATTATCCATGTCAAGTCTGGCTCAGACCAGTTGAGACCCCAAGATGTAGTTAATCATCTTAATGCCTTTATTGGTGGCATCAACCCACCCCCGCCCCCCCCAAAGGACTTTTACTACAGTTTAAAAATTCAGCTTAGATTCCGATAAGAACACCAGTGAGTCTGCATGTTTCCATCAGTAACTACTTGACCAGAGTTGAGATTAACAGGACGACAAAGCTGTGCTTGTAAGCCAGTCTACAGCGAGCGAAGTGAGTGGAGGTCAAGAAGAGGTCATGCGAGTTGACAATCGCAAGTTAAACGGAAAACATTTCACTGACCTTTGGGAGGAAACTGAATTACACAAGATCTCCACACAAACAAAGCAGAGGCTGCATACAGCGGTATTAAGTGTCCTGAAGGTAACTCTACCCACCATAAGTCCTACACTGACTGGATCCAGTCCACCGCTACTCCTGAGAACCCTGCAAACTTGCTGATCATAACAGGTAGCCACACTGCTACCACACACACACACACACCATACCACAAGCCCAATGCCGTCTCCATGGCTACAACCCACCGCTGCTGATTTTGAGCTGTTGTTGCTCATGTTCAGACAGATTATACGGCCCACGGGTGGCAGCAGGGAAGCATGCATGAGAAACCCATCAACAAGAGAAGAAACCTTCTAAGGCAGAATGTGACACGTGGCAAAACAAAGCTCAGGCCTGAGCAGGCAGCAGCCCAGTAGAGTGAGCGCGAAGTGGACCAGGCCGCCGTGCAGGTTTGGGACTGAACCAGGCCCAACTCTCAGTCTCTCAGGGGCTCAAAGCAGTGTTACTGATGCTGCCGCCTGGGATGGCAGAAGAGGCTTCTCAATCTGTCGATCATCCAAGAAGGTGCGAGTGAGATAAAATGATGGGCAATCAGAAGGGCTACATCTCCTTCCTAAGCTTAATCAAGCACTTACATGGGTTCCACTATATACCATCCAATGCAGATCTAGTCCAACTTCAACACATTAACCCTTGACCTCACCATCAGATATCAAAAGCCCCAACCAGAAAGCTGGAGAGCCTACAACCATGATCATATTTTGCCATTGGACAGACATGAGTGGATTGTGCTGTAAAGATAGTACCCAGAAAGTACAGTGCATTCTGGGGGAAAAGTCACACTGCACAGAAGCCCACACCATGAACGAAACTGCACTCCCTCCTGGAAGACATTTCAGAGGGCTTCTCGGATTCAACTGACCAATTAGGTGACAGCAGTCAGAAGGTTAAAAAAATAAATAAAAAAAATACATCCTATGTCTGCACTTACAGTGTGGTTTTGGGGTAGACTGGGGCTCTGAAGATGTCTGTATAATACACAAAACTCTTAAGAGGTTTAAAATGAATTTGCTTTCAACACTGTAATATCCAAGCCTTCATGAAGCCTAATCCAGCAAATAAACACTGTGCTGTCCATTAAATATAAATTGCTTAGTCACACAGAAATGGGGAGATCCTGCAACAATGGCCAAATGGTAATAAGGCAAGGTCAGGTAGCCCCATGTGTACACGCCACAGGAAACTGGGAAGACCTGACATGATGGATACAGTGGCTCTCCATTGATAAAAACACTCAGTCACCTCTCATTAGAGCAACTGTTGAATAAACCTGAAGGCCTGAAGCTTAGGATGCAATTCTATCTGCAATGACGAGTTGGATGTGAACGCTGCTGGTGTAGTTAACGTGTTTGTGGTTTAACCGTGCCACAAACATTTCCTGCTTCAACAAAGCGCAATCCTGGACTGTACATTAAATACTCCCCAACCCCCCTCCCGTTAATTGACTCAATTTACTGGGCAAGAAATTAACCATAATCACATCAGACACAGGCAATGGCAACCCGGAGACGGACATGGACAGAGAGGAGCTGAAAGGAGGCACTGAGGTGACAGATCCCAGACAACCACCGATTGAACACAGGACTGCCAGAAAGAAGACATTCAAAGACATACAGGATGATGTCACCTGGTACCTAAGGCAATCAGAAGAAAGAGCTGTAATACAGGTTTAGTGCCGGTGGGAAGCAATTGAATCCTTTTAATTATCTACAAACACAGAAACTGCAACAGAGAGTGTTACAGCCAGCAGCCATAATCAACACAAGGCTCTTAAATATACCAGATTCCCTTGTTGGCATTTTGTTTTTGGGATGAGCCCTTATTCATACAGTCCTTGAAATCCAGCCCAAACCAGGCTGCACTGGTCTGGCACCCCTAAGCACACCTGTACCCTATATCTGCACTGATTTTGGACCTTTCCTCCAGCGAGAACAGGGGGCTACTGTCTCACTTCCTACCAAACCAGACAGTGACTACCCTGATCCTCATATAGGGAAATT
>JAODKC010000010.1:28306-44483 GCA_026777985.1 Mormyrops attenuatus | reverse complement strand
GGCTGGCAGCAGAGTGAATCTCTTAGGCCCAGATGGGCTGCAGAGTGAATCTCTTTGGCCCAGATGGGCTGGCAGCAGAGTGAATCTCTTAGGCCCAGAAGGGCTGCAGAGTGAATCTCTTTGGCCCAGATGGCCTGGCAGCAGAGCAAATCTCTTTGGCCCAGACAGGATGGCAGCAGAGTGAATCTCTTCGGCCCAGATGGGCTGCAGAGTGAATCTCTTTGCCCCAGACGAGCTGGCAGCAGAGCGAATCTCTTAGGCCCAGACGGGCTAGCTGCAGAGAGAATCTCTTAGGCCCAGATGGGCTGGCAGCAGAGCGAATCTCTTAGGCCCAGATGGCCTGGCAGCAGAGCGAATCTCTTTGGCCCAGATGGGCTGGCAGCAGAGTGAATCTCTTAGGCCCAGATGGGCTGCAGAGTGAATCTCTTTGGCCCAGATGGGCTGGCAGCAAAGCGAATCTCTTAGGCCCAGACGGGCTGCAGAGTGAATCTCTTTGGCCCAGACGGCCTGGCAGCAGAGCGAATCTCTTAGGCCCAGACGGGCTGCAGAGTGAATCTCTTTGGCCCAGACGGCCTGGCAGCAGAGCAAATCTCTTTGGCCCAGACAGGCTGGCAGCAGAGTGAATCTCTTCGGCCCAGATGGGCTGCAGAGTGAATCTCTTTGCCCCAGACGGGCTGGCAGCAGAGCGAATCTCTTAGGCCCAGATGGGCTGGCAGCAGAGCGAATCTCTTAGGTCCAGATGGCCTGGCAGCAGAGTGAATCTCTTAGGCCCAGACGGGCTGGCGGCAGAGTGAATCTCTTTGGCCCAGACGGGCTGGTGGCAGAGTGAATCTCTTAGGCCCAGATGGGCTGGCGGCAGAGTGAAACTCTTTGGCCCAGACGGGCTGCAGCAGAGTGAATCTCTTAGGCCCAGCTGGGCTGGCGGCAGAGTGAATCTCTTAGGCCCAGATGGGCTGGCGGCAGAGTGAAACTCTTTGGCCCAGATGGGCTGCAGCAGAGTGAATCTCTTAGGCCCAGATGGGCTGGCGGCAGAGTGAATCTCTTAGGCCCAGACGGGCTGCAAAGTGAATCTCTTTGGCCCAGACGGGCTGGCAGCAGAGTGAATCTCTTAGGCCCAGACGAGCTGGCAGCAGAGTGAATCTCTTAGGCCCAGACGGCCTGGTAGCAGAGCGAATCTCTTTGGCCCAGACAGGCTGGCAGCAGAGTGAATCTCTTAGGCCCAGACGGGCTGCAGAGTGAATCTCTTTGGCCCTGACGGGCTGACAGCAGAGTGAATCCCTTAGGCCCAGATGGGCTGCAGAGCGAAACTCTTAGGCCCAGACGGCCTGGCAGCAGAGCGAATCTCTTTGGCCCAGACGGGCTGGCAGCAGAGTGAATCTCTTAGGCCCAGACGGGCAACAGAGTGAATCTCTTAGGCCCAGACAGGCTGACAGCAGAGCGAATCCCTTAGGCCCAGATGGGCTGCAGAGCGAAACTCTTAGGCCCAGATGGGCTGGCAGCAGAGTGAATCTCTTAGGCCCAGATGGGCTGGCAGCAGAGTGAATCTCTTAGGTCCAGACAGACTGGCAGCAGAGTGAATCTCTTAGGCCCAGACAGGCTGGCAGCAGAGTGAATCTCTTAGGCTCTTCCTATGTACCAGCATGTTCAGGCTGCTGCTGTCCAGTTCACACTTCTTCACAGATCTTCACTTTGACTGTGGACATGATGCAGCATCAGGAAATATTTATTCAACTGAGAATTCGATATGAGCACGTTTTGGCGCTCTTTAGTGCTCTTTATGAGTACTATGTTATTCCACAAATAATGTACTGAAGGCTGGCTTTGACTCCCCAGAAACTTCACTCACCTTGCTTTGACTCCACTGAAACCGGCATATAAGACATAGCTGTCATCTTTATTTCCCCCTGCACCCGGCATATAAGACGGACATTCAGTTGGTTCCTTTTTCTAACAATCAGTATCGAACCCCCACCCTTCATCCCAGCTATTCTGGCCAGATGTTGTCCCACATGGGGACTGTGTAATTAGAGGTACTAACTGTGTCTACATACCTAACTGCTATGCATGGTGGAAACCTAAGTCTGTCATGACACACCCAGTGAAACACCAGAAAAGATTTGACCTTCCTCCACAACTCTGGCCTTGTTAGCTGAATTAAATAAAAAGTTTCATCAGTTTAAGAAAAAAACTAATATCTGTTTCTTTTGTGTTTTGAGACTATTATGCTGTGAAACATGTTATATATAATTAAATCAAAATACAGTACAATGAAATTCATTAGTTCCTCGTAATAACTGTGTGCTTCATAAAGTTTTCTCTACTTCCGTTTTTAATGCCTTTCCACTCTCTTGAAAGGGAAAATAAATAAAAAAATAAATAAAAAAAAAGAATTACAAATGGAAAATGCTTCAAACTCTGACTGTCTGCCTCAATCTGCTGCCTGTTTTTCAACTATCAACTCTGCCCTGTGATGATATCTGATTCTCACAGAAGCTCAAACATCCGTACCGTATAATATGTTCTTAAAAGAGTATACGTTTTTTTTGTTTTCAAAAAAGTAATTTTTAATGTGTAGATTAATGCACACTTCTTTAGATAGGATTAGTTGTATTAAAAGTCTGATGTTCATGACATTGTAGAATTGAATGGCTCAAAATGTAACAATTTATTTAATAAACCCATCTTTTTAAAGCGGGCGGCAGTGCAGTGGTTAGCACTGTCGCCCTCCATCTGTAGACACAGGTTTGAGTCTCGGCTGTGGCTCCATATGTGTAGCGTTCCTTCCTGTGTCATCAGGGGCTTTCCTCCGGGTTCTCCAGTTTCCCCCCACAGTTCAAAAACTGGTGATTTGTAGTGTGTCTGCCCTGCAATGGATTGGTGTCCCATCCTGGGTTATACCCGGTCTTATGATCGTAGCTTCCAGGAAAAGCTCCTGACCCCGTGACCCTGCATAGGACAAGCAGGTATTGAAAAACGGATGGATATAGTACCTTAAATGGACACAATATTTAGTAGTTTATAAAGTCACTGGATGGAAGTCACTATGTATTTTTCCTGTCACGTAGCAAACAATGCTGAACATAAGATAATTCCATATTCCAGTGACTTAAGCATACGGTAATAACCAGGTTCAAGGTACTTTTGGATGCCCAGGAATGCCATCCTTCCTGTGGGTATAAAATCGACAAAATCCATTGCCTTTGAAAAAATACTACCTACCACTGACCTACCCACCCCCCTCAGCTAATCCTCAGCAATCCATTTGGCAAATTTTATCACTGGGGATGCCCCACCCCCTTTAAGACTTGACCCTCCCCCACCTTGAAGTACAATAATTGCTCCAAGTTTCTGAACCTGTGCACAGATTAGTGTGATGTAGCCTCACTGTGAATCAACAAAGCATGCAAAATAATTACATTTATTCTCAAAACATTTCTAAACATAATTTTCACTCAGTCTGGAATTAATCCCATGATTTTCCTCCCCCTCTACACATGGTCCAATAAGGACGAGTGAAGAATAGAATGTACCCTCCATCAGTAAGTGTGTCAATCACCGTCTGCTTCTTTTTACTCTCCTTTGTCAAACAACGTAGCACAGTTGCAGAGAGCAGCCATTCACTCACTTCCACCCACAGAGCTGTGGAGAGAGTCTCTGCTGTGAAAGGATTAGAGAATAGAGAGGCTGTCTATTTCTTTAAATCGCCAATTCCAAAATACTGGTGTCGTATTTGTGGCCCACGGGGACAAAGGATGTTTCTTTCTTGTTTAATGTGCTGTGATCACCAAGATGCGTTGTGCTGTTAATTAAATTGTTTGTAATCCTTACATCGGCTTGCTTCCTTCCCTCGAAAGAGACCACTACTAACTCTACGAGCCTCTACAGCAGTCACGCGACCCTTTATTTAACGACTAAGCAAATCGTTAATTTTTTTAAGTGTATTAAACGAGTTAGTATGACTTTCACGGTCTTTTCTCATACTTTTACGACCGATAGGTTTTATTACGTAATATGGCCTCTTAATTCTGATGTCGTAACTAGCCTTATGTTCCTTGCTTTGTGAAACTACTGCCTGTTATTGCATCACTCATCTGTAGACAGCAGGTTAAAATGAGTTTACAGGAGAGGTACCACCTATTGGTCATAGCAAAGAGACGCATAAATAAGCGATGCTGAATGTAAATCTTTTAACAATGCTAAATCGATGTCTAGGGTAAGGTTTTGCAACCCTGTATCTACTTAAGTTTGGCCCATATAAAAAAAAAGTTTCAATTATAACATGTTTTGTATTTGCCCCGGCAGCTTCCACATTTTGTAACACTAAGTTAACAATTTATAGCTTTAAAAAAATCGACAGGTGCATAGATGTTAAAAACAACGAAAAATGATGCAAATGTATGAAACTGCATATACAAGAACTGAAAATTATGCATGAAACGACAAAAACGGTCATAACCCTGAAAGTAAAACCAATTTTAATATCCCAAGTGTACGTGCTGTTTTACACCCGAAATCCTTTGAAAAAATATTTTTTAAATACTGCTATTTTCAATTTTATGGTTCTCTTAATTATCTCAAATAAATTTCTAATTACTATAAATTTATCACATATATCACACCCACAGGCTGTAACATACATGCATGTTTGAAAAGTTTATTGTGATTGTCGTGGATACATAATAGCAAATAATCGACAGGTATTACATTAGTACAAGGACATTAGATAAGTTAAAGTAATGCTCCTGTCACTGTGACCAAATTGCATCGGTAACTGATCGGAAAAAATGTAATATTTTTTTTTATCCAATCAGCCCACACCTTGCATTGACGTCAAACCCGCATACACCAATCACATCTCACCACGCCAATAGTATACAGCTTTAGACGGAAAATCTGTGAATCATTAAGGAATCGGGAAGTTGGGTGTATCAGTGGGAAATTAAGGGATATTGCGTTTTTTTTTGTTTTTAATCGGACTAAAAAGTCCTGTTTTTTCCTCATAAAATAAATTATACAAGGTACCACTATGGTGGTTGTGACAACAGGGACAGGGGGTGCCCATAAGATATATCTCATCTCCGGGAAACAGACCGAGGGGTCCGGCGCAGCGGATGGGCGATTCAGCCGGTCGGTGTCGGTCGTCTTGTCCCCTCCGGGGAATCAGGCATCTTCGGATACAGACTCTCAGGGATCTGGGCCGCCTCAGCGCAAAAGACAGCGGCTCACACATCTGAGCCCAGAAGAGAAGTCGCTGAGAAGGTTGGTGTTTTTTTTTCCCCTTTTCTGATCTATTTTTTTTAATCAATTATAACAATTATTGGGAATAAGCTGTCTACAATGAGTACTGTTATTTATTTTTAAATAGTCTTTTCCTTTAACAACATACTTCTTGCTCATGGTTATTAGCCCCCCCCCATCCCGAGGCCGGCGGCGCTGCCAGCGTGGCAATATGGCCGCGTCCCTGCGCATCCGAAAAACAACCGATACTTTGCGTTTCTTACAGGAAGCTGAAAAACAGGGTTGCTGCCCAGACAGCAAGAGACAGGAAAAAAGCCAAAATGGGCGAACTGGAGCAGCAGGTTTCTGAATTAGAATCGGAGGTGATTCATTTATTTCCCCCCGATCTAAACAGCTGGAATGAATTTTATTTACAGATATCACATATACGTGACGGTGTTTATATTTTTGAGGAGCACTTCCATGATGGCATATATTTTTATTACGTGTACTGTCATGTCTCTGTCAGAACCAGAAACTTCACTTGGAAAACAAACTGCTTCGTGAAAAGACTAAAAGCCTCATGAATGAAAACCAGGAATTTCGTCAGAGGCTTGGGTTGGACACCCTTGACGTCAAAGAAAAGGTATCTAGATAAGCTTCTCACTTAAGGTTACCCGCCTGTTGTTTTGCTTCAGACTCAGGTTGTGTAAGCATAATGTGATTTTAAGACAAGAAAGTAACATTCCGGCTTTCTTATTACAGAGCTGATTTCTTGACTTCAGTTAGAGATTCGAGTCCCCCAGAGCTGTTGGGGTGTGACTTTTTATGTCTGGCCTTCTGACTTGTCTGTTCATGTGTAACTGTATGCATTTCACGTGTGGCTGAGAGGACGATCATATGGGCTGTGGCTGGCTTAGTCCAGCCTCTGATGATCCGTCTCTCCCCCATTGCCACTGAAGTTCCAGAATGGTCCGTCCAGCGTGGATGCCGTCAGCATGGTGATCGGGTCTTCTGAGTCCGCAGCACTCAGGCTACGTGTGCCTCTGCAGAAGGTGCAGGCCCAGCATTCATCAAAGCTGAGGAGCTCCAACTGGATGTGCGCAGTCACAGCTCTGCAGATCCTGAGGTGAGTTCGGGGCGGGGGGGTGGCAGCATTTTAAGAGGTACCTCTGGGGGTGCTTTTTGGGTTCTCCTGTTGTGCCATGAATTGCATGTGTGGGAGTTGGTGCTGGTTCATAATCTCTACATTTGTCTCCCCAGTCTGATCTCCTGCTGGGCATTCTGGACATCCTTGACCCAGAATTGTTGCTCAGGTGTGGCTCCCTGGACCAGGACGCCGTGCCGGAGTTGGGCCGGGTTGAATCAGATCCAGTATCCGCCCCCTCTCATACAGATGTGGGGGCCCCACCGACAAGGCTGGAAGGCCCTAATGAACTGATCCACTGGGACCACATCTACACCCGGCCCGTGGAGGTGCAGGAGGCGGCCACGGCGGAACAAAGTGAGGAAAGCGACTCTGAGGTGAAGATGGCCGGGGAACGGGGCCTGAGGGTGGAGCCGTCGGTTGAGATGCTCTCTGTAAAGGATGAACCAGAGGAGAAGGACTTGATCCCCCCACTAAGCCAAGGTGACTTGCTCAGTCCTGGGGGTCCTGAGGAGGGCTGCTACCTATCAGAGGCGTACAGCGACTCTGGGTACGAGCGTTCCCCTTCTCCTTTCGGAAGCATGTCCTCTCCGCTCTGGGATGACATCTTTGCCAGTGAACTCTTCCCCCAACTCATCAGTGTTTGAGGATCCAGCACCATAATCTTGCTCTTATATGTAAACACTGCCTAAAATTGCTTCACTAGACCAGTAAGCTCATATGCTGCAGTAGAGCCCACTAAGCCTGTATGATCCCTTACCAGCTTTCTTCAGGACTGCAGTAATGGGTCTCCATCGATGATACGTAGTTACAGCGCTCGAGTTACTCCTGGCTTCGTAATTCTCTAGGTATATGCTTAAGGAATGATCTGTAATTTGAGTGGGATGGGATTCAGAATGTTGGGAAAGCATTTCTGTACTTTGTGCAGGTGATAGATGCTGCCTAAAAATGAGAGTCGCTGAATCTATTTATTTGTCTGGTTCGTTCCGCCATGTTTATCGTAAGATGGTGCCGTTCTTGCTGGTGTGATTTAACCATGTTCTTTATTCCTTCGTACATTTTCATACTAAGGGTACGCTTTCCTCACAAATTAAATATGCATAAAGAGAATCGAGCATTACAACTTCCGTGTTCCTTGTCTCTTTCTCCGGTTCTTATGTGCTCAGTGGTAAAGGGTGGGGCTGCACTGTGGTCAGTAATATAAACTTGATACCAGAAGGATGTGGGCTCCAGTTCCTGGAACGTCTTTCTGTCACAGCCTTATGAAAAACAATGGGCGCTCCTGTATTTTTGACGTCCTTATTAGCATAAATAATGTTTATGCCTTATTGAGATACAGAGGCTTCCATTTTATTGTTGCTGCCAGTAGCTTTTTTGCATTAATGTTCTAAAATTTCTGTTTTCTACAGAAAGCAAGCACCAGTGAAATTGACCTCACTCCTAGTGCTCTTATTGTTTGGCCAGCAGGTACGTCAGATGTTATCGTGGGTGCAAAGCAGGTGTAGCCATGAAATGTGAATTACACTAAAATCCAGTCTCTATGTGCCAGTGGAGTTTTACCTCAGAGGAACATACCCCCACAGCCTTGTCTGTAAAGTGATGAATCTACATCTGTCATGGCCGCTCCTGTTTTAATATCCCATCCACATACCATGCACTCTGTGCTTTTTTTTTTTTTTTTTTTAAAAAAAAAAGGTTTTATCTTTAAAAAAAAAAAAAAAAAAAACCATTTCCTCTTCTGCTCCTGGAAGTGTGTTACTCTTTGTTCCTGTTTTTGGTGGCTTCCTGTGTGAGGTTTGATCTTCATCTGAAAGTTGCTCAAAATCCCCGGCTTGTTTTCTCCACAGCTCTTATCGCCAACAGAGACTCGTAACTTTCATGCTTTGACCGCACTAAGAAGCAAAAATAACCACCTGAGCATAACACGAGTTAAAAGCGTTAGAAGTTGTAGAGTTCAAAGTATCTGTGGGGCGATATATTTTCTGCCCTGGGGCATATATGGGTGACAATTTGTGAGTCAATTTGTTGGGTGGATTACCTTATACACAGTAAGGTATAAAAATGATCAATGCTATTGCATTTTACATCAGGCCCCACATGACCTGCACAAGGATCTTATCGTGTCACAGCAACTGGCATTCGTCGTCAGCTTCTCCTTCCTCTTTTGTCATTTTTGACCAAAACATGGTTAACTGAAATGTAAGGAACCCTTGTAGCCAAATTTAAGGACTTAAATTGAAATAATCTTTTTTGGAAAATTCAGCTGTCTGATATATTGCATTAAGTCACAATGTTTAAACTCGTCGCAGAACAACCTTATTTAATGAACCAAAGGTCAAATGAACTTTTCTCTGAGTGCCAAAATAAAAACGCCCTGGTATGACTCATGACATATTTGAATCCATTTACGATTTCACAATTGGCATCCATTTTTGCTTCTTTCTTCTAAAGCTGAATTACTTTTAGTCTCAGACTGAATTTGGGTGTGTTGATCTGGTAAAATGTTGTCAATCTGCAGTGCTAATTATAATTGATACTTTATTGATCCCTGTGGGGAGATTGTCTTTTTGCACCTCCCTCAACTCTTCTGGGGAGTAAGCTGTCTGCGAAGGGCAGTGCCCAGGGAGCTGGGGGTTAAGGGCCTTGCTCAAGGACCTGCAGACGTGCTGAGGCTGGGTTTGAATTAGTGACCTTCTGCCTACAAGCACACAGGCTTAGCCCACTGAGCCATACGCTGCCCCGTTTTAAAAAAAAAAAAAAAACTTCAAGTTCTTCAAGTTTGTCTCCTCCCTATGAGTTTGGGCGTTTTTCCTGAAATTCAAGCTTGTGGCACCAAAGAATGAAAATATGTGTGTTATTTCAACAATGGAAAAAACGTCCTAACATTCCAGCAGCATAACCTTTGCTACTTCGTAGTGCTTTGTGGGAGTCCTCTTCAAATTCACCTCGATATATTTCCTGATTTGGTTTCCAGACAGTGGCTAGGAATCAGCTGGGTTGCCCCCCCTCCCTGTACACATTATAAAGCACAACATTCTTCAAACTGGGGTTTCTCTAACTGGCTAACTAAAGACTGGCTGATGGCGGGGATTAAAGTGAAAGACCAGTCAGGATGGAGAGTTTCCCAAACATGCTCTGGCTTCCTGCAGGATCTTGAAGTCCCACTATAACTTGGAGTCACAAATTATGGAACGTCACCTGGATCTTTATTTTTTGTTTTGTGTTTGTCTGCCAAGGATTAATGAGAAACAGATTCGGAGTGTACTCAGCAGGATTATACGGGGTGAAAGTGGTCACAGATATCAGTAGCGCCACATTACCTGCATTGTGAGGGAGCATCAGTTACGGCACTACGGCCATGTGGCGTGATTCCCTGAGAGTGATCTGGCTCCCAGGATCCTCATTGCTGAGGACCCAAGCGGCTGGACCAGGCCATGGGGCCGCTCACGTAACACCTGACTGCAGCAGATAGACAGCCACATGGGATTGAACCCCATGTCAGCCTGGGGGGGGGCTTGCCAATTGGGATTCTGAGGTGTTTCGTCGTGTGGTAGGTGGGGCAACGCACTGTACCAGTGCAAGCTCCCCAACCAGAGCTGACCTCTGTGGTTACAATTGTTCATCCAACCATTTTAAAACAAGATACATAAGAATCCTGTCAATATGAACAATGGCATATATGCTACACTCTGGGCTCTGCTCAGACAAAGGATTTTGTCACTGCCTGGCACTAATTGACACAGGAAACAGCCTTTAAACATTTCAGTCATATGACCTCAGTCGGGGCTTTCCTCTGACCCTTTGACATCGGGTGGCTCGACGGCATTTTCATGACGACTGGAGGCCGCTCTCTCAGTGCCCGTTCAGGCCTGGCATTCAGCCTGCTCTTTAACACCCTGACAGGACTGCCGCACTCGCTTTGGAAACAGAAACCGAAGTTGAGGCTTCAGGGGCTGAGACCCAGCTGTTGTAACCAAAGCGTCGCAGCATCGGGGGGTGAGGCTGCCATATCAGTTTTTTTAACTTATCTGATTTCCTTCATACAGCTCTATTCCATGTATGTCACCATCAAGAAGTCATTCAAGGATGAGTAATTGAAACAAAAATGAACATTTTACTGTCCAGTATCACAATACCTAATACGAGTACTTCTAACGATAGGCAAGTAAGATACATCTCATAACAGTGACAATTAAAGACATGTACTGCATGCCTTTCTGTGATATGCAGATTCCATTTTATGACTGCAGGTCATTGAGTAAGGCCCTCAACCCCCAGCTTCCTGGGCGCTGCCCTTCGCGGACAGCTCACTCTACAAAAAAAAGCAAGTTGAGGGAGGTGTAAAGACAATTTCCCCACGTGGATTAATAAAGTGATGATTATTATTATTATGAGCAGTTCGCACACAGAAAGTACAATATACAAGCATCAATAAAAGTCCCCTTCTGCAGCACTGCTACGTGGAAGGGCTTGACGTGTCAGGGGAAGAACATTACTATTTCTGCACTGCTATTTTAACAGGGCTTGTGTTGTGTTTTTCATCTTGATCTGAAACAGGAAACACGCATATGCAGTTTAAATTGCAACATTCTTGCAGACTGATCTGGAAACCTGATCACACAGTATCGATAAAAAGGAACACAAGGAACTATGGGTAAGAAATGGTCATATACAGGATAAAAACAACCGGCCCCAAGCTGGTGAACTTGCTCAAATTTAGATATTGATATTCGTTTTTTATTATTAAATGGAACTTTCTGAACAGCTCAACACTTAGACAATCCTTCAGGTAGGATTGCCATCCGTCCCTTATAATACGGGATCATCCCATATTGGAAAATAACATGTTGCATCCCGTATTATAATGGACGGATGACAGGACAAATCATGTATCGTCTTGTGGACAAGAGTTCTATTACCTTGCTCTTCCAAATACAAAACACGACATGTAAACACAATGGCTGAAATTAAAAACTATGGCGCCATCTCCTGGACAAATACGAGTACTTCATTTATTTATTATGTAATTTCAGAGTAAACAGCATATCACTCAGAAGATATTAAATAATCATGTTTTAAGCAGTAACGACCTGAGATTCACTCATTTTTTGTGTATTTTTAAGTGTGTTTGGAGCCTGAATGTTATACTAACACAGAAAGCAGCATTAGTAAATTGTTTGAATATCCTACAATCGACAGCATCCTGTGACTGCTTGGAAACTGCAAATTCTTTGCATTTCTGTTTTCATTTAGACAGTTCACCTATTGTGCGGGGCGAAGTAAGTGAAGCACAATAAATGTCAGACGTGTTTAATTTCAGCGGACCCTCCTCTGCTAGAGATTATTGCCAGGACGTGCTGTACTTTATCAAACGGCAGTGATCTCATTTGCTGAGGGAGTTACAGCGGGAGAATATCGCATCGTAACTGGCCTTGACTATAAGGTTGCCTAAGCGAAGGGGCGTAGACTGTATTTATCATAACTTCGGATACTCTTGGGAAATGTTAGTGTCCTAGGGTTGTACCCAGTGGGCTGGTGAGTGCTGAACTTTCGGTCTGATCGGAGAAGTTTTCTTTGAATTGGAGTGATTATATGTTCTTACATGACCTCATAACTCTAATTTTATATTTCTTTGTGTTAGTCTGTGACTGTATAGATCGTCTGACAATGTATTTCCTCTGCAATCTCCAGTCCATTTACCGAAAACGTCCAAGGCTCTTTGTCCTGTTATTATTATTATCATCATTATTATTATTGTTGTCGTTGTTGTTATTGCTGTTGTTGATGTTCTTGTTATTGCTGTTGTTGTTGTTCTCGTTGTTGCTGCTGCTCACACCTTGCCAACTTTTTTGCACGAAATTCCCCCGCGTTCTCCAAGGCGATCCTAATCCATTAGATCCCAGAGGAGACCCGCAGTGACTCTGTCTCCATCGGTGAAATTCCTCACCACCCTGCTGACTGTACAGCAGTCCACCTGCCGCTGTCAGCCTTGTTGTATCTAAGATAAACAGCCCTCTGATTATCGCCTTATAATGGAAATATCAATTCATCAAAGAATGCTGCATAGCCATGGAACCACCATCAAAGTTTTTAGACCTACAATCCTCTCTCACATTACAATATATTTCATAAATTTATTTTATTTTTAGCTGGGACTAGAATTTTTTATGGTACTGAAATCATCCAAATTTTCATTCCAGGCTTCTGCATTTTTCTTTGACTTTGAACATTAGCCATGCAGACCAGTTAAAATATCCAAGCACCGAACAAGAACCGACTGAAATGTGCATTAGTTAGTCTTCATGAAGATTAGACACAGTTCAAAACAAAAAGCATTAACAACAGTGAGAAAACCCCGGCGGCCATCTCTGTCAAACACAGCACCTTCTTCTACAGCTCAGAGGTGGAATATAAGCCAGCTGGCCCCCAGCAACAGGGGGTCTGCATTCCCAGATCTCTGCTGCTGGTTGCCACTGGAGCGAGTCTCCCTGACACTGTCCCGGGTGACGCCTCCTGCAGAAAGCACACCTTACCGTGCTGCAAGCACACATCTCCGTGCTGGGGGGCCCGGGCTCCGGTCACCAGGGAGCCAGCGGAGCTCCCTGGGATATGATGGGATTATAGAGGGCAGTGGCAGGCAGCAACAGCCCTGTGACCACAGTCATCAGCCAACTATTTGCCATTTCCCCTCTAGGGCTATAAATACGGGCAGTCAGCATCTCCATCTCGAAGCGGCTCTACAGTGACACCTCATCCCCACCTACTAGGAGTGTCACCTCATTCCCACCTTCCCCTCTCATAGGATCACTGTTCCTGCTGAGTAAGTGTCACTGGAGGCAGCTCGGATATATAAATGAATTCTCTACAGTACTGAGCTATTGTTAGTTTAAGCTCTGGCCATTAATCTGCCTCCCCCCCCCCAAACTTTTCTAGAGAAATCCAGCAGCTCCTCTTGGCTCACAGTTGCCTTTCATTTAACCGGACATTACAACAGCCTTTTGAAGCGTGTTGTATTCGAGCTCTCGCTGTCAGTCGCACCTCTCCGCATCCTCTTCCCACAGTCCTGCTCCTCGCTACGCCATGACTGACCACAGCAAGGTGGTACCACGCCCGCTCTTCCACCGGGACATTAACTCGGATCCTTTCCATGATTGGGCTCGACCGAGCCGGATCTTTGAGCAGGACTTCGGGCTGCCTCCATTCTTGGAGCCGGGGGACCTTGGCTGGATCAACTGGGTCCGACGCCGCCTTGCTACGTCATCCTGGCCAGGGTATACGCGGACCCCGCTCTTTGCCCCATCCGGCCTGCCTGGCCCCCAGCACCAACACGAGGTGTCTGGGGGGGTGTCGGAGTTCAGGACCGGGCCCGACTGCTGGAAGATTGTGCTGGATGTGAAACACTTCTCACCGGAGGAAATCACAGTCAAAACCAAGGAGGGCTACCTGGAGATAGCAGGTATAATGAAATCATCTGCAATTTATATGTGATAAGTGCAAAGAGACCTTTCGATCTGCAACCTCAATTAATTTCTGAAAATCTGAACTAACGTATCAAGCGGCTACATAGATGTTATGTATGCAGATAACTTGTTATTGAACGTTTTTGGTAGCTCACAGTATTGAAAACACTCCATTAATAGCTTGTCCCCACATCCTTAAATTCCAGGGTGAGAAAAGAATGTAAATATGCTGGTGAGTTCTGACAAATGATCTGCTCCCCCCATTTTATCGAACCGTAAACTGAACCAAAAGTGCACTGAAGCGTGTGAGCTTTCTGAAGGCTATGGGACTGCTCCCTGGATGAAGTGCTAGTGAAAAATCCCTGGACACTCTGCGTACGTAGTCCGGCCTTGTGTTTTACTGTGTACATCTTTATTTGTATTGGATGCTGGATTTAATGTTCAGGGAAGCATGAGGAGAGACAGGATGAACACGGATTCGTCTCCAGATGCTTCACAAGGAAATACAAGTAAGTAGAGAAAGGCTGAAACTGTAACTTTACACGCTTAGTGTCCTGGAATTATAGCACAGTGTTGCTGCTACTTTTCCATTAACGGAGAGCAGACGGTGTGGCACTTGTTTATGTCACCGCTGCCCCCAGTCAGGTGACTGTCCCTCTCCTCCACAGGCTCCCGTCCGGGGCGGACCTTCTGCACATCAGCTCGTCGCTTTCTGGGGAGGGTGTGCTGACTGTGGAAGCCCTGCTGCCTCCCCCGGGTCCCACTCTCATGCCCGAGATCATCATTCCCATCCAGGTGAAGAGAGTGCCGAGAGTCAAGCCATGCTAGTGTTTTGTTTTTGCCTACATTCGAATCGAAACATCATTTGAGTCTCTAGTGTTTATGCCCCTGTTTTCTGAGTCTATGATTAGAGATTAACTGTGTTTATGCAGGTGGAAGAGGAAGGAAAAAACAGGGAGAAGGATCTGAGAGAGATGAAGCAAGGGTATTTAGAGGAAACAGCATCCCCTGCTGGTGGGGAGAAGCACTGGGCAAGAGAGGAGAAGCCCCAGTCTGGAGCTACTCCTTATGCAACTAACCAGTCAGAACAGTAGGAGGTGAAGCTGTAAGTGGGAAACCTGGTTTGGTGCAGTGGACAAGCCTGGCTCACCATCACAACGCGCTTGATCCAGACCCGCTTTCAATGCTGTACAGCCCAAGCCCTGATAGCGCATGACCTGCACTGAGCAGACGTCTGGGTTAGGGAGGATTAGTGACGCGACGCAGCAGCTAGTAACAAGGGAGTGGCTTTGGCAGGACACCTGACTGAAAACGGAGTCGCATATCAAATATTCAGCATAAACTAAATATAAATTAACTGAATGATGGCTTCTCTAGGAGCTGCAAGGATACTGATAAAAGCAGTCAGTGTGGTTCCCACCGCTTGTCCTTAGTTAACCACAAATCCACATAACCTGTGTTTTTTTTCAATTAGTCATCTGACTATTTATTTATATAGATTTATATACCACAATTATACATACCAGTAAAAAAGAACACAAATTACTTATAAACTCTAATAATCTCAGGAATATGGAAGATTTTTACAGTCCATTTCATTCAGATTCCAACAGAAAAGGAAAGGACCTTTAATAGGATGTCTGGTGGGGGTTGGAACCAAGGATTGTGGGGCTGGCGAGGTCTTTGGCATTGTCCCACCGTGTGTGAGCTGCATGTGTCCTAGTGTCAAGCCATGGGTGTCTCCTGAACCCTAGGCTCTGGCTCCCCACCCTTGGTGCCGACGGCATCCCTGCTGAAGAGGTAGTAGGGTGGGGTGTGCGGAGCTTCGATAATGAGGACGCCCTCGGGGGAGAGGGAGGCGAAAACTGCCAGGGGGTCGACCGTGCCTGGGATCCTGGGGAAAGGAATGAGAAACGGAGCTCATGCCAGTGTTGCATCGGGAAACCAGGCAGGGGCTGTCAGGTTCTGCCCCAGCTGATTTCACTCAAACCCTTTCTACAGCTCTACTGACTCACTTAGCAATACATATATTTTGTCTACTGATGCATATTCTTCAAAATAATATAATTGATATATTTACTTTCTGAGTATTATGTTAAGTAGCTACAGTCTTGAATGTGTTGTACACTTTTTAAATGTAAAAATTATAACCATGCTAATAAACTATTCAGACAACACAAAGGAAGATCAAATGTTTTTTCTTTTCAATTACTGTATAACGCAAATTTATATTCTAGACAAGTACACACACTACATATCAAAGGACCTGAAATGGGCTGTTAACACCTCCTACCTGGTGAAGAAAGCTCAACAGAGACTTTTCTTCTTACGAACACTCAAGAAAGCCAGACTT
>JAODKC010000010.1:17177-28206 GCA_026777985.1 Mormyrops attenuatus | reverse complement strand
TTAATGTATATGTCTTTGCTGCTGAGCCGTGAGCTACGAAACAAATTTCGTTGTGTTTCTGATGCAATGACAATAAAGTCTCTCTCTCTTATTACTGTAGCCTGCCATCTGATTGGTTGACAGGGACAATAGTAATTGTTTGGGATTGCCATGGAGACCCGGCCACATGAAAGTCACCCAGGGCAGCATCTTAACCAGCGAATGCTCATAACTCTGTGGTGGAAACAGCTGCAGCGTCACCATCAGCTGTGTGTGCCTAATAAGGACAGGGCCAGTCTGCCTGTGGCTGGGAGCGGGGGTGTCAAACCCCGAGAGCTGTTGCATAACTCCAAACTTCGCGCACTTTCCCCACAGCTGAATGCCACCCAAAGTGGGAGGGAAAGACCTTCTCACTCTCCAGTGAAAAGCCTGCCAGCTAGTGCAACATGGACATCAGCTTCCAAAAGTTGGCGGATACACCCCTAGACTTTGGACTGAGCCCCGGTGCTGCGCTGGGGTCAAACTGACATCAGAAAATAAATATTGTGACTGGAACATTCGTATCATTCATACCTGGAGATAATGGTTAGTGGCGTTGTCACGGAAACTACTGATCTAGCAACCTCCTGGAGATGCCATGTAGTTTAAGTCTATCGGGGTTATGCGGAGAGTCTTCCTGCTTGAACCGACCCTGAGCGTTTTGACAGGAAATACTTTCCAACAAATATAAAGTTTGAGGAAAAATAGCTATATTGACTTTGGCTATCAAATCTATATTGTAATGCCCACAAACATCCACTACCGATGAGGATCGCTGTAGTATTGATGAGCTACGTCCAAATGTCACCTGAGAACAGGTCCCTATTTGATGGTGCATGTGACAGGCCCATCACAGTATTTTAACAAAGCACTTATTCTGATTGGTTGAATTGGCTGTCAGGAAGGCGGGATCTGAGGGGGATCTGAGGTACTCACTGGATCCTCTTGTTGAAGCTTTTTGTCACGGTGCCTCCCTCATTTTGCTTTTCTTCATGCTTCCCTACACAAAGGAGGACACAAAAGGAAGTGTGCAAAGTCATTTATGCGATTCCCATGGGAGACACATTCATCCCCTAAGAGACTCTGAGCAACAGGAGATGATAGGGTAAGAAGTACCCCTGCTTCTTATTTTGTGACTGAACTACAAATCCACAGCAGAGGGACTGATCTTCTGGGTTTAAGTATAGGAAGGCGTCTAACGTTCAGGGTCTGGACAGGAGGGTGATATAAGACAGGAGTAATTCCTTTGCCCTCCAGGCAAAAAACTACACAGCCGAATCCAGACACCAGAGGAGCAGCCAAACACAGCTCTTCTCACCACTGTTTAATAAACACTGTCTTTCTTTCCGAAGGTCTGCTCAGTACATTGTTTTCTGCTAACTTGCAAAATGAAAGACAGCATAAGAACTCTGGTTACTGACCCCGAAGCCCCACAGCCAACGTGACTGACCTCTCCCATCACACACACAATAGCCCCTGAGGTCGTAGATGTCACCTCACTGTCTCTTTAGGAAACCAACCATCTGCCTGCACAAGACCAGTCAGCAGTGTGCTGGTTTGGTATGCAGCAGAATACTTACACCTCCGATATGTGTTCCATGACACTTTAAGACTGCGGTCAAGGTTAATTCAAAATAGCTTAATTTCAACACACTGGCTGTCTTGCTCTGGTACACAGTACACGTGGAAAGAATCACACTACTGAAGTATAATCGTTGTCATGACCCATCTACTGACTGTGTGGTTCAAGACCTCTTTGTAGAGTATCCACGACTATTTCGCTATTAATTTCATAAATAGAATAAAAAGGGAAAATATAACCTACTTATTTTGTTTTAATAACGACCTTGACAAGTCTTATTCAAAGTGGAAAAGTGATGAAAGTAATTAAATGTGAGCACAGTAAATGATACTACTTAAAATGTAGTGCCTACCAGAAACCTCCACATATCCGTCTTTGGTTTTGATGCTTATCTCTTCTGGCTTGAAGCTGTTCACGTTTACGCAGACCTTCCACGGGTCTCCGGGAGTGTCAGGCGGGTCGCTGTATCGTGAGGCGCCCCCGGGCGCGGCGCCCACGGACGTACGTGGGAAAGACGAGCGCAGACCGCTGGAGAAGGGAGAGCCGAGTCGGGAGCGAGCCCATGCCGGCCAGTCCATGGACAGATCATCGGGGAAGGACGGCATGGTAAACTGGTCATCCATGAAACGGGATGTGAGCGATTGCTCCCCAAACGGATCCATCGGTATCCTCGCCCTTGCCCGCGGGTGAAAGTGTCCTTCTGCCATTGCTACCAGGAAATTAACAAAAACTCCGTAACCTATACTTGTCCGCTATATAAAATAATCCGTAAACGACCCTTAAGTTGCTCGAAGTCGAGCATAAACTTTCCAAAAGTCAAATTTACGCTTAAAAGATTTAAATGCACACGGCCACGGTTTAGAAGTTATAGTGCCGCACTTCTTCTGTAACTCCTTGCTTGCGGGATCGACTTTATATAACGGGATTTGCTCAGGCGGAGTTTAGGGTCACTTGGTCCCTGTAATTTGCCTAAGTTGTGAGACATTGACAAGTTGTGCTTTTTTGCGCAACAGCTGACGTTACCCTGGGAGTCACCCGATGTCCTGGCCGCTGGCCGGAATTTTCTATTCGAATTGATTCCCAGTGCTGAAAAACATCCAGGGTCCTGGCATGTAACCCCGCCTGTGACCATCATGCACTTTAAAATAGAAATTATGTCAGCACCCATGGAAGACATAGAGATTACCCTGATGTAAGTGGACATACAAAACCGGACCATTCATCCCCGAAACTTTTGAGTGTAGTCATTTAAAGACACTTGCTGTGAAACCCCCGTAGATTAAAAAAAATCATTTGCAATCATTTACATTTTTGTATCTTGGTTATTTGTAAAACTATCAAATGACTATTCCCATGAAGAAAATGGGTTATTTTCACATATCGGGCAAATGACCTTATCTAGGGCACTATAGACTGACATCGGCACGGACACTCAGGTGTCGCTCATTTCAGTATCCATGGGGTCATAAAGGTAAATAACACAGAGGCCTCAGGCTAGATGGTCACCCCCCCCCCCAAAAAAGTGCCGCTAGAGCCATTTCTTAGCCTAATTTTTAAGACAAATGGGGGTGATAATAAAAAATATGTGATGAATCAATTGGTGGGGTGCAACTGGCGGGGCTGAGGGGCGGGATTGGCCAATAGCATAGGATAGCCTATGCATTAATCTACCGCTGGACATAGACACAGTTAATAACATGTTTCGGTGTCAGAGAGCAGCATCCAGCTACCCTGCAGCAGTTGGCGTAAGGTCAGTGGTATCGGAAGGAGTTTCACATGGGGCGGTGCCATATATATATTTTTACATCGCGATGGGTACGCAGACGTTAGTCACATCGTAAAAGAATGTGATTTAAGAAATATTTAAAAATACTAAGACTTCATCAATGAAGATTTCATCATTTAAAATAAGACTAACATTTCAGGGTACAGTTTCACAAATAAACATAACTCAAAAAATAAAAAAGTAACTGGTCCATATAATAGAATTACTCAGTCTGATGCAGAACTACAGTCTTTGTTGATAGCGAATTGGTTTCAGTAACGTGAGGATTCAGAATAAAAGATAAAGATTATGCTTTATCTATATCTATCTATCTATCTATCTATCTATCTATCTATCAATCAATCAATCTATCTATCTATCTATCTATCTATCTATCTTATTGGGAATGGGGGGGCATGCCAATATTGCAGAGGGACACAGCCCTGCCCCCTCATTTCTGACACCTCTGGGGGTGTATATATATATAGCAGTATATATATATATATAGTGTTTAAATTTATATGTTTGAGGATGATGTCATTTTCACAGTCATGGACAGAAGCTGGGAGCCTCTTGGCTGATGGATCATAAACCATTGAGGAAAATTCAAGTTTTAGTTTTACTGGAAACTTATAATTTGAAAAAATTCCGAGATCTGGGCTACAGCAACTCAAAAACATTATAAGTTAACATATCAATTAATATAGATGTAGCTTTAAACAAATATCTTTAAAAAATGCTTATTCTAAGTTCAAATAAAGACCAGAAGTGAACTAAAATCCAAGATAAACACTCACTGTTTAACTCAAAGAAGCAGGACAGATTAGGACAGCGCACGGACTGCTACAGTTTTTCTGTTTAGGGCTCTTTTGGGGGGTGGGGGACTATTAATTAGCTGGGCTGACAGAGTTTGGTGATGGGAGTATTTTTTACTCTTCAAGGGCATTGGCGATTATACGGTTCATAACTGGTCCGTTCGGCTGCTGGGTCCTCCCCTTAAAGTGGCACTATTTAGGTGTCCCACACACTGCCTGACTTTGTGCTGTATACAGGCTTTTAGCTTGTCAAGGTACTCTGTAACTATGGCTACAGAAGGGCTTGTTCAACGTAGGACCACCTGTGGTCCTGCCAATCACATGATGTCCAAACCATTAAAGGAAAATCACAGGAATCCTTTGAAAGTTCTGATGGACAGAGACAGAAATCAGTCCTGAAAGAGTACTGTCTGCTGTAGCAAGCAGAACGCTACTTCAGGAATGCGCAGAATGTAATTTACCACAGGACTATTTTGGCTGACTCATGTTGTGGGGATGGTACGTGTGAAATGATCAGAGTTTAAATAATCTTGTTCAGGGACACAATAATTAAATATACAAGAGAATCAGACTCCCATTTATGCAGACAAAATGCTTTTGTACAAGTACAGATACATTGGACTTTTTTCCACATATCCAACTTATTAAGACATACACACATTATAATGTTATAATAATGTTATAATAAGGTTATAATGTGTATTCATCAACAGTTCATTAAATAAAACAAACATTTAAATACATGTTGCAATGTATTAAACAGACAGTACCACCTAATGGTTGAAAAATAGAATAGCAAAATATGGACCCCTGTCGTTTGTGCGGTATTTAGAATACACTGTCATGCGTTTCATTTGTGTGCATGCTAAAGATGTGTTTGAAAAGAATGAGCAGTGGATTTTCAAAGCGCTGCAGCAAGTTACCATTGAAAGGCTGTTGTCTTTCTGCTAAAGTGATTTCTCCATAATCTCCCCCAGAGGACCCCATTAGCCGTACAAGCTGAATTACGTGGGAATTTGTCTAACTGAGTCGGCTTCCTGATTCAGCATTATTTCAGGTAAGACTATAGATCTGTGTTGTGTCTCTTTATCCCCTTTATTTTGGTGTCTTAGTCAAAGATTCGGTTAAAAGGAGGCAATTGAGTCCAACAAAGCCAGTATAGAGATTATCCCTGGAGTGGAAAAAGTGGCTATTCAGAATGTCTTGGATCACCCTAAAACACCCAGCAGGAAGGGAGGAAAAGTGTGTATTTCACTAATGCAACGTGAAACATTTTTATCACTAGAACAAAAGCATGAACGTATTCAGAAAGGGAAGAGAGGAGTGTGACATTCCAGGTCTGGACACACCGTGTGGGATTAGATCAGTCTGCTGATGTTTCCAGCTAAAATATGAGGATAAATGTCTGTTCCACTGGGGACGATTAAATGGGCCATAGTTCACTGAAAAACACAAAAATACTGACACTTTAAAGATGCTTTTGTAAATCACTGAAGTGGATTTTGCAGGAATAAAACAGTGTCCAGAAAAAAAACACAACAAAAAAGGAACTTGCTATTAGAGCTCAATATGCTACTCAACATATTGTAATTATTCCACAACTGCATCGAATGAAATATTCTCGCATATACATCAGATCTTTATTGATTTGTAGTTATTTTTTCAAAAGGAATGAAAAATCTGAAAACCTGAAATGTATTCCCTTGCTACCTCAAATATTTTATTTTTTCATAATAATTTGAACTAAGGTGTTCAGTAGATATTAGCATAGAATGAGTGGATTGAGGCACAAAGCAGGACTCCAGATGCCAAGATTGCCTGTTAGTGGCTGAGTCCAAGGGCGCCATTACCAGCTGAGAGGGCCGCAGAGCCCCCACTTAGCTGCAGGAGGGCGGGGTGTTGAGTGCAATCAACTGAGAAATGGCTTAGAAATGACTTTGCATTTCTGTGTTCATGAATTTATCGGCCACCTGATGCCCTGCTACTGCTACTTGTTACGTTTCAGACCAGCAGTCAGAGAGACTGATGTGGCTCCCATGAAGCAAGTGGAATCTGATCAGCCAGCAATGGGATGGTGAGGTAACCTGCTGAAACGCTGTTCCTCCCAAAATCATACAATCAATTAATTATAACTTAACTGGATCATGCTGTAAATAATTATGTCATATTTAGTAATGACCTGTCTCTTGGTATGCCCCTTTGGAAAACAAGCAAGTTTTACCGTGTGGCTTTCCAGCCTGCCTGGAGGTATGTATCTGTATGATACAGACAGCAAATTAACCATATCTGTACGTTGGCATGTCACTGTGCCTGGCAACATGGGGTTTCCACCACACTTGTCCATCAATGCACCTTTATCAGCACATTTAAACTGGGACATGCAGCAAAAATGCAACATGCATTACTGGGTTCACTGGAATTAACTGGGTATTTTTTTTTTAATCCTGAATGATATTTACAAATATTATTATTTATTTCTGAGTGCTTTAGCTCCAAAATGGTAGTGGTGTCGAAATTACACAGTAAATAGTCAGAGCTGAAAGGGAGACTACTTTGTGTGAGTACAGTAAGCGTGTATTACTGTGCGCATCTAAGTAAAACAGGGAGAAGTTCATGTCTTAATTTCCATTTCCTGTCTTATTCCGTTTTCCACTATACACCACAGATAAATTGGGATAATACAAAACAAAAATGGAAAAAATGCATCCATCCATTTTCTGTAGCTGCTTGTCCTCTTCAGCATTGCAGGAGTCTAGAGTCTAGGACAGGGAATAACCCAGGACTGGACACTAGCCGATTACAGGGCAGGCACACACACACACATACACACACACACAATTTGGTAACTTCAATTAAAACCTTAGCAAACTCCACACGTGGAACCATGGTGGGGATTTAAACCATAATTAGCAACAGTGCTAACCACTACGCTGCTCCTCACACTTAATAAAAATCTACTTATTTATCTCAATGGAATCCTACTATAATCCTTGCTTCGAACTGTGTATATTCCCGACCATTTTCACTGCGACTATGTAAGCATGTTTATTGACACTTACTGTCATGTCTAGATCTGGCCACCAGAGGAAGTATGGGGTAGCATCAAACTCACGCCATACGGTTCACCTTCCTATTATTAGAAGACGTCATTAATGGTTAGTATCTGGTTCGCTTCTGGATTTAAGACAAACCTTGGATAGGACTTTTTTTCCAGCCTTGAACCAATCTGCCTGGTGGGCTTTTGGTTTAGTTTCTCCTCTTGATGAACACATCAGCCGCATTGTCTCTGAATTTAATGTCATGTAAAACTGACCAATTTTGTCCATACATTTAATTGCTCAGTAATGACAGTGTCGCAGATGATTTTATTGTAAGAGACATATCATTAATAATAATCTAACACAAAAGCAGGACTGAATTAACATCCCGATTAGCCCTCGGGTTCTCAATACATCGTCAGCGAAGATTTGCAGCCAGTCTGGCAACCGCGACCGTGGCCACACGATCTGAGATACATTGGCTCACTTCTGACCTATAGCTCATAATTTAAGCTGATGTGCTGCATCGAGCATCAAGTCGTGAGGCTAATGTGTTGGCTTACCTCTACATTTAAATAAATACATTACCCCGACAGCAATAAAAGTGTTATGCAGGCTCGCCAGTAGTAAAGGTGATGTATGGGTATGTGAGTAATGAAGCTGACATATTGATGGGCAGCTGAACCAAAGCCAGAAGGAATTCCACACAGACATGGACCCCGTCAAAAGGGCTCTCTGCAAGTCAGCCACCTCTGAAATATTGCAATCTGGCTTTCACCCGCTAAGGAAGCCAAATAAAATAAATTATCGAGTTCACGGACATCGAATCGTTCGGTCATGCCTCCGTAATGCATTGTAGTCTACATTCATGTATTCTGCATGTTTGCAAGCCTGAATTAATTCATGAAATCATCAGTTACTTGAGTTATTTTACAATTTGTGTTTTGTCACCTCGTATGCATATTGCCGGTAGGAAGCAGTTCTAAATGAGAATTTTTAAAGATATTAACCGATCGCATATGCTATCGTATATAGAAATATAGGAAAGTCGTTTTAATATTTGGATTCACTGATTGACAGAAGACAGAATCAGTAAATAGGGCTAAAATCTCTTTTCAGTGTCTATGTTTTGCATTTTTCTTTCTAAATGGGTAAAATTTCCATTTTACTGTGAAAGAACTAAACTTTTGGGCAGTTCAAATAAATACATGTATAACAATGTCCCGACACTATGAACACTTTTCCGCTTTTAAATCTATATGAAAGACAACCAAGCCTAAGAAATTTGAAAGCAATTATATATTTTTTACTATTTTAAGGTAAACAGTGAGAGCTATGTCCAACTGATTCAGTGAAAAAATAAATACAATCTGGATAAAGCCATGAAAGCCATAACCGCTGTGTGGCAGCATTGATTAGAAACAAACGCTTTAGAAGAAAAACGGCACATTCAGAAATGACCTAACCAGTCTACAAACTGATGCGTATTTTCAATTAAACATTTATAGAATTAGACTGGGTTAGTGCGCGATTTCGCACGTCCAGTCTTCATTTTATGCATGCCTCAATATGTGTTCGGCAATAACTAAAGTAATAATAGTAAGAAATGAAGAAGAAATGATCAGCAGGAAGATTTATGAAAAATGACGTTTGAATGAAACACCCTGTCAGCCATTTGTAAAGCTCCACACTGTTTTGCGTGGTCAGTGGTAGTACTCTGCTCGGACAGCAGATGGCAGCAACACACAAATACTACTGCCGTGACGCTTATCTGAGACCAACGTCGCAGAAGGACCAGTTACACACGCATACGTTTGGTTCTCAGTGAAAACAACAATAAGCGTTATCGTTTACGCGAAATAGTTTTTAGAATAACCCAGGTAACAATTCATTTTCCCGTTGTATGTGTCCATAAAAACGTTTACCGCAGTTCCTTGACCAACATTCATTTAATGTACGAGTGGATTCCAGAGAATCAAAAGTGGAATGATCTCGAAGAAGATATGGAATATAGTTAGTAGTGTAGCCTTTTGTTGAATCCAGACTGTTGTCTACTTGTAAATTTCAAGACGAAATGAACAATTTAGACAAGCACAGGAGCCTTTCAATTTTAAAGTAGTTTGTAAAACCTGAAGTAGCTCATACTGTCCCTCCTGACATGGATTAGGGGGTCACCCTTTGCGTATGTTCGTCTGTGCACTGTGTTCTCAGTGCTGTAGGCACCAGAATCCCCCCCCCCCCCTCCCCCAGGATCAAAACACTGCATCCTAATCTTAATAATGGGATATAGAATTTTTCCCGCTAGTACTTCAGATGCTTGGTTTAAGGATGAAGGATGCATTGTTTTAATGTGTGGCTGCTATTGTGATATGCGCAGAAATTCCTCTGTGCTGAAATGTGCAAACCTATACATCCCTTGGGCGGCCTGTCACGTCACCTGCAGGCCCTGTTGGACAGTATACCGCACCCCCAGCTGTGTGACTCAGTGGCCCCGCCGCCATACCGTGACCTCACACGTCTGTCATACTTCCTGCAGCTCCCATTCACCAAGTTTTGGCATGTTACTGGTAAAAGTTAATTTGAAGCATGCAACTTATCAGTTCCTGTACTTTATTTATAGGGACACTGTCCGGTCCAAAATCACCCGCTGTAGGCTTACTTGCTGTTTACTTAAAAAGCAAGATGGCGGCGCGAGTAGTCATAGCGACCTGGCGTTCCTATAGATTTAGCAGTTTTCTTTTTACTGTTTTTGTGTGTTTTATTTCTCTTATTTATTACTCTTATGCTGCTAAACTGAGAGCCGCTAAACTGTTTTTTACTATTCTGTAATATTGACAATAGAGATCTATCTTATCTATCTTATCTCCCTTAGCTGGTGAATTTATTTAAATTAATGATCTGATATTTTGAGAGAATCAGATAAATTAAGAACACAACAGTCGGCACTAATTTAAGCATAGCTGCTTATTCAATTTGAGATTCTTTCTGCAAATCCTCTGACTTATTTGATGCCACAATATTCACAGAATTTCCTTTCCCCTTTGCTGGTGGACAGGAATGTCAAAGCCCACTCCCAGAAACCACTCCTAGGTTTACAGTGTAATTTAAGTCTTTTTAAAAAGGCCTCTTCAGAAGCAAACACAATTCAGAACTCTTACTATTCAGACACAGTTTCTCTGCAAACTCGAGTCTGTTGGTAACACTAATGCAGTAACCTAGTAGCGTATGGCTGGGCCTGAATGCTCACGCCCCTGATATCGACAGCAAGTGCTCCCAGCATGCCGTGTGGCTGGACCTAGGCACACAGCTGCCAGTTTATTTAATGATTTCACCATGCACGGACTGGCCGACAGACACGCCAGTGGTACGTCAGCTGTCTCTCCACCCCAAGGCCGCCGAAAGGGCTAAACACACTATGGCATCACTGACCCATAGGCCTAACTTCCCTTCGCGGGAGATTCATGGGGTGACCCTTGTGACAAGGCCAAGGAGTGACAAGCTTCCTCTTGACCAGGACCGGGTCCTGAGATCAATGCGACACATAGAGTCAAAATGGGAAATGGTTTCAGTGGGTGAGGAAGAGGCAGAGACGTGGCTTTATGAGTCAGGGATATTAGAAAGCTAAAGAGGTGCAGAGGGCACTGCGGGGTTCAGGACTGACGTCAGATCTGTGGTCTTAGCTAACGGTAAAGACAAGTGCAACCAACTGACACAAATTCCCATGACATGGGCAGCCACCGCGGGGGGGGGGGGGGGGGGGGGGGGGGGGGGGGGGGGGGGGGGGGGGGGGGGGGGGGGGGGGGGGGGGGGG
>JAODKC010000010.1:4846-14860 GCA_026777985.1 Mormyrops attenuatus | reverse complement strand
CCCCCCCCCCCGCCCGCCCCGCCCCCCCCCCCCCCCCCCCCCCCCCCCCCCCCCCCCCCCCCACTATGTCAACTCCCAACTTGACTCATAGTCATACAAGATTCTAGACACCCAGTTACAGTACATAGATGACTCAGGTAAACAGACGTTCCCAAATGAAGACCAAAAAATTATATTACAGTCCTTAATAAACCATTTGCTCTACAAATCCTAAATTTTTTCAACTTGGAATGATCATGTACCTTTGGACGCCACCTGACTGTCTGCAGACATTCATAGATTCCCCAAGTCAAGTCTGAAGACACTGTGATGGTAGTGTAGGTCGGGAGCTGGAGAGTTTGCTGTTATAATGGTATCATTTAGAACCTAGACTTAAGTTAAAAATTAGCTGTAAGATGTTTTCTGAACTAGCAGGATGTAAGGATGTCATCCACACAAGATGTGTCCTAGTATTGATGTTACTGTGTGATGTGTTGTAACTACGGTTTCTTTTTCATCCTGACTGGATTCAGGAAGTGATGTAACTGGTTGACCCCCAGGATTCCCCACACAGTCAAATCTCTGTTCACCTCTGGGCTCAATTTAAAATTAGAAGGAATTGTAAGTAGGATTTAGGTCATGTGTTTCAGCTATTTAGACTTAATGGTAAAGAAAAGTCATTTTCACAAAAACAGACACTGCCATTAGATTTTAAGTAAATGAACTGAATCTGTTCAAGTTTAATTGCAAAAATTGCAATAAAAGCAAAAAATTAGGCAGCTGGCATTGTTATTTTGACTAAACAAAAAAGGTCATTTTCTGATGCCCAAATTCACGGCATGCATCTCAAATAACTTTGAAAGGCTCGTTAATGAAAATACTGGAAGCGGCTTGATGATCGATCCCATTTAGAAACACCATGTTTTACAGATGTTTCTGCCAAGACAATTCCTGTCCTCTCGATTCTGTGGAAATGATAATCAATTAGTGAGGGATTTGGCAGGGTAGTGAATAAAAGCATCGCTGCTTGAAATCAGTTTGGGGTATCTAGTAATCAGGTTCCCCTTCTATATTGATCCATTTCTGTGGAAGAAGAAGGTGACATTCAGTGAAAATCTGTACTGTGTCTTTAAATCAGGAGAGAGGAGAGAGAGAGGGGGGAGAGGGAGATGGAGAGCAAGGGAGATGAATAGAAGGCACTAGAAGCAGATCGTTTATGAGCTGAAAGCACGGCTGAAATGTGATAGAAAAACCAGCAGAGATACTTGGAAGATCGGGCTGTGGTGCTGCCTGTGTGCTGCACTCTCAGCGCTGCAGAGCTGAGCGTTCGGGGCCGTTTTTCCAGCCCCAGATGACGGCGATCAGACAACGGAAGAAGACCGAATGACAGCTCCATTCTAAGCGGCCCAGTGACCCTGAGGCAGGGACGAGTTGCAGAGGAACTACTTTGTTTTGCTCTCGTGCATCCCTTTCTGGTGGTCATCCACACACTGGGGTCTGTGGCCCCCTTGCTGGGATCCCTCCTCCCTCCACATCCCCCCACCCAGGGGGATTTTTGCCTCTTTGTCGCCGGAGAGAGGAACGAGGGGACGAGGCCGACGTGGCTGGCGCATCGCTGCCTCCCTGCAGCCCGGGCAATGAGCTTCCCGTAGCAGGGAGCCGCGGGAAGTAACAGGGCCTGCCGGGAGGGGGGGGCCCGGGGGGGGGGGGGATGCGTGCCCGGGGGGGGGGCCGGGGAGCAGCAGCAGCGACGACAGCGGCAGGCCGAGGGCGAGCTCACCGGCTCCCTCTCCCCCTTCTCCTCCGCCCCTGCAGGACCATGCGCTTGTGAGGGATGGGGCGCCGCACCCGGAGCCCAGGCCTGAGCCACGGCCTACCTCCCCCGACCGGGGCCAGGCCCACCACCACCGGAACCGGGAGCGCTTCGCCACCATCCAGTCAGCACCTTTGGTAAGGCCTGAGCCTCCTCTTCCTCGGCATCTTCCTCCCTGCCACCCCGCTGGCAAAAGGAAAAGCGTTTTCTCTCCGGTCTCCCCGGCGCTCTCCTTGTCGGTTGTCATGGCAACCCCATCTCGTTACAAACAGCCTCTCTCAACACCCCCCCCCCCCCACTCCTCCATCATCTCTCATCATATTTTAATCGTTAATCTCGGTGATGTGAAGGCTTTGCACTGAGGTGCGATTCGTGTGTCACGCGTCGGTTATTTTTTGCCGTGTGCCTGAACATGCCGCGCGACTTTTCCATGTAGAGTACAACTGACCTGCAGATATTTTTTTTACTGCCTGATTTCCCCTTCTCTGCAGTTTATGTGCATGTGTCTCAGTACGCGTGCCTGTGTTTGCCTATGATGTCAGCGCCTGGCTTGCATTTATGTGTGTGTGCGTGTTTGTGTGTAAGTGCGCCAACCGATTTGCATGTAGGGTGATGCCAGGCAGAGGCGACGTCGCCTTTGTGGGCCGACATCCAAGCGTAATACTGTAACATGGTATCGTAATGCGAGTACGTGAATTTGGTGCGTGCCTGTCCACACGTTCCAGGGGCCGCGCGTGAACGTCACCCCGTGCTCTAGCATCATCAGTGCTCAAGTCATGTCATGGATCATGTGTGCATTTAAGGCTACTCACCTGCTGCTGGACTACAGCTCATATGTAGCCATTTTCCAGAATCTCCTCTCTTTGGCAAGTCCTTAAGTTTAGAGACTGTTGGGTGACAGTCTTCATACTGGAGTGTCAGGCTGATTCAGTAACGATGTTCCTCGCGCTGGAGGAAGGAATGTAGAAATGAACTGACAATTACAATCTGAGTGTCAGATAGTGGCTTCTACATATGACCCCCAGGCAGCGGTGTTCATGTTACAGGCAGACAGCCCAAGTCTGAGACATTCCACAATGTTCCAGAATGTAGCAACCAGATGCCACATACAATCTGCCCCATAAAGTCAAAATCATCATTTGTATGAACATAATAGACCAAAGCACTGTTTCCGATTGTCAGAACTTTGCTGGATTCTGCTTCTCCACACCCCCCCGCTAGGTCACTGGAGTTTTCTAGATGAGAAGTGATGGAAAATGGTCTGGGGGATTATTTTTGTGATGGGGAAGATCTCTAAATTAGAGCAATTTTGACATTAACTCATTTTGTCACATAGAGACATGATACTATTGGTATTTTTGACAGTTCAGTGAAGTTTACCTTATTAGAATTTACTAGTATTGCCTCAAGCAAAACCTATAAAATTACTTTAGGTCTGCCTTTGGCGTGAGCCAGACATCTCACATTATTGATTTTATAGTGAGTGTAATTGTATCTTAATATTAAATAAGTTGCTGAAGCTATAGCCTTTGATCTGAAAGTGTTTTGTAGAATTATTCTTGTATTTTTTATCTGCTTTTTGTGACATTGGATTATCCATCCATCCATCCATCCATCCATCCATATTCTACTTACTTATCTTAGACAATGTTGTGGGGGGGCGGGTATGAAATTTTGTCACTCTATTTATTGGAAAATTCTCATTAAGATTAGAGTCGGACATATGGTTAGGATTAAGGTTATGTTCATATATTCAGTGGTGGTTGTTGAACATTTTGCTCGGTGTGTATGTGTGTGCGAATCTGCATGTGGAGATTCTGCACATACATCTTGCTAAATGTTATGCCACCCATTAAAAGCTAGAATGAAAACCCTCAACCCAGTCTGCAGTAGCTACTATAAGGAGAATCCAAATTTTTTTGGATGCTGTTAGGAGGCACTTGCCCACAAGGTCTTAACCTTTGAAAGCTGACCCCCAGGTTACGAGGCAGATCCAGGAGCATGAGCAGGACAGCGAGCTACGAGATCCGATGTGGGGCTTCAAGCGGATGCGGCGGCAGCACCAGAAGCAGCTGATGGCGTTGGAGAACAAGCTGAAGGCCGAGATGGACGAGCACCGGCTCCGTCTGCAGAAGGAGGTGGAAACGCACGCCAACAACGCCCACATCGAGCTGGAGAAGCTGGCCAAGAAACATGCTCTTCAGCTGGACAAGGAGGTGAGTGACCCTGCTTGGCATCTCGTGGACCCACACAGGTGGTATCAGGTGTCTAGATCTGAACCGCTCTCTGAAATCAAAGCAGTATTTAACTCCTTCAAGCTGGCGAATCCTCTGCCCCCTGACAAAAAGGTCCCGAGAGAAGGTCAAGATTAAGTGCAGGAAATTGTGCTACTTAAAATTTTGTCCCAAAACCGGAGCTCCTAAGACAGCTGCTGGTAAGATGAGGTGCACATACTACTAATACTAATACTAATACACATACTAATACTCATTCCTTTCTGGCCCCGCCCTCCCTACCACTAGACAAAGGCGGCAGCTGCTGATGAAAAGAAGTTCCAACAGCAGATTATGGCCCAGCAGAGGAAGGAGCTGACCACCTTCTTGGAAAACCAAAAGAAGCAGTACAGAATCTGCAAGGAGAAGATCAAAGAGGCTAGTGATGTTTACTACTTCTCCTAGAATCCCGCAAGCATGGGTCACTGTTCTTCTTGTGTTCGTATGTGCATGTACTCAGCCATTATAGGCACTGGTTGCTTTTAAGACTCTTGTACCACACCGGAAACACTAGCAGTGGGCAGCATTTGTGCCCTTGCACCTGGAAACACAACATAGGCTGCAGGTTGTTGGATCATGGTTTTTACTTCAAACGCCAGTGTTTTGTTAGCAATGCCATGCTAACAGATTGCACGGGGGTCGTCCTCATTTATGCTCTGAGATGCTACTGCTTATATCCTAGGTCTGCTTTGCCCATCAGTTATCAGCTTAACTGACCCATGTGGTCAGTGTGATAGAGATTCCTCTGATATTTCTTCCACTCTGTCTCCTTTATTATTTCATTAGTCATTGTAATCAGTCATCTCAAATGAACGCAAGTGACTATTGAGTTCATAGTTGTAGTATTTACAGAGATTGTGGAGGTGCTGCATATTGGACCTTCCCCTGAATACTCGGTCGTGGGCCGAGGTGGGTAATTCAGGTCCAGACTGTAAAAATCCAGACCAAGATTTTGTTTCAGCCAGCCAGTTGAGTATAAGGAGACGCAGATACAGAGTTACTCAACTGATTGGTTGAAACAAAATCTTGGTCTGGACTTCTTTCTCGACCGGAAATACTCACCTCTGGCTGTGTGCCTAAGCCTTGTGCCCTTGATTCCACTCTTCCTTGGTATTGTGACTTAGGAGATGAGTGAGGACCACAGCACACCCAAGAAGGAGAAGCTGGAGAGGTTGTCCAAGCACAAGGAGACCATGCAGCATTCCCAGGCTGAGGAGGAGGCTCAGCTGCTGAGCCAGCAGAGGGCACTCTACGACCGCAACTGCCGCGCCTTCAAACGCAGGATTCTCAGCAGGAAGCACGAGTTCGAGCAGGAGCAGATGAGAGAGGCGAGACTACAGCTTTATGCTGGAGAATTGCACTTCATGTCCATATTAACTCTGATGTAATAGTATAATTAAAATTAATTAATCAGGCAGTGTAATTATTTTTGGATCTTATCTTTCAAGATTTATCTACCTGCTGCCACAATGACTAATTTCAAGCCTAATTTTGTTTGTTCTCCCAGTCTTGCTAGATATTTAATTGTATATCCATATGCAGTACCAGTCAAAAGTTTGGACACACCAACCTATAGAAAGGTTAATTTATACTGTTCAGTACATTTTAAAATAATTCGAATAATGAAGATAATAAATAATTAGAATAATAAAGACATTAACACTATAAAATAACATATGGAATTATGCGCTGACAAAAAGTATATAAAAAACATTTATTTGTTGGGGGCAGCTCTGTGGGTTTGGACTCAGGAGGTTGCCAGTTCAAATCCTGCGATCAGCAGAGTGATCCTCCCACTGGGCCCAAGAGCAAGACCCTTAACCCCAATTTTTCCAGGGACTACATGACCCTACTGTCTCCTCTAACTGGTTTCATGATGTGGCCTCCTGGGATGCTTTTCCAGCTGTCCTGAAGGAGGTCCCACTTATGCTGAGCTCTCATTGGCTGCTTTTCCTTCACTCTCCGGTCAAACTCCTCCAAAACCATTTCTACTGTATTTAGGTTAAGTGACATGGTCAAGTGATGTGATCAGTCTCCTTTGTAGGCGGCTTGGCATGTCCACACTTTTGACTGGCACTGTAGGTATCAGGATTCTAGCTCATCATGTGATATCAATATTAAAGTATAGTTGGCCATAATGAACGGCAGGAGTCAACAGTGTTCTCCTGTGTTCTTGGCTGCAGGAACTGAACAAGAAAAAGTCCCAGAAGGAGATGGAGCACGCCATGCTAATCCGGCACGATGAGTCCACCCAGGAGCTGGAACAGCGGCAGCTACATATCCTGCAGAAGCTGCGTGTGGACCTCATCCAGCTGCAGCACCAGACGGAGCTGGAGAACCAGATGGAGTACAACAGCCGCCGAGAGCGTGAGCTGCACAGGAAGCATGCCATGGAGCTCCGACAGCAGCCCAAGAACCTGAAGGTCTCAAGCATTAGCATTAGCATCAGTTTCCATAATTAGCATTACCCTGTCTTATTACGAGATAAAGAGTATAAAATGAATAAAAAATATCTTATATGAGTATCTCACTTTTAAAGACAATTTTGTGCTTGATGAGTAAGAACTGATAGGGCTCCTACAGGGTATCACTAATGGTACGTTTCTCTGAATCACCTTATAGCTGTCAATCCATGTGCTAGGCTTGCCAATGCATAGTGCAGGATTAAATGTTAGCCCGGCGTTAAGTATATATGGTTCATGAAGAAAACTAATGGAACTTCGACACTCCTGCCTCTATTTCTTACAGACTTTGGAGATGCAGATTAAGAAGCAGTTCCAGGATACATGCAAGGTACAAACCAAGCAGTATAAGGCCTTGAGAAGCCACCAGCTGGAGGTCTCCCCCAAGAGCGACCACAAGGCCATCCTGAAGTCATTGAAAGAAGAACAGACGCGCAAGCTTGCTGTGCTGGCGGAGCAGTACGAGCAGAGCATCAACGACATGATGGCATCGCAGGCGGTGAGCAGGGAACTGAATACGCTACATCAGGCCTATACCAGGTGCAATGCAGTGAAGAACGTTTAAGTAACTCTAGGCCTCGTTCGCATTCCCAAAAGTACACCTAGTAGGATATGATTGTATTCTGATGGAGGTTTCTGGTTTGGTACTGGCTTGAGGCCTTCCAGTTGATGCTACCAAGGTTCATCAGTCAGATCATTCATTCATCTAATCCATCTCACTGGTAACTGGTTGAACAGGTTCGGCTGGGTGAATCCCAAGAAATGGAGAGCCAAGCACTGAAGCAGCAGCTCCAGCAGGAGATGGAACTACTGGATGCCTACCAGGGCAAGGTCCTCATGCAAGCCGAGGCACAGCACAAGCTAGAGAAGCAGAAACAGGAGCAGCAGGCATCGATCCGCAGGACCCATCTTGAGCAGAAGGTGGGTGGGCTCCTTCGGAGCATCTGCTTTTTCTATGCTTCTTTCTTGAATTGGGAATCACTGATTATTCCCAACCCAAAGCAAACATCATCACGACTGATAGGACTAAAAGGTAACTGGGACATGGATACCCCCATTGCAATGAGAACTACAATACATAAGCTTGAATCATTTTAGGAACCAATAGGTAACGACAGGTGGGAGGGGGTATGCAACAAGTGGTTAAGGAATCATACTTGTCACTGAAAGAGTAGTTTACTAGGACCTTATGTTGTGTTTTTGAGTGCAGTAGTTGAGCGAGCCTTCAGTAGGACATAGTATGAATAGGTGAACTGTAGCAGGCTGGTCAGGTAAGTGTGGCAGTGTGACACGTCTCCGCCCGGGCAGGGTTTATCGGGTTGGGCTGTCTCCGGTTTCAGATCGAGGAGGAGTTGGCCGCGCTTCAAAAGGAGAGCACGGAACGGGTGAAGCACCTGCTGGAGCGGCAAGAGAGGGAGGTCAGTGCTTTCGACACCGAGAGCCTCCGCCTGGGCTTCGGGAGCCTCAGCACCCTGGACGTCGCCATCGAGGACAGCAGATGAAACCAGACTCGCCGCTAGCGCCTTGTCTGCCCCTCCTCACCCGGGGGCTGATTCCCCGCCCTGTCCTCTCCTCTCACCTCCCCACCGGACTGGTTATGGGCCAACCTCAACTGTTGCCATCTGCCGCCCCCACCCTCACCTCCAGCCGAATCCCGTCCCCCCCCCCCGAGTCAAGATGCTGGATTAGTCCCTCCGTTGTCTTTAAACCCAACGTCGTGATGTCGGACATGTCTCGTGCAATTACAGCGATTCTGGGCGGTCAAACTGGTTGAAAGGCGAAAGCACCAACAATTGTGGATGTGCGTTGCTTCGAGATCAAGCACCGGCGACAACATGCTTGACAAAAAGAAAAAAAAAAAAACACAAAAGTATTTCGACTTCAAGACACTTGCAGCCATATCTTCTGAGCTGCTCCACTTTTGATAGGTCATCAGGAAATTTTTATTAGGGTCGAGCAATTTGATATGTTTAAATATGATCTCTTTGTGTGTGCATTGGTATTTCAAAGAGGTTAATACAGAAAAAAATACGGCTGGGGGCTAATGCCCAGAAATTGGCTATGTTAAATTCCGTTTCACCCATGAGAGTAAATACCTGTTTAAACACCTTACCCAAGTCCAAGATGCTAAAGGCTTGGTTTGGTCTGGTATTTTTATTGCAAGAGAGGTTTAAAAGGAAGTTTTTTTTTAATTATTTTCATATACGTCTTTAATTGGTCAGCAGAATTTTGAAGTGCTTTTTAATTTTTTTTTAGCTTTTTTTGAGTTTTGTTGCTCAGTGTGATGTTCTATTTGAAATAACATCTAGATCATTATCACAGGTTTAGCCACTTTTGAGCTGTGTGTTTTCTTACAATGCTCATAAATTCATAAAATGCTTCATTGTTGCATGCACTTTAAAGAAAATTCAGGTTACAGAGAGAAGCATGAATCTGTCAGAAGTTTTAATTCTATATTGTAAATAAACATGCTCACCGCATTTTTTCGTTTCCCCGATAGCTAACAGTATCTTGCGTTCATGCCGTATTTGATATGACACTTGAGATTTTTAACAATCTTTATTTGAGATGTGCCTATGGATTGGTTTGTTTTTGATTAACAAAGCCAACATTGTTCTTTGTTACGTTAACAGCCAACATTGTAAATGATTTAATGTTGAATGTTGTTGGTGTCGCCCGGTAATCATCACTGTTGTAAATGGCAGTGACCATTGTACTGGATGTAAAATATTTTGATAAATATTTGTAATTAATTACCTAAACACGCGAGCCAGAAGCAGGGGTCATTCATGTAATTGTTGTCAGCTCAAAGTCATTGTAAAGAAGTGCTGTTAATGTTTGGTATTTAATTACATTAGTGAAAAAGGACTCAGTGCACAGAACGCATTTGTGAGAGCAGAGCTGAAAAGCACCCGGTGTAGTAAATAGGATGCTAGTTTTGTCAGTGGTCAAAATACAGTAGCTGATTTCTCTTTTGTATCTTTGGACAACATTCTGAGACATTTTCTTTTCGTGACTCAGGCGGTTGAAAGTTGATGTGGCTCTGAGCCAGTTATTAACCGGTAAAAGCCCAGATTGGCAGAAGCTCCAGCACCAAGTTATTTGAAGCGCTGGGCATTTTTGAACTGCTGAACGTGTTTATATTTTCAAAATCAGCATGTGACCAACAGCTGAGTCCTCAATGCCAGTCTTGATGTTCGAGCCCTTTATAGTCTTACACCGACACTCCACCAGGGGGAGTTGCAGAATAATGTTAAATTTGGGCTACCGGTGTGCCAACCGATTCTTGGGACCACCTGTTTATACCCAAAAATCAATGATCCTTGTGCCACTTGGGTTGTTGGGGGGGGGGGGGGGGGGACGGGAAATTCCCTTATTTTGCCTTTGGAAAAAATTTTCGTAGGAAACCATGAGCTGATTGCAATTGCTGATTTGTCTGTGGAAACGGATGAAAAATAATGCAAAATAAATGGTCCAATTTTTTATT